>OY757021.1:125428657-125602821 GCA_963580285.1 Lucinisca nassula
TGCTTTTGAAGCATCTAACAGCTGATTACGGACCGTCTGCTGCAGTCCTGGCTGAGGCTGGCTAAGATCCCAGGGGGTACCGGTGTCATCATCTGAGAACAGAGAAGCATCCGAGGTAGAACTCTCCATATCAGCCGATGTCTGGTGTGGAGTATAAATTGGAACAGCAGGATATTGTTGGTTCAGGGGATTTCTCAAAATTTTCCTAGTCCTTGCAGGAGTCTTGAAGGAATCCATTAGAGTTTTTTGGTCTCGCATTGCCATGGCTACATCCAACTGCCCACATTTGACATGAGGGTTACAAAATGGCATTGGGGCCTTCCAGCCTTTGTCAGAGGAATGCATTGGCCAGCGATTCCATTCCCTTGAGCATTGAATGACACTAGCTGGGCAAACTGGCAAATGTTCTGGGATCTTTTCCCGTGTTAGCACTATAGGACAACCATAAAATTTGTTAATGCATGGAACTTTCTCCTTCTGACAGACTTTCTTATGTTCAAAGCCCTTACATGAGTGAAATCTTAAACCACAACCACAAGCACAAAAGGTCATTGCACAGGAAGTAACATCATCTGGCGTGACAGTACAGTTCATTCGCCGGCATTCTGCACAGTGAGTGTGTATTGGTGTGGGACAGCCAGCAGTTACAGTCTCCATATTGGTCATTCAATAATTCTGAAAATGGAAAAAAAAGTTTAACCCTTTGTTTGCGCGAAATCCCTAGAGGGGTACCTTGGCAAACAGTGCAGGCCCAGATCAGACGCTGCAGAATGCGGCATCTGATCAGGGCCTGCACTATTTGCTAACAGGATTTTCCGTCAAAAATAGAATAAAAACGAAAGAATAGGCCTGACACCCCTTACATGACAAATGTACTACTAGCATACAATGGGTTAAAGGACAGAACTGAGATTTTTCACCCCTTATCCTGCTGAACTACAATAACCCCAACCTTTGCAAACAGTGTGGATCCAGATCAGATGGCTTCTGCACTGTTTATCATTCAGTTTGAGTTTTGGCAAAATAAATTTATTATATCAAGTATTTTGGTTGGTTGATAGTCATTGTCAGAAATAGGTCTGGCAAAATTAATTTATTCAGCAGGACAAGGATTAATGTTGTTTAAACAAGAAATGCAGTAACTTTGGTTTTCCTATATATTAACCTTTAACCTGCTGAATATTCAATTAAGCCACACTCATTTCTGACTTTGAACCAATCAGATTACTTGATGCAGCTTATTTCTACATATTCATAAACTGAATGTCAAACTGTGTAGATCCTGATCAGATGGCTTCTTCAGAAGCCATCTGATCTGGATCTACACTGTTTGCAAAGATAGGGCTTGTCGCCTACAGCAGGGTAACGGTTGCCACTTTTGATAATGGAACTACCCAAAACGGAAAGAATTCCCCTTAGAGTACAACCCTACTGAGAAAAGCAGTAGGGTTAAACCTGTTACTGAAGAACAGATAAACTTTTACACTGAATTGGGTAATACCCTCTATATTCAACTTCTATTGGGTAACTGAAGAGATGACTGGGTATCTCATGCTTGATTATGAAGATAATTCTATTTAAAAAATCTTGGTGTATAAATCCTAAATAAATAAATAAATAAAAATATAAATAAATAAATAAATAAATACAGTCGAACTTCGATGGCTCGAACCCCTTTGGGACCTCGAAAATCTGTTCGAGACAGGGGTAGTTCGAGCCACTGAGGTTACTGTCAGGAGGCATAACGAGATACTTTTAGACATCTTTTCGGTGTTCTGTAATGAAAATGCATGCTGTGTGTACTCATTAGAATCGCCTCATCGAGCGATTCTAATGAGTACACACAGCATACATTTGCAGGATAAAAGACTAAAATCTCCTTAATTATCCCCAACAATTTCTTATGTAGAGGATTTCGCTAGGGGCTCAAGAATGGGTTCGACACATCCATGGTGAACGAGCCATCGGTGTTCGAGCCATCGAAGTTCTACTGTAAATAAATAAATGCACTTCTACATTTTTATATCACAATTTGATTGTTATAAATATGTCCACATCATGCTGGCCATCTTTCATCTATCATCCAACTCTCCAGAAATCACCGAGCATCGTCGATTGTCATTACTCATTATCATCGTCATCAACAGGAGTAAGTTCCACTGCAGATATACTCTGCAACGCCACTTTCTATTGCAGAGAGCACGTTGACATGTCTGATCAAGAAATAGAACTTGATGATGAGGCCGGGGAAACAGAATTTATGGAGAGGGAAAGACCCACTTGGCCATGCATACCTTCTAAATGCCCGGTTCCTGTATGCAGTCGGTTTGGGATGCTAAGTACGTATAATGTTTTCCGGGATCACTGGGCAGAGAAACACACCGAGCAGTTAATCAGCTATAAGTGCCAAGCCTGTGGGAAACGTTTTCGTAATACCAAACATGCCAGAGCCCATCTGAAAGGAGATATTCATAAAAGACAGTCCGTTACCATCAAGCCAGTGAAAACCCCGAACGACTTCTACATAGACCCTAGCGGTTGGGGTCAAAGGAAGAACGCAGGATAATTTTGGCCTATCAGCGAGAAGCCTCCAGACAGCAACGGCGGCAGAAAATTAGCCAGGCCAAAGATGACTTCTCGCAAATTCCATATTATGGAAAGAACGTTTGTCGAGATGAAAGAGTGATTGAGAGACAGGGACAATTGTACAGAGATACCAACTTATGGCACACACGGGAACATTGGCGAAGAATTCCACTTAGTGACAGGAGCAAATCCAAGATCCTCAACCAATAAATGATAATCAAGAGCATAGAATTTATAAACTAGTTACTACCTGTTTGTTTAAAACTACATGTAAAAAAAATATTCTGTTGCACTCTTAAATATTGTGCCATTTAGTATTTAGGGGGGAGGAATGTGGTAGAAACTAGTTTCTCTAGAAAGGCATAATTTTACATGTCGGTTTCTTTTGGTAGATTTGGTTAATAAGCTCATACTATATATAGTTTACAAGGGAGGTAACAAATTGCCAGCTAATTGGCTCTCTTGTGGGGTATGTAGTATTAAAATGGTTCACTGCCTTTCTAAAGATTTTTTTTTATTGCGAAAGGTGTGTTTTTAAAAGGAAATATTAGAATTTATTCAGGATAATTCATTATAACAGTGGATTGTTTGTTTGATTTGAGGTTTAACGTCACCGTCAACACTGTAAAGGTCATTTTGGAGACGTTGCTTCCAATTTTGTGGGCATTTTACCCGACATTGCGATGAAATGACATCTCAAGCCCTGTCGCCCAATGAAACCAATAGGGTTTATTAGCATGGACGGTGCGCCTCGCACCGCACTATCGTATGGCGGGGTATAAAAAGTAGTTTCATTCACAAGAAACGTGACAGACAGAAGGACGAATGGACGTCCGGACGGACGGACACCCTTGACGAAAATAATATATCCGCTTTGTTTTTTTCTTTCAAAAAAGCGGGTATAATCACCCTGATGATAGGTGAGTTGGTTGCTCTTGGAGCCATCTCTCCACATCCAGTGATACGAATCTGGAACATAAACTTGCCCATCTGTTTGTCCCTCAGTCTATCTGTCCATTCATATGTTTGGCGTTCGTCTGCCCACCTGTCTGTCTGTCTGCATTTGTCTGTCAGTGTCAAGGAAATATTAGAATTTATTCAGGATAATTCATTATAACAGTGGATTGTTTGTTTGATTTGAGGTTTAACGTCCCCGTCAACACTGTAAAGGTCATTTTGGAGACGTTGCTTCCAATTTTGAAATATTAGAATTTATTCAGGATAATTCATTATAACAGTGGATTGTTTGTTTGATTTGAGGTTTAACGTCCCCGTCAACACTGTAAAGGTCATTTTGGAGACGTTGCTTCCAATTTTGTGGGCATTTTACCCGACATTGCGATGAAATGACATCTCAAGCCCTGTCGCCCAATGAAACCAATAGGGTTTATTAGCATGGTTGGTCCGCCTCGCACCGCGTTTCCTGGACAGGCTTAGATCCTCTAAGCGGTTTACCAGTACTAGTGTGCGGGCCGGATTCAGCTCTGCGTGGAAGCATCATGCAGCCCATATATTTCTTCAAGCCCCTATGGGCGGGGGCGAGATTATAACAGTGGAAGTGCACCAGTGAACTAAATAGGAAGCTTTAAAGCTATACCAAAAGAAGACACCATAATAAATTGAAGTTCAGGAAGATACATCCACTAACATGCCTGACAGTAAGTTGGCTAGCGATCACTGACACAGGTTTCATAGATCCCATTGTCACATTGCTCAAAAGTGGGATGTAATAGTGTTCTTATTTAAAGTTTGAATAAACTTGCGCTTTAAATACCCATAAATAAACATTCTGAACACGAATAAAATTTCTTTCATTTTTCATAAACTTAAATAAAACTAGAGCAGCAGTCGGTGGTATACCATCGCAAATACCCGCTTTTCCTATGAACAAGCCTTTTCTTAGAAATTTGACCTTTGACCTCACCCCAGGGGGTCAGATGAAAATTTTGACACCTTCATGCACATCTGCAGTCCCCAAGCAATGTATGTACGAAGTTTGCTCACTGTAGGTAAAGAAATAAAAAATAAAAGCACTGCAGACACTGCATAAAACCCCGCCACTGCTAAGCAATATAACTTGGTCACAATATGTACCCTTTAGTCCTCTATATATCTGTAAAGTTTAATCCAAATATTTCATATAGTAAGGGAACTAGAGGCCAAAAACTATTTTTCAGATACTGAAAAGGGACAGACAGACAGATGGACAGAGACAGACAGACAGACAGCAGAGGGTGTAGAAGTTTTATCCATATATTTCAAATAATAAATGAACTATAGGCCAAAATCCCTTTTTTTATATATTTCAAGGGCAGATAACTCAATTGCTGGGAAAGCCACAGTCATGTTCCTTTGCCACAGTTTGTAACATTTAATCTTCTACATATCTATGAAGTTTCAGCAAGATATTGCAAATAATAAAGGAACTACAGTCTAAAATGCATTTTAAATACTTCAAGGGCAGATAACTCAAGAACTGGTATAGCCAGAGTAGCGGTCCTTGGCCACGATATGAACCATTAAGTCTTCTATATATCTGTGAAGTTTCATCGAGATATTCCATATAGTAAGGGAACTAGAGGCCAAAAACCATTTTTCAGATATTTCAAAGGCAGATAACTCAATCGCTGGGAAAGCCAGAGTCATGTTCCTTTGCCACAGTATATAACAATTCATCTACTACATATCTATGAAGTTTCAGCAAGATATTGTAAATGATAAACGAACTACAGTCTAAAATGCATTTTTTAAATACGTCAAGGGCAGATAACTCAAGAACTGGAACAGCCAGAGTAGCAGTCCTTGGCCACAATATGAACCGTGTAGTCCTCTATATATCTGTGAAGTTTCATCCAGATATTCCATATAGTAAGGGAATTAGAGGCCAAAAACCATTTTTCAGAAACTGAAAAGGGCAATAACTCTGCTAAAAATTAACGGATTTTGCCCATTAACAATCCCAAACCACTCATCCCCGATACCAATATGTATGCAAAGTTTGAATAAAATCTGTGAAAAAATACTCAAGTTATCGATAGGAAACGAAGTGCGGACGGACGAACATTGGAGGGTATAACATAATACCCCGCCACTATCGTATGGCGGGGTATAAAAAGTAGTTTCATTCACAAGAAACGTGACAGACAGAAGGACGAACGGACGTCCGGACGGACGGACACCCTTGACGAAAATAATATATCCGTTTTGTTTTTTTCTTTCAAAAAAGCGGGTATAATCACCCTGATGATAGGTTAGTTGGTTGCTCTTGGAGCCATCTCTCCACATCCAGTGATACGAATCTGGAACATAAACTTGCCCATCTGTTTGTCCCTCAGTCTATCTGTCCATTCATATGTTTGGCGTTCGTCTGCCCACCTGTCTGTCTGTCTGCATTTGTCTGTCAGTGTCAAGGAAATATTAGAATTTATTCAGGATAATTCATTATAACAGTGGATTGTTTGTTTGATTTGAGGTTTAACGTCCCCGTCAACACTGTAAAGGTCATTTTGGAGACATTGCTTCCAATTTTGTGGGCATTTTACCTGACATTGCGATGAAATGACATCTCAAGCCCTGTCGCCCAATGAAACCAATAGGGTTGATTAACATGGACGGTCCGCCTCGCACTGCACAATCGTATGGCGGGGTATAAAAAGTAGTTTCATTCACAAGAAACGTGACAGACAGAAGGACGATCGGACGTCCGGACGGACGGACACCCTTGACGAAAATAATATATCCGCTTTGTTTTTTTCTTTCAAAAAAGCGGGTATAATCACCCTGATGATAGGTTAGTTGGTTGCTCTTGGAGCCATCTCTCCAAATCCAGTGATACGAATCTGGAACATAAACTTGCCCATCTGTTTGTCCCTCAGTCTATCTGTCCATTCATATGTTTGGCGTTCGTCTGCCCACCTGTCTGTCTGTCTGCATTTGTCTGTCAGTGTCAAGGAAATATTAGAATTTATTCAGGATAATTCATTATAACAGTGGATTGTTTGTTTGATTTGAGGTTTAACGTCCCCGTCAACACTGTAAAGGTCATTTTGGAGACGTTGTTTCCAATTTTGAAATATTAGAATTTATTCAGGATAATTCATTATAACAGTGGATTGTTTGTTTGATTTGAGGTTTAACGTCCCCGTCAACACTGTAAAGGTCATTTTGGAGATGTTGCTTCCAATTTTGTGGGCATTTTACCCGACATTGCGATGAAATGACATCTCAAGCCCTGTCGCCCAATGAAACCAATAGGGTTTATTAGCATGGTTGGTCCGCCTCGCACCGCGTTTCCTGGACAGGCTTAGATCCTCTAAGCGGTTTACCAGTACTAGTGTGCGGGCCGGATTCAGCTCTGCGTGGAAGCATCATGCAGCCCATATATTTCTTCAAGCCCCTATGGGCGGGGGCGAGATTATAACAGTGGAAGTGCACCAGTGAACTAAATAGGAAGCTTTAAAGCTATACCAAAAGAAGACACCATAATAAATTGAAGTTCAGGAAGATCCATCCACTAACATGCCTGACAGTAAGTTGGCTAGCGATCACTGACACAGGTTTCATAGATCCCATTGCTCAAAAGTGGGATGTAATAGTGCACTTATTTAAAGTTTGAATAAACTTGCGCTTTAAATACCCATAAATAAACATTCTGAACACGAATAAAATTTCTTTCATTTTTCATAAACTTAAATAAAACTAGAGCAGCAGTCGGTGGTATACCATCGCAAATACCCGCTTTTCCTATGAACAAGCCTTTTCTTAGAAATTTGACCTTTGACCTCACCCCAGGGGGTCAGATGAAAATTTTGACACCTTCATGCACATCTGCAGTCCCCAAGCAATGTATGTACGAAGTTTGCTCACTGTAGGTAAAGAAATAAAAAATAAAAGCACTGCAGACACTGCATAAAACCCCGCCACTGCTAAGCAATATAACTTGGTCACAATATGTACCCTTTAGTCCTCTATATATCTGTAAAGTTTAATCCAAATATTTCATATAGTAAGGGAACTAGAGGCCAAAAACTATTTTTCAGATACTGAAAAGGGACAGACAGACAGATGGACAGACATACAAATGGATGGACAGACAGACAGACAGCAGAGGGTGTAGAAGTTTTATCCATATATTTCAAATAATAAATGAACTATAGGCCAAAATCCCTTTTTTATATATTTCAAGGGCAGATAACTCAATTGCTGGGAAAGCCACAGTCATGTTCCTTTGCCACAGTATGTAACATTTAATCTTCTACATATCTATGAAGTTTCAGCAAGATATTGCAAATAATAAAGGAACTACAGTCTAAAATGCATTTTAAATACTTCAAGGGCAGATAACTCAAGAACTGGTATAGCCAGAGTAGCGGTCCTTGGCCACGATATGAACCATTAAGTCTTCTATATATCTGTGAAGTTTCATCGAGATATTCCATATAGTAAGGGAACTAGAGGCCAAAAACCATTTTTCAGATATTTCAAAGGCAGATAACTCAATCGCTGGGAAAGCCAGAGTCATGTTCCTTTGCCACAGTATATAACAATTCATCTACTACATATCTATGAAGTTTCAGCAAGATATTGTAAACGATAAACGAACTACAGTCTAAAATGCATTTTTTAAATACGTCAAGGGCAGATAACTCAAGAACTGGAACAGCCAGAGTAGCAGTCCTTGGCCACAATATGAACCGTTTAGTCCTCTATATATCTGTGAAGTTTCATCCAGATATTCCATATAGTAAGGGAATTAAAGGCCAAAAACCATTTTCAGATACTGAAAAGGGCAATAACTCTGCTAAAAATTAACGGATTTTGCCCATTAACAATCCCAAACCACCCATCCCCGATACCAATATGTATGCAAAGTTTGAATAAAATCTGTGATGAAATACTCAAGTTATCGATCGGAAATGAAGTGCGGACGGACGGACATTGGAGGGTATAACATAATACCCCGCCACTATCGTATGGCGGGGTATAAAAAGTAGTTTCATTCACAAGAAACGTGACAGACAGAAGGACGAACGGACGTCCGGACGGACGGACACCCTTGACGAAAATAATATATCCGCTTTGTTTTTTTCTTTCAAAAAAGCGGGTATAATCACCCTGATGATAGGTTAGTTGGTTGCTCTTGGAGCCATCTCTCCACATCCAGTGATACGAATCTGGAACATAAACTTGCCCATCTGTTTGTCCCTCAGTCTATCTGTCCATTCATATGTTTGGCGTTCGTCTGCCCACCTGTCTGTCTGTCTGCATTTGTCTGTCAGTGTCAATGTTCGTCCGTCCGTCTGTCCTTCCGTCTGCCTATGCTTTTTTATGGGCATAACAGGGGAGCAAGATATATATAAATATATATTAAACACAACGCGAAGTTTATTCTGGTAAATCTGAGGTCACAAGTGGCTAGTGGGAAGCAAACAGTGTCTATTGCGACCCACATGCACTGGCCTGACCCACTCTGGTCTACTACATATCTTTCCCAAAGGGGCCAGTTTCAAGGTTTTTGAGGGGAAAGATATACTATCGTATAATAATATAGACTATATTAAACTGTCAAGCTTTTTGAGAGGAAAGAGGCAGGAAAGATATACTATCCTATAATAATTTTAGTCTATATTATTATAGGATAATACCGGCCCCGATAGCTCAGTTGGTAGAGTGTCCGCTCCGGGGAACGGTTTCGACCTGTTTAATCAAACGTCCAAAAACAACTCGGTTCTACAATCAACTTCCATTGTGTCTCCACTTTCAGATCACTTGGAATGTGCAGTTGATTTAATATCTCTAGATTATGGGAATCTTTTACATGTGTGTTTACACCATTCAACTGAATTCCTCTAGTTCTAGAAAAAAATCCAAGTGTCCAAAAGCCGAGCCATTCCGATTACGCCTCTATGGCCTCAGAGATCTTGGTTTTTAGTCATACTGAGCCTAGTCTCAAGACTTCCAATCCGTCTTCCAGTAGTTCCGGATCTAGTATCTAACTAGAAATGTGTCAATACAACACAAATGCCCCCCACCCAGGGACCTACCTCAACCCCACCCCCCCACCCATCACATTCAGGTCATGCGGTAGGGGCGGGGTTATGGCTGAATGAAATTTTTGACATGTATCTATCATCATTCCAAATATGTAGCAAATCCATCACAAGGTTCAAGAAATATGAGCTGTCATAATATATAATATAAACTAGAGCGATGACAAAGTTTTTCTAAAAATAGCCATAGTGACCTTGACCCTGAAAGTCGAAATGGCTCGATATATTGCCATAAGGAACATTTGTGTGAAGTTATATTGAAATCAGTTAAGAAATGTAAGCGCTAGAGGGATAACAAAGTTTTTCTAAAAATAGCCACAGTGACCTTGACCTTGAAAGTGGAACTCGCTAGAGATATTGTCATAAGGAACATTTGTGTGAAGTTATATTGAAATCAGTGAAGAAATGTAAGCGCTAGAGGGATAACAAAGTTTTTCTAAAAATAGCCACAGTGACCTTGACCTTGAAAGTGGAACTCGCTAGAGATATTGTCATAAGGAACATTTGTGTGAAGTATATTGAAATAAGTCAAGAAATTTAAGCGCTAGAGCGATGACAAAGTTTTTCTAAAAATAGCCACAGTGACCTTGACCTTGAAAGTCAAAATAGCTTGAGATATTGTCATAAGGAAGATATGTGTCATAAGGAACATTTGTGTGAAGTTATATTGAAATCAGTGAAGAAATGTAAGCGCTAGAGGGATAACAAAGTTTTTCTAAAAATAGCCACAGTGACCTTGACCTTGAAAGTGGAAAATTGGTGAAGAAATGTAGGCGCTAGAGCGATGACAAAGTTTTTCTAAAAATAGCCACAGTGACCTTGACCTTGAGGTGATGACCTTGAAAGTCGCTCGCTTAAGATATTGTCATAAGGAACATTTGTGTGAAGTTATATTGAAATCAGTGAAGAAATGTAGGCGCTAGAGCAATGACAAAGTTTTTCTAACAATAGCCACTGTGACCTTGACCTTGAGGCCATGACCTTAAAAGTCGAACTCGCACAAGATATTTTTATAAGGAACATTTGTGTGAAGTTATAATGAAATTGGTGGTACAAATACCTTAACCAAAGTCTTAAACATTAAAATTTTTCTAATTCTGTGACCTTGACCTTGAGGTAATGGGTATGGGTGGGGGTATTGCTGAATAAACCATTGGACCTATATGTATCACCATAGTAAATATAAACCAAATCCATTGTATGGTTATGAAAATATGAGCTCAAGTTCTACCTGGTACAAATACCTTAACCTGGGTCTTAAACATTAAAAATTTCAAGTCCACGACCTTGACCTTGAGGCCATGGGTATGTGTGGGGGTATTGCTGAATAAAACTTTGGACCTATATCTATCATCATACTAAATATAAACCAAATCCATTGTATGGTTTTGAAAATATGATCTCAAGTTCTATGTGGTACAAATACCTTAACCTGGATCTTAAACGTTAGAAATTTCTAAGTTCGTGACCTTGACCTTGAGGTCATGGGTATGGGTGGGGGTATTGCTGAATAAAACTTTGGACCTATATCTATCATCATACTAAATATAAACCAAATCTAGTTTATGGTTTGGAAAATATGAGCTCAAGTTCTACCATGTACAAAAACCTTAACCTGAGTCTAACAGGATTACGTACGTACGTATGTACACACTTTCGTACAGAAGGATGTACATTCGGACACCCGTACGTGCGTACACACGTACCCACGGACGCACGTACGGAAAACCGAAAAACTCTATGCCCCTGGCATCATCGGATGCGGGGGCATAAAAATGATGGTCAAGCATTCCATTCCAATCCGGGAATGCTTCACCTACACCCCTGGATGTTGTCAGGAATCAAACCAGAGGTAGACACATTTCTGGGTTCTCTTCAGAGTGTATCTTCAAATATAGAAAGAGGTCCACTCTCAAGTTTTACTCTGGAAGATGGAAGGTATTTTTAGTTGGTGTAAGGAAAGGGAAATTAATCCAGTCAATCCCTCTTTAGAGGTTTTTGCTGGATTTCTGTTGCCACCTGTTCTCTACCCTTAAGTTGTTTATTTCGTCTATAAAAGGGTACAGATCAGTAATCTCAAACGCGTTAAAATTTTAGTCGGCTTCACACATTTCATTAAACCCCATTATCACCAGCTTGAGGGTTTTGCACTACGCTGACATGTTTCCAGGACTTTGACTCCAAATGGAATCTTGTGTGTGTGTGAATTCGGGTTTAACGTCGCTTTCAACAATTTTTCAGTCATATCACGACGGTGTCTGGTTGCGACAGGGAGCTCAATGCTCACGTTTATAGTGCTGCCTCACTGAAGTAGCATGTCCCAGACACATTACATGATACCACACCCAGTCACATTATCCTGACACTGGATCGACCAGTCCTAGCTCTACCCCGTAAATCTGAGTGCCAAGCGAGGAGCAGCTAGTACCATTTTTAACGACTTTGGTATGTCGCGGCCCGGGATCGAACCCGAGACCTTCCGTTCCCCGGAGCGGAGACTCTACCAACTGAGCTATCGGGGCCGGTAAAATGGAATCTTACATGAGTGTTGTGGTCTTTTACTAAGCCACCTTACGATCCTGTGAAATCAGCCTTCTTTGTTCATCTGATAGTCAGGCTGTATTTCATTTGACTTTTGCTTCAGCTTGCAGAAGTGATATTCATGCTTTGTCAATTGCAGAGGGTTGTTTCAGGTATGAGAAGAACAATGACTTCATTTCACTTCTCACTCAACCTGTTTTTTCAGGCTATAAATCAGCTTCCTGCTTCTATGTCTGAAACTATTATTATTCCTGGCATTTCCAGGATTTGTGGATCGTATGCTGATGAGAAACTTTTGTGTACTATTCGAGCCTTACAATTTTTACATCAGAAAATCTAAAGCTATTCGAGCTTATCATGAGACTTTTCATTCCAATCAAGGGTTTTGGAGATATTTCTCCATCCTCGATTGCAAGGTGGATTTGTAAAGTGATAAAGCTTGCTGATGCTTATCTCACTTCTGCCCAATTATCATTCCTGAATACCTCGGCTCATGAGGTTATAGCTGTCTACATCTTGGGCATACCGTAATTCCCTGTGTATACCACGCACTCATCTATAACACGCACATCAATTCTGAGTCCAAGATATGTGAAAAAAAGATATTCCAGTCTAAAACACGCACATGCTTTTCCCCAGTATCACAGAATGCTTTTCTCAGAAGCCATTTTGATTGAAAATGAAAGTACACAGATTTTGATTGGCTACTATCAAAATAGCCTGACTGGTTATAGGTATATTTCCCAGTAGTTATAGAATAGAATAGTCGTTAGTTTCTCTCTTGCAGCATAGGCAGTTCTCCCTTTACCCATAACGGTGGTGTGTGACAAGGTGACATTTTAAGGGTGCGGTTATTCATTTGTTATGAAAGATGACAATGCGTTTACCCAGTTTTCTTTCACAAGGAAAGATAGAAACAGGTTTCTTTCCAAAGGTAAAATTGTGACAACATGCCTCCAAGGCAGGTGCTCCATAGCGTTATTGACAGAAATTAAAGGTATCTACAGGTAGATTGAGTAGTTTGACACCTCTGGTTATTTACACGTTCTCCATGCTAATCCCATAATTAACACCTTCTCAGCGTGAGTCAAACATCTCACTGAATTAAAGAAGCCCATTTTGCATTTACTGTTAATAAAACGGTGATTCATGCCTGACTTCAAGGAACCCGATGTCCTGTGCAATTTGGAACTTTGTTGACATACATTAACTATCATAATTAATACTATAAGTATTATTATTAATAATAATATTATTATTTTTATTATTATTATTAGAAGTTTTCAAAAAATGCAGAATTCATGTATTTCCAACCAACCACTGTTTTGTGACAGATTCTATTCAGATTCAGCAAATTAGTTTATTACGTTAATTTTGGTATACCTTCCTGTCAAAATGTGGAAAATCTGGAAACGATTTTTGTGCTAATAAAAGGTAATATGGATGAAAGGTACATGTCTGAGATAGGAATATTGATTGCATTTTTAATGGTATGAATCACACCGGTTACCGCAGTACAACGAACGCGACAGAGTACAACGAACGCTACAGAAATCATGACGTCACAGCAGTATTTTCGGGAAGTAAAAGGTTTATTTTAGCCCAGATCCTAATCTTTTTGGGTGGTTATTTTGCATAGCTGCAGAGTAATGGTATTACCATTTACTGATACAGTTGCAGAGAATTCTGTTCATTATAAACGAAAACACAAACAATTTTCTTTCGTCTAGTGTGTTTTCACCAACCCCACCATACTTCGGTAAATCTTTTTTGACAGTAACACTTCTTTTGTGCACATGATTTTGTGATTTATATGTTATTGCGATTTCAGAGCATCCATTTATGCATTTGCTTGAGCCCCAGTTCATGTCAATACCCACTGAATCCGTGGATGGTTCAATGGCTGATTTTTTGTTAGGGTACACCTTACCACGGGTTATGATACACCATAACGCGGTTAGTCAGCACAATTTGGGTACAACAAACACGGATTATATTCTTCATAAATTAAAATATTTGTTTGAATTGGGATTTAACGTCCCCATAAACACTATTTAGGTCATTTTGGAGACGTTGCTTACAATTCTGTGGGACTTTTAACCGGCATTAAGATGAAATGGCATCTCAAGCCCTGCCGCGCAATGACACCAGAAGGCTTATATGCATTGGACGATCTGGCTCAGACCGTTTTGCCTGGGCGGGCTTAGTCCTTCTAAGCGGTTTACAAGTACTCGTTTGTGGTCAGATTCAGCTCTGCATGGAAGCATCATGCAGCCCAATTTATTTCTATAGCCCCGATGGGCGGGGGCGAAATAAATTGAAATAAAACTCTTTAATCCGCCAGCGAAGGCATGATACATAATGCTGTTTTTAATTCAAAACGATCAATTTTGCTGTTATATACTCTTTAATGCCTGTTTGCTTCTCATTATGATCTCCGAACTTATACACGTGCGAATTTAAAGGGTTGGGTAAAAATCTTGGACAAAGGGGACGGGTGAACACATTTATTCTGGCTTTCCAGAACGTTTTTACCACATCCCCCACTTATGAACAACTGAAAACCAACTTATTTAGTTTCGGCATTGTTGGGGAGGGGAGACTCTTGAATTTATAGATTCCTTTCTTTGCTCCTGAAAAAAAGTAAGTTTTTATGCCATCCCCCACCCCCGAGAATCTTTTATTCGGGGGTGGGGGAGGGGGGAGGGGCATATAGTATTTGCCCATTCTGACCAAGGGCCATAACTCTGTTAATTTTTTACTTGAAATTTTGCTACAACTCAGGAATTGGCTCCCATGGGGTCATTGGTCACCTATAGTTTCAGTTCTTGTTGTAAATGATATGGACCCAATATTAGTTAATGGCGAGTATATGGAGTGTGTTCCAGTTTTGTCTGGGTCCCGAATGGGACTGTTCTTAGTCGTCTGTTATACTCCCTGTATATATATCATATTTCCACCGACATTGACTCAGAAATAAGACTGTTCGCAGACGACTGGGTATACTGCCGGGAAATTAGAGTTACAGAGGACTAACGTAAACTTCGGAACCAAATGGATAGACTAGGATGTTGGGCATGAAAATGTGGCATGAAATCATGCGAACAAGTCCGTGAAATGAACACCCCTTACTTTATATAGAGAAAACTGTGATTTAAGGTTATATACATACTTTTTTATTATATCTGCTATAATACATAGGTTGTGGGTACACGTTAGAACCGCCTTTTTGAGACGATTCTAACGAGCACCCACAACCTATGTTTGCAGTATAAATAAGAAACATATCACGGATTTTCATCAGAGAAGTGGCCATTTAGGAGATGTGATAAAATACACTATGTCGCACGGGTGTGTTACCGGAGTGAGTTTTCAGGCCGTTTAATGCAATACATTAAGCAGACAACTAGGCAGAGAACCAATGAAATTGAGGGTTCGTGCATTAGAACTCCTTGAGTATCATTTCACATGATTCTCGAACTCCCAGAAATTTGAGGGCGAATTTCAATGTGGAGGGGGAGAATGTCATAGCGTATAGGTATATAGCACACTTGTACTGCCTTTCGGTACAAGCCGGCTTTTACAGCAACGTGGTAGATTTGCTTATCAATCCGGCGGCCCGGGTTTGAAACCCGGCCGGGCCAAAGGTGTGTAGCATTTTTGTCACCTGTTACACAATGTCAGTAAAAATGTCATTTATGTCCACGAGAACAAAACTGGACCGAAAACGGCACCTTGTGAGACACTAGACAAAACTTGTGCCCAATCCTAAGTTTCACTGTTAGGTTCGGCAATAGTATACATGGTGTTGGGGTCATCTGGATGACCAGCATCGCTAAACTCAAACTCAGCCATAATGTATATTTCTGAAATAAAGAATATAAGACTCTTACTTTGGTATTCTTACGACATGAATGTCGTAACAATGGAGAAAAGCATAGTTGTAAAAAAGGGGAAAAATCGCTTATGGTGAGATTTGAACCTGGGGCAATCGGGTAAAATCAACTGCTCTAAGCACTAAGCCAAAGAGTCAACTGTCTTTCTCAGTTGTCTTCCACATAATCAACCAAGGCAGGTATAGTGTAGGTTAGGTGCTGCGGGCCGTAACACCTCACCCCTTTTCTTCAAGTCCGTATGTTGACGCGAGGTCATTTTTGCGAAGAAAGTCAAATCCCGGGCGAGCCACCATCTTCCGACATAACAGCCATAATGAAGGAATGGAGCATAGCTGAAAAAAAATAATCGACACAGTGCGAAAGAGTCGTATCCATGGCGCAGTTGTCATTGGTTATAAACCTGTAGGCCAAGGAAGATAATTCAGGATTAGAAGTTGTGGGTCGTAACAGTATCAGGGGCGTAGCTGGAAGAAAATCATTTGTATGCAAACCAAAGAAAATACTAAAAATAATAACTCCGTTTACCAAATGGGGACCACTCTTACAGGAAAGAATTTGCTCCCATCAGGGAGCAAATGCTTTCCTGTAAGTGCGGTCCCCGTGGCAGAGGAGGAAACTATGCTAGCAAATAAATAGTGTTGCGTATATCCTAGACAAATACAGTTTTTCTTCTTCTTCTTCTTCTCCTTCTTCTTTTCGTTCTTCTTTTTCTTCTTCTTCATCATCTTCTTCTTTTTCTTCTTACTTCTTCTCTCTGCTTTTTTTTTCTTCCTCTTCTTCTTTTTTCTACTTTTTCTTCTTCTTTTTCATCTTCTTCTTCTTCTTTTTCTTCTTTTTTCTTTTTCTTCTTATTTTCTTCTTCTTCTCCTTCCTCTTCTTTTTCTTCTTCTTTTTCTTCTACGTCTTTTTTTTACGTTTGTAATGTGTACGCAAGTGCGTATCTGCGTACAGTTAGCTACGCCCCTGAGTATCATGGACAAACTTTCCTATCTATCCCTCACACTGATTTCTTTGGCTGGCTTGTTTCTTCGTTTGGTTGGGAGTTTAACAGCCCAGCAAACACTATTTAGGTCACATCGAGTCAGTTAGTTTACCTTGAAGGCTTATAAAATCAGCACAGTGCATATTCTTACGCCAGAATTTGACAACCACCCTTCTTGAGCGTGAAAGGGAGATAATGACCGTGTGTGTGTTTTGAGTTATACGTCTCAGCAACCCGCTGAGGTTATACAGAGAGGGGGTCTCATTTTACGATTCGTCAGAAAGTTTGGAGAAGCCAAAAAACGAACCCAGGACCCCTGGTTTATGAGGTGAGTAAAACAGAATGATTACCAAAGAGAACATTTCATGGCAGACCCATTTCAGATTCTATTTCTTGCATTACTTAAATCTTAAAACATAGATTTTTAATATGCGGTCACTTCGACTGCTAACGTCCATTGTGACGTTTAGTGACGTCGCATTACGGGCAGCGTACACGACTTTCTAGATACAAATAGCGCACATCAGACACCCTTTGAGTTAAACACCTCAAAATTCTCGACTTCAATGCCAGCCCTGCATAGAAAACCCGGGTAGGATAAAAGTTTCTATCCCAGGGTAAAATCTAGGATTTCTTCGTCTGGTGTGCAAGAACTTGTAAAACGGAGCTAGTATTTCGTTGCTCGCAGAATTTGATCGTTTTCAGCGATCAGACTATGTGCATGCGCAACTTCTGTACTAACAAATTATTTTGCAGATTCTTGTGGTTGCACTGTAAGTGTTGTCTCATTGAAGTCGGTTTTGCTCAGTATAGCTCATTGTTGGCTATTTGAACGGTCCCTCTGTAGTTTTATATTGTTTACCTGTTTATGTACAAGTTATTCTTGGGCCCCATCCACCGCTGCTTGTGGAAATAAATGTTAGTAGAAATATGTATTAAAAATAAAAGTTCCCTTAAGAAGTGTTAGTAGAGGTGGAATAAAGATGACAGAGTTAAAATGTTAAAAGTCCGATAAAGACTGAAAGTGCAGAATAAAAGATTAAAAACAACGCGCTGGCATTTAGGGCATTGAATGGCTGAATGTGCATACTTCCCTCTTGAAGGAATCAAATGTGGGCAGTAATGCGATACTTGACGGCAGCCGGTTCCATTGCACGATTGCGAGGGGGTAGAAAGAGTATTTATAGTAATCAACTGTAGTCTGAATTTGGCGGAAAGACATCGGGTGAGAGTTTTTGAGGATTCTCATAGGGTGCACAACATACGGTGGCAAGTCAACAGCTACAAGGCCGTGAACAATCTTGTAAAACAGGCATACAGAGAGGGGGTCTCATTTTACGATTCATCTGAATTTGGCGGAAAGACATCGGGTGAGAGTTTTTGAGGATTCTCATAGGGTGCACAACATACGGTGGCAAGTCAACAGCTACAAGGCCGTGAACAATCTTGTAAAACAGGCATAGTCGGGAGTCAGATCTTCTCTGCTCAAGAGATCTCCAGCCAAGGGATTGGAGCAAATCTGTAACACTTGCATAAGTGGAGTAATTGTGAAGTGTCCACCTAGCAGCTCGATGCTGCACCATCTCAAGCTTATCAATGTTTGTTTGGGTGTAAGGGCTCCAAACTGGGGAGGAATATTCCACCAGTGGACGGACCAGTGTCTTGTATGCCATCTCCCTCAGGGCTGGGTTTTGGGTTCGGATATTTCTCCTAAGAAAGGCCAGTGACCGACTTGCTGATGTGGTTATGTTCTGTATATGCTTGTTGAAGGACAGGTTGCTGCTGATCTCCACCCCCAAATACTTGGAGCTTGAAACTGATTCCAGAAGCTGGCTGTGTAGGAAGTACTGGCTTGGGACTGGAGTTATCGCCCTTGTTACATGTATGACAACACATTTACCTGGGTTAAACTCCATATCCCACTGGAGTTCCCATTTATGGAGATGATCCAGGTCTTGTTGTAGGATTTGTACATCTCTCAGGCTGGAAACAGCCAAGTAGATGGCGGTGTCATCAGCAAATAACCGTACCTTAGATTTTGTCGTGTCAGGGAGATCATTGATGTATATCAGGAATAGAATTGGACCAAGGACAGATCCTTGAGGTACTCCTGAAGTTACTGGGATAGTGTTAGAGTGTTCATTTTCCAAAACAACCGTCTGTGTACGGTTGGACAGAAATGCCTGAATCCAAGTAAGTATTGGTCCTCTGATTCCATATTTGTGGAGTTTCAGCAGTAGTTTCTGATGACTGACCTTGTCAAAAGCTTTAGAAAAATCAAGCAAGACAAGGTCAGTCTGACTACCTGCTGTAGAGTTCCTCATAATATATTAAAATGATATTTTTAATGTAAAATTAATTTTGATATATAATATACCTACCCATCACTACAATGGCATGTCCCGCCTCCCAGCCCCGCCTGAAATAATTGTTTTTCTGATAGAAATATGAGTGAACCCCGGGTCAAGTGACCTGTATTGTCTGCCCATTGGTCTCACCGGCCCCGATAGCTCAGTTGGTAGAGTGTTCGCTCCGGGGAATGGGAGGTCACGGGTTCACTCCCAGGCCGCGACATACCAAAGTCGTTAAAAAATGGTACTAGTTGCTCCTCGCTTGGCACTCAGATTTACGGGGTACAGCTAGGACTGGTCAATCAAGTGTCAGGATAATGTGACTGGGTGTGGTATCATGTAATGTGTCTGGGACACGATACTTCAGTGAGGCAGCACTATAAAAGTGAGCATTGAGCTCACTGTCGCAACCAGACATTGTCGTGATATGACTTAAAAATTGTTGAAAGCAACGATAAACCCGAATTCACATACACACACATTATAGGATAGTGGAGCGTGATAGCTCAGCAGTGGAGCGTAATAGCTCAGTTAGTGGAGCGTGATAGCTCTGTGGTTAGTGCACTTGCCTCTGATGCTGAAGTCCCGGGTTTGATCCCCGGCAGCGGCGATTAAATTTCGGTGTCTGAACATGTTCCATTGGGGTTCGTAGAAATACCGGAACACACCAAAACACCGGAACACACTGGTAATTACAGGAACACACTTGAATTTTTTAATATTTCTTTTATTAGGAATGTTATCTTTGACTTATTTGCATTGTTTTATTGTGTATGGTGTTGTTGAAAACATTTCTGATGTTAAAAGGATAAATAAATTTATCTTAGTTCAGTGTTTTATGAAATGTGTTCTGGTCCTGTGGGTCTAAATATATACAAGTAATTATACTGAGCAGTTTATGTTTAGATTTGCTCTCTCTGATATAACTCATTTGATGACCAAAAGAATACAGTTTGACAATTCTTCTAGCAACAAAAAAGCTTGACATTTCCAGCATAGTGTCGCCATTGGGAAGAAAAACATGAAATGTCAAAAACCTTAGCTCGTAAAAATTTTATTTTTTATATCAGATTTTTACCAAGTTTGCTAAGTGGCAACTCTGTGTCATTTTCTTGTGTGTGTTTTTTTTTTTGTTGTTTTTTTTTATTATTATAATTTCTGGCCCAGTCAACAGCTTAGATCATTCCGTCCATAGTGCATTATTTCAAAATTCATCAATTCATTGTAATTATGTTATATGACTCTCTCTCTCTCTCTCTCTCTCTCTCTCTCTCTCTCTCTCTCTCTCTCTCTCTCTCTAATAACAACATAAGTATATAAAAACAAAATGTATATTCAAAGCACCCCGCCCTCTTGGCTTGGGGAGACCGATCGTGCTGCAAGGTGCTCCCGCGCTGGGCTGAAACTGTTTGCATTCGAGTAATGATAAACGACTTAGAATTATTAAGTAGAAGTAAAACAAATCGATACAATCAATTTTTCTCCACCCACCAAAGACACCATAAGCCTTTCCAGTCAGTGTTGCGAATGGGACTGCCAAATTTGGTTTCAATGGGTGACGAGAAACATCTCCAATATAACCTGAGTGGTGTTGACGGGATTATTCCTTTTGCCGCCGTCGTCCGTTCTGGTTCTGCACTATTTGATTAGACTTGCCTGCCGGGACAGGCAACATTTTTTTCGTGGATATTGACCATGAAATATATTCTTCTATCATTCTCTCCCTTCCGCTGATTCAAGAAGGTAAGCTTTTTTCTTACTGTAGGGTAACCAAAATAATATGGACTGGGCCGTTAAACTCCAACACAAAGAACCAAACAGATTACAACAAAATATCGGTGAAATTATTGTCAATATAACAGACCTATATATCATTAATCCCCTTTAATCCCACTTTTTTTGTAGTAAAAACGAAGTTGACGGGGGTATTTTTCTGCTCTAAAACATAGATTGTGGGTACTCGTTAGTAACTCCCGAAGGGAGGCGGTTCTAACGAACACTCACAATCTATGTTTGTATCAGAAATATGAAAATTGTCACATTTTTAATCTGAAAATTTTCATTCTTTTTTTTTTTTTTCACTAAATCTAAAAAGGCATGTTTGTTTTTTGTTTTTTTTTCTCAAAGATCTTGTTATAATTTTGTTTTACTATTGTCTGATCTGATTATTGGTTTATCGATTAATTTATCGGAGTGGCTATTTGCAGTCAACTGCAAATAGCCAAAAAACGTTGAAATGGCTTTTTGCAGTCAACTCACGGGGGTGAGGCAAAGGTGACGTGTGTCTTGCGTCACTTGGGCGTCCATCTGATATTGGCTTACAGTTGGTTAAGATAATGGTAGAGAGGGCATGATGTTATTTCTTCTGATGACGTTATTTCTTCTGTTTCTACACTTCCGTTCGTTTTCCTCTTACTCCTCCGTCTCTCATTTTCATCTCTGCTATCTCTTCTATCTCTTTCCTCCCTTTCTTAGGGATAGGACACAAAATTACTCACTCGGAATGAGACCGTCAAATGCATATAAGCCTTTTGGTTTCATTGGTCGGCAGGACTTGAGTTGTCATTTCATCTCAATGTCGCCGGGTAAAAGTCCCAAAAATTGGAAGCAACGCCTCCAAAATGACCTAAATGGTGTTGATTGGGACGTTAAACCTCAATTCAAACAAACAAATGATCCGCCTCCGCCCATCGGGGCTTGGAGAAATAGAATGCGCTGCATGGTGTACACCAGGCACTCATTGTGCCGGTAACGTCTAAGTAACGTCGATGCAACGTAGTGACAAACACTCACTATAAAATGAACGGGCGTGGTGTGGTATTTAACCATTATCATGCTGGAAAAGTCAACCCTACCTTTGCAAACAATATATATTCAGATCAGGGGGCTTGAAGAAATATATGGGCTGCAAGATGCTTCCACGCAGAGCTGAATCAGACCCGCACACTAGTACTGGTAAACCGCTTAGAGGATCTAAGCCTGTCCAGGAACCGCGGTGCGAGGCGGACCGTCCATGCTAATAAACCCTATTGGTTTCATTGGGCGACAGGGCTTGAGATGTCATTTCATCTCATTGTCGGGTAAAAGTCCCACAAAATTGGAAGCAACGTCTCCAAAATGACCTTTACAGTGTTGACGGGGACGTTAAACCTCAATTCTAACATGACGTTAACGTTTTTCCCATTGAACCCAGTGGAAACGTCAGCGTTTGCAAATATGCGATAATTCACGTCGTCAACGTGGTGCGTGCAATTTGGCGTCATCGTGACGTTGCATGTAAACATTTCCTTCTGTCGACACCCGCTGCAAAATAGTCCCCAAGATAACGCTTTGTTACTACTGTATTTCAGTTTAGCATCATGTTAGAATCGGAATAATTTTCACGCACCCGGTGTGTTATCGTGCTTAACACACGGTGTTGTCGGGCAGATGCGAATATTAATTCACTCCGGCTTCGCGATTCCGATTAACGGAAGCGTGTTTATTAGCGCGTGCAGTTACTATTGCATTATACACTAATCCCCAGGTAGCAAACGGGTAACTTGCGGAGCTTAAGGGGATTATATGGTTTGTTAATCGTAACTATCTTGATTAGATCACTGATGTCACTTCTTGAGGACATCGACTCAATCAATGTCAGAAAGGCGCTAAAAAACACATACAAGAGGGCCATGATGGCCCTGGATCGCTCACCTGATCCATAGAGTAACCAGTGGGCCCTGGTATGGGCCATTACTGACCCCATGGCTATAATGTGCATAATGTTGAGGGAGGTCTAAAAAGGTGAAGCTTCATACCAAATATCAACAAAGGCTATAATTTGAACAACCTTGGCAAAGGTCCACTAGATGAAGCTACACACCAAATATCAAAGACCTGGGCCTTGCGGTTTCAGAGAAGAAGATTTTTTTAAAGATATTCCCTACATAAGCCTATGTAAAACCAAATGGCCCCGGGGCGGGGGCATTTTTGGCCACAGGGCTATAATTTAATAAGATGAAGCTCCATACCAAATTTCGAAGACATGGGCCGTGCAGTTTCAGAGAAAAAGATTTTTAAAGATTTCCCTATATAAGACTATGTAAAACCAAAGTGTCTCAGGGCTATAATTTGAACAATCTTGATAGAGGTCCACTAGATAAAATGTCACAACAAATATCAAAGACCTAGGCCTTGTGGTTTCACAGAAGAAGATTTTTAAAGATTTTCCCAATATAAGTTTAAAGATTTTCCCTATATAATCCTATGTAAAACCAAATGGCCCCGGGGCGGGGGCATTTTTGGCCACAGGGCTATAATTTAAACAATCTTGATAGAGGTTCACTGGATGAAGCTTCACACCAAATATCAAATACCTGGGCCTTGCTGTTTCAGAGAAGAAGATTTCCAAAGATTATCTCTATATAAGTCTTTGTAAAACCAAAGGGCCCCGGGGCAGGGGCATTTGTGGCCCAAGGGCTATAATTTGACATATTCTTGGTAGTGGTCCACTAGATGAAGCTCCATACCAAATATCGAAGACATGGGCTGTGCAGTTTCAGAGAAGAAGATTTTTCAATATTTCCCAATATAAGTCTATGTAAAACCAAAGGGTCTCAGGATTGGGGGGTGGGGGAGGGGCATTTTTTGCCCCAGGGCTATAATTTGAACAATCTTGATAGAGGTCCCCTAGATGAAATGTCACAACAACAAATATCAAAGACCTAGGCCTTGTGGTTTCACAGAAGATTTTTAAAGCTTTTCCCAATGTAAGTCTACGTGAAACCAAAGGGCCCCGAGGTGGGGGCATTTTTGGTCTCACGGCTATGATTTGAACAATCTTGGTAGAGGTCCACTAGATGTAGCTTCATACAAAATATAAAAGACCTAGACCTTGTGGTTTCATAGAAGAAGATTTTTCAAGATTTTCCCCTTATAAGTCTATGTAAAACCAAAGGGCCCAAGACCGGGGGCATTTTTGGCCTCAGGGCTATAATTTGAACAATCTAGGTAGAGGTCCACAAGATGAAGCTTCATACCAAATATCAAAGACCTGGGCCTTGCGGTTTCAGAGAAGAAGATTTTTAAAGATTTTCCCTATATAATCCTATGTTATGTAAAACCAAAGGGACCCGGGGCAGGGGCATTTTTGGCCCCAGCACTATAATTTGATCAATCTTGGTAGGAGCCCACTAGATGAAGCTTCAAACCAAATATCAAAGACCTGGGCCTTGTGGTTTCAGAGAAGAAGAATTTTTAAGTTTTCAGTGAAAAAAATCTATTTTTGGCTCCTGTGACCTAGATGTGCAATGGACCGGAACCATTTGAACAACTCTGAAAGGGGACCACTTAAGGATCATTCCTGTGGAGTTTGGTCAAAATCCGACCAGTGGTTTAGGAGGAGATGTTGTTACAGACGCACGACGGACAAAAAGTGATCCCAAAAGCTCACCTCGTCACTATGTGACAGGTGAGCAAAAAATTGGTCTGACACCCTTATATGACAAATGGACTTCTCCAACATATAGCAATGGAAGAGTCCACTAGTATATAATGGTTTAACCAAGGAATATAATAGCAATAATTATGATTCTCCTGCATCTGAATGACACAAACTCATATTTCCTGTGACAGACTAACACAACTAGACGAAGTGTCCATTCAGGCACAATTTCGAAATGGACCTGTTATATACATGTATAAGCTGTAATATTCTGCTCGGTATAAAAACAAGAGGGCCCACAGGGCCCTGGTTCGCTCACCTGTGTGACACTGTCTCGAATACATTCTATTTTAGCTATGGTTGCCATCTTGTTCATCAGCAGAGTGATTTTAGCTTATTTGGTAGGGAGTAACCTAGGCAACATTCCTGTTAAGTTTGAATCAAATTGTCCTTACGGTTTAGGAGGGGTTCACGTTTGAATCAGATTTACAATATTTTTCTATTTTTAGCTCTGGTGGCCATTTTTTCTTCAGAGCGGGATTGTTTTAGCCTTTTTGGCAGAGGGTCATCTAAGCAACATTACTTCAAAGTTTGAATGAAATTGGCCCAAGGGTACAGAAGGAATTATCGTTTGAAGAATTTTTTATTTTTAGCTCTGGAAGCCATCTTGTTCATTGGGGGTGGAATGAGTATTAACTATTTTGGTAGGGAGTCACCTAGGCAAAATTCCTGTGAACTTTTAAATCCAACTGGCCCAAAGGTTTAGAAGGAGTTCGCATTTGAAGCATTTACAATGTTTTCTATTTTAGCTCTTGTGACCATTTGTTAATCGTTATGCTATTTTCCTAGAGGGTCATCTACACAACATTCCAATGAAGTTTAGAAGAATTCATGGTGAAGTGGTCATGCTACTTGCCTTGTAAACCAGGGTAGCAGGATCGATGCCAGGCTTCTCCAGACTTTCAGATCGGTCTTTAAACAGAGGTCCCATAACTGTATGACCTTAGCTGTTGGTGAGACTTCCAACTCAAACACTCACTCCTATGAAGGAACCTATATGCCAAATATGAAGGCTGTATCTTAAATGCTCCAAAAGTTATGACAAAGTAGGTCAAAGGTCAAGGTCATGGCTCAAAAGTTTTGAATGGTTGAGAAAACCTTGTCACAAGGAACATACATGCCAAATATGAAGGCTCTATCTCATATGGTTCAAAAGTTATGATAAAGTAGGTCACAGGTCAATGTCACAGGTCAATTCTTTATATAAGTGGGAAGCCCTTGTCACAAGGAACCTACATGCTAAATATGAAGGCTCTATCTCAAACATTTTAAAAGTTATGACAAAATAACCTACTGATCTACTTTTTGATTTGACATGACCCATATTCGATCTTAACTGAGATATTGTCCAAATGATCATTCTTAGCAAGTTTTATGATGATTTGACTAAAACTGTGGCCTCTTAGAGTGTTCAAAATGTTTTTGCTATGATTTGACCTGATGACGACCTACTTTTTGACCCGACATGACCCACATTCAAACTTGACCCAGATATTGTCAAATGATCATTTTTAGCAAGTTTGATGATGATCAGACCAAAAATGTGGTCTCTAGTGTGTTCAGAGGGTTTTTCTATGATTTTATCTACTGACCTACTTTTTGGACCGACATGACCCATATTCAAACTTGACTCAGATATTGTCAAGATGATCTTTCTGGGCATGTTTGATGATGATCGGACCTAATCTGTGGCCTCTAGTGTGTTCACAAGGTTTTTATATGATTTGACCTACTGACCTACTTTTTGACCTGAAATTACCCATATTCGAACTTGACCGAGAAATTGTCAAGACTATCATTCTGAGCAAGTTTGATGATGATTGGACCAAAAATGTGGCCTCTAGTGTGTTCACAAGGTTTTTCTCTGATTTGACCTACTGACCTACTTTCTGACCTGCCATGACCCATATTCGAACGTGACTAAGATATTATCAAGATGATCATTCTGGGCAAGTTTGATGATGATCGGACCAGAAATGTGGCCTCTAGTGTGTACACAAGGTTTTTCTCTGATTTGAACTACTGACCTACTTTTTGAACCGACATGACCCATATTCAAACCTGACTCAGATATTGTCAAGATGATCATTCTGGGCAAGTTTGATGATGATTGGACCAAAATTGTGGCCTCTAGTGTGTTCACAAGGCTTTTCTGTGATTTGACCTACTGACCTACTTTTTGAATAGACATGACCCATATTCGAATGTGACCAAGATATTATCAAGATGATCATTCTGAGCAAGTTTGATGATGATTGGACATAAATTGTGGCCTCTAGTGTGTTCAGAAGGTTTTTCTATGATTTGACCTACTGACCTACTTTTTGACCCGACAACGCCCATATTCGAACTTGACTTAGATATTGTCAAGATGGTCATTCTGGGCTAGTTTGATGATGATCAGACCAAAACCGTGGCCTCTAGTGTCTTCACAAGGTTTTTTTTCTGATTTGACCTACTGACCTACTTTTTTACCCAACATGACCCATATTCGAACTTGACCGAGATATTTTGTGGTGGTACAAAATGTTTGCAAGTTTAATTAAAATCAAATGATAAATGAAACAGCTATCATGCAGACAAGACCAAAAAAGGCAATTTTTGCCCTTTCAGGGGCCGTAACTCTGCAACACATGATGGGATATGGCTGCTTCAAGAAAGGAACCCAGATCTCATGGTGGTACAAGTTGTGTGCAAGTCTGGTTAAAATCAAATCATAAATGAAGATACTATTGTGCGGACAAGACCAAAAAAGGCAATTTTTGCCGTTTCAGGGGCCGTAACTCCGTAACACATGATGGGATATGGCTGGTTCAAGAAAGGAACCTAGATCG
The DNA here is from genome assembly GCA_963580285.1 of Lucinisca nassula. Classification (NCBI taxonomy): domain Eukaryota; kingdom Metazoa; phylum Mollusca; class Bivalvia; order Lucinida; family Lucinidae; genus Lucinisca; species Lucinisca nassula. Next base: position 125,456,379 of record OY757021.1, read on the forward strand.
CATGGTGGTACAAGTTGTGTGCAAGTCTGGTTAAAATCAAATCATAAATGAAGATGCTATCATGCGGACAAGACCAAAATAGGCAATTTTTGCCATATCAGGGGCCGTAACTCCGTAACACATGATGGGATATGGCCGGTTCAAGAAAGGAACCTAGATCGCATGGTGGTTCAAGTTGTGTGCAAGTCTGGTTAAAATCAAATCATAAATGAAGATGCTATCGTGCGGACAAGACCAAAATAGGCAATTTTTGCCATTTCAGGGGCCGTAACTCTGTAACACATGATGGGATATGGCTGGTTCAAGAAAGGAACCTAGACCTCATTGTGGTACAAGTTGTGTGCAAGTCTGTTTAAAATCAAATCATAAATGAAGATGCTATCGTGCGGACAAGAAATTGTTTACGGACGCACGCACGGACGACGGACAAAATGTGATCACAAAAGCTCACCTTGTCACTACGTGACAGGTGAGCTAAAAAAACACACACACACAAAATTTTTCTTCCACAGATTAAGATAGCATATTTTTTTTATTTTTTTATCTCTGCGCAAAACATAAATTACGGGGACTCTATAGAAACACCTCGACGTACTCTATTGATACCCACAATCTTTATTTTTGAGCAGAAATAAGAAAAATAATGTTTTACATGTACTATATAAAAGTGGGGTTTCAGGGAGGGGGAGCAAAATTATACAGGCGGGTTCTCGTATTGACATTGTTCATTCTGATCATTGATATTCCGCCCTTGATATTCCCTTTCGGGGTTTAATGCAAACAAAAACTATAATTTGAGCCCCCGCCCATCGGGTCTTGAGGACGTAGGCAGAGGTGCAAGTCGGGTCGTCCTTGTATATAAAACTTCGGTTTCATTGGCCGGTAGGGCTTGAGAATACATCTCATGTGAATGTAGGTTTGTTTGTTTGATTTGAGGTTTAACGTCCCCGTCAACACTGTAAAGGTCATTTTGGAGACATTGCTTCCAATTTTGTGGGACTTTTACCCGACATTGAGATGAAATGTAGGTAAAAATCACCCAGAATTGAAAGAAACGTCTCCAAAATGACACATAAAATGTTCTGAAAAAAATGAAATACTCCAACTTATTACCACCGTAACAGTTATTCTAGATTTAAATAACATTCATTTTTGACGTTTAATGTTTTTTTTATAACTTTCTTATGCCTAACGCATCGTGACAAAAATATACCGGATCACATTGCCATAAATTATTTAATGCGTAACTGGGCAAAGGTTTATAAAGTATGCTTTTGTATTACATTTGGTCAATATAAGGCATATAAAATGTATATTATAGTATATTCCTCCAAAATACATTTATTAAGCCAAATAAAAAAAAAAAAATTAAGTGTGTTCCGGTAATTACCAGTGTGTTCCGGTGTTTTGGTGTGTTCCGGTATTTCTACGGACCGGTTCCATTGGCATCATTTGCAGGGATGAATGTCATACAGTGCACCGTCCTTCGGATCGGGATGTTAACTGGAGGCCCCCTGTGCAGGGAGAACCATCCCCTGTGCAGGTTAAAGATCCCTATCGTAATTACATGATTACTGTGTAGGCTTTCATCCTGCAAAACCTGGAGTGTATGTAATATACACCTGCGGTAATGGTCAAATGTGACCGACGCAGTATCAGAAGATAGATAGATATATCTTTCCTCTCAAAAAGCTTGAAACTGGCCCCTGTGGTTCATATTAAAATCGGTATTCATTACTGCGCTATCTATCTATCTATCTATCTTCTGATACTGCGTCGGTCACATTTGACCATTACCGCAGGTGTATATTACATACACTCCAGTTTTGCAGGATGAAAGCCTACACAGTAATCATGTAATTACGGTAGGGATCTTTAACCTGCACAGGGGATGGTTCTCCCTGCACAGGGGGCCTCCAGTTAACGTCCCGATCCGAAGGACGGTGCACTTAATGACATTCATCCCTGCAAATGATGCCAATGGAGCGTGTTCGGACACCGAAATTTTATCGCCGCCGCCGGGGATCGAACCCGGGACCTCTAGCATCAGAGGCAAGTGCACTAACCACTGAGCTAAAATTATAACGATGAAATTAACATTAAATGAAACATAAACTGTTGTGGCAAGCACCTCACAATCACTTAAATCTAAGCTATTACCTATGTAAGGAAATTTTAAAGGATGGACCGGATGGACAGCTTCAGCTGTTTATAGCCGTGACTAAGCCTGTTTGATTACACTATTAGATTAAAGTCGGATTATTGTCCAGGTGCTATGGGGCGTTTAGTTGTACCGCAGAACAAACCGATTACAGTCCTTACGGTCCTTGGGCCGCTGTTATTCATTTTATATATTAATGATCTACCAGATATTGTTAAGACTCACTGTAAGCTCTTTGCAGATGATGCGAAGATATATAAAGAAATCAACAACATTGAGGATTTTGAAGACATTCAATGTGATCTATATAAACTGTGTCAATGGACAGCCAAATGGTTACTTTTTTTCAACATAAGAAAGTGCAAAGTCATGCATATAGGTTCCAGTAACCCTGGTTTTGAATATAAACTGAAAGATAAAACTGGTAAAGAGGTATTGATTCAAGAAGTTGATAAAGAAAAAGACCTTGGTATAATATTCCAAAGTAATCTCAAATTCAACGAGCACATCAATGTGGCAGCAAATAAAGCAAACCAAATTGTTGGACTTATAAAGAGGTCGTTTACATACTTAGATAACTCTACATTCTTGACTCTGTATAAATCTCTCATACGATCACATGTGGATTATGGAAATTCAGTCTGGTTCCCTGTTTTAAAGAAGGATATTAAAATAATTGAAAATACACAGAGGAGAGCAACCCGGATATTACCCGAGTTACAACATTTATGCTACGAAAACAGACTTCGAGCCCTTAATCTGCCTACCTTGTTATACCGTAGAAAAAGAGGCGATTTGATTCAAGTCTTCAAAATCCTGAATGGTATTGATGACATTTCACCTGATAAATTCTTCCTAATGTCTGAAACAACTACACGTGGACATTCAAAAAAGTTATATAAACTACGCAGCAGAAAGTCAGTAAGATACAATTCTTTTGCTGTCAGAGTAATTGACAACTGGAATTCCTTACCTGAAGAAATAATATCTTCAAAGACAGTTCTACAATTTAAATCACGCCTAGATGACTACTGGAGGGATGAACGATTTGATACTAGTGATATTTACTAGTTTACCCTACTAACATTGTGTGAACCTGATAAATGCAGCCATAATATTTAATATGAAACAGTTGTTTTATGGTAAAATTGTTTTACATATCCACCGGAGGTATAGACACTTAAGAAGATTATGATCAATCATCAAGAGAGAGAAGAAGAACTATGGAGCTCATTTATTCTCTGTATCCAGAATGGTATCCAGAATGGTATATTGTGAGGGTTGTGGGACAACTCGGCACATAGCAAACTCGGCACATGACAAACTCGGCACATAACAAACTCGGCACATGACAAACTCGGCCTATACAAACTCGGCACATAATTAGCTGTTTGGGTCAATTACCTATTGTTCACTTGGTAATTGACAATTGCATAACCAAACAAATAATCAAATTAAAGTTACCTGTGAAATAGGGACCAACCATTACGATAACACAGCCGTGCGACATAGTGCATTTTCACATCTCCAAAATGGCTACTTATCTGATGAAAATCCGTGATATTTTTCTTATCGATGCTCATAACATAGGTTGTGGGTGCTTGTTAGAACCGCCTCAATGAGGCGGTTCTAACGAGTACCCACAACCTATGTCTTGGAACAGAAATAAGAAAAATAATGTTTACCCCCGTAAACCCCAGTTTTCTCTATATAAAGTGGGGTTTAGTGGGGTCTTCATTTCACGGACTTGTTCACGTGATGTAAATAGGGACCAAACATCAATATTTAATGGAGTAGATCTTTATTAAAAAACAAAATATGAAGATTTTTTTACAATAAAATTTCAACTATTTAAGTTTCAAATATTTAAGTTGTTTCTGAAATTTACCAGCGAATAAATCTTAAAAAAAAAAAAAAAAAAAAAAAAAGACATAGGTTGTGGGTACTCGTTAGAACCGCCTCAATGAGGTGGTTCTAACAAGCACCCGCAACCTATTTTTACTGAAAATAAGGAAAAAATATCGTTTGACTCGGCTGGGCAATCTCTTGTTTGACAATACGCCCATCAACTCGGCTGGGCAATCATGGGTGGCAATGAGTCCCAAATATCATATTTACAGCTTTAGTCATTGCCTGATTAATCAGATAATTAGTGTAGCATTAAGTCATATCCAGAGCTTATTGATCGAATTAAATGATTTTTTTTTTTTTAAATGCAAAAAAAAAACAAAACCAAAAAAAAAAACTAGAAACTTTTTTTTATTTAATAAGCATACATCTGATACATATAATTATTATAAAACAATAATAATAAAACAGGCAAATAAAGTAATAATGTACAGCTTAATAACCATTATAACTACTGTGGGCCGAGTTTGCTATGTGCCGAGTTTGTAGGGGCCGAGTTGGTTATGTGCCGAGTTGGCTATGTGCCGAGTTTGCTATGTGCCGAGTTGTCCCGACACCATTGTGAGAATGTTCAACTACTGAGGAGGTTCCGGGTCGTTTCGCCCGTGGGTCGTTTCGCCGGGTCGTTTCGCCCTGAGTCGTTTCGCCCTGATTTTGGGGTTGGGTCGTTTCGCCCTTACCTGGTGAGTCGTTTCGCCCGTGGGTCATTTCGGCGCAATTATATTTTAAGGGAGTGACAAACGAAATGGATTAGTAAATGGACAGATGGATGAATAAATAAATGAATAAGTGGGTGAATGGAGTTGTGCGTTGGTAGATGGACGGACGTATGGATGAACGGACGGCCTTTTGAATATACGGAGATAAATAAGTTAATGAATGAATGAATGGAAAGTATTGGTAGATGGACAAACGGAAATGAATGAATGAATAAATGAAGTGATGCTTGTGTAGATGGACGGACGGACGAACTGATCTGAATCTGAACTGTTCATGGTGACATGTCAAATTACACCTATTGGTACTATCCGCAAAACACACAGCGAAAATGCAACACATTATTTTTCATATTACCGCCCCAAAATACACAGACCGTTGCTGATCGTTAGAACCGCTTCGCCGAGGCGTTTCTAACGGGCACCTGAGCAGAAATATGGAAAATATAAGAATCTTTGATCAGAACAATTTTGATATTTTTTATTTGGTGGTAGAATTTTCCAGAATTTGAATAAACATGTTTTCGTAATGCAAACTATTAAACAGTCTGATTAGGTGGGTCGTTTCGCCCTTATTTTTTTCGTAGAAGCCGTCAGTAGCTAGGTCATATGCTTTTATATATTTATAATATAAAATTTGTGTTTCGTTATGCATAAAATTATGGGAAAAAAAAGAAAAAAAGTATGAAACGTTATGTTTCTATTCCTACCCAGGTTGAGCTACAGTAGAGTCTTAATAAAATTTAAACCAACATTTTACACATGGAACTTAATGTGTAATATTGATTATTACTCTTTAAGTGACATTTCTGTAAACTTTTATTCAGACACCACTGTTTAAAAATATTTTGTTTGTTGGAATTGAGGTTTAACGTCCCCGTCAACACAATTAACGTAATATTGTAACCAGTTATATCACGTCACTATTTGTGCAGAAAGAAAAACTGATAAGTAAATAAAACATCATATAAACAGTCATTTTCACAGCCATAAATCCCATTTTATTGCAAAGACGTGTTAACCTTATGTAAGCTCAAATATCTTTCTCAAAAGGTGGTAGCGCGGTTGCTCAAACCTGAAGTAGAAGCCGTCAGTAGCTAGGTCATCAAGCTACACCTACCGAGGACAAAACCATGTTTTCCGGAACTCCTAATACCCCTATCAATCCCTTCACATACCAAAACAAACATAACCTCAATCAATAGGGCTTGAAAAAAATAAGGGCGAAACGACCCACCTAATCAGGGCGAAACGACCCACGGGCGAAACGACCCAGGGCGAAACGACCCACGGGCGAAACGACTGATGGGCGAACCGACTCACGGGCGAAACGACCCGAGACCACTGAGGGAGGCAATTATAGAAGATTATTCATCTATCCATCAATTCATTCTAAAGCAAAGAAAATTTCTCCTCAAACAACCGATTTTGAACGAATTATAGCACTCACTTATATATTTTTTTCAACTAGCGAGGGCGGCAATTACTGAAGAAGAAGATGATGACGATAATTAATCCATCCATCCAACCAACAATACATCCATTCATCCATCCACCCATCTACCCGTCTGTCTGTCTGTCTGTCCATCCATCCATCTGTAGTAGAAATACCGGAACACACCAAAACATCGTAACACATTGGTAAATAAAGGAACACACTCATTTTTTTTTCTTATTTCTATTTATTCATTTATTAATATTTTTTTCCCTTGATTAATAATCTTTTTATTTTTGAGATGGTGGATAATATGTGGTCATTTCATATGTTCTGTGTCTTACTTCATGTATTTTGACCTTTTGTAGCACATGTATATTTTATAAACCTTAGAGCTCAGTGAGGTGTCAAACAATTTTAAAGTGTCCCTCGGCCCTTTTACGCATGGTGTGACGCCATGCCTCTTTCTCCAGCGCCATGCCTTTTTTTCCCAGCGTTATGCCCTTTTTCAGAGAGAGTAAATGTTGTCCTACATTTTGGAACAATAATCACTAAAATTGACGAAAAAAAAAATAACAAAGTTATGCCTGTTAAAATAATGACTATTTTATTCATTTTTAGCAAGAAATGGTTGACTGCATGCTAATCGCCCTGTTTATTGTATTTAAGTAACTCACTTTATGAAGTCATAACAGTGTTTTGATAACAGGTGTAAATGACACCAATCAAACAGTTTAAGTGTTTAAGTGTGCAAGATACAAGAAATTTTATTTCGTGGCGGATTAAACAAACAATAAACATTAGCTTCACATTACGAAAACGCGCCTATACAAATACATTGTAAACTTGACCACCGAAAAAGGTAAAATTTAAGATGAAAAATTGTTATATCTTTCTTATTTCTGTTCAAAATATAGATTGTGTATACTCGTTAGAACCACCTCATCGAGGCGGTTCTAACGAGTACCCAAAATCTATATTTTAGAGCAGAAATAAGAAAATAAGGTATACCCCTATAAACCCTAGTTTTACTATATAAAAGTGGGTTCAAGGGAGTCAAAATTATATAGGCGTGTTTTCGTGATGATGAGCTAATTCTCGACAAACAATAATGGAGGTGGGGGGGATATGTATAACAAATGACATTTAAATTGAACATTTGTACTGATATGTACACACATATAATATTAATACACAATCTAAACGTATCACAGATTACTGAAGCTGAAAAGTAGAAGTAAAACAAAGATCAGGAATCGATACAATTAACTTATTCCACCCATCAAAGACACCAAAGGGAAAGCAACACAAACATTAAGCGACCAGACCATAATGGAAAGGAAGGCCATAAGGACAGTCACCCTCCCACAAAATAGCCATACATGGCCATCCAAAATAAAAAGACACAAGTGATACACATAGTAAGTAACAAACAACAACATAAATAAACCGCCACAGAAGAACCGCCTTGGAATAGTCAGTGGAAAGATTGCCACTGGGGGGCTTAAATCGATTTTACGTGGCCAAAATCCTCGCCCTTACTTCTGTCGCGATTTAGACAAATAATTTGTTCAGGCCGCATGAATGCCTCCTAAATCATCAGTGCAACATCTCCGTGAACACAAATAATCAAAGAACCACAGAGGTGAGACAAGGGTGAGGACTCGACAGCAAGAAACCACTGAAATGCTGGAGCAAAAGAAAACCAACAGTTAGACTCCGAAAGTCTACAGGGCTCTAATGCTTCCGGCACTGTTATATCCATGCAAAACGTGGACAGTTTACCAACGGCATGCCAAATGATTGAACCACTTCCATGCAAAATAGAAGTGAATGCAATGATCAGGAATCGGTACAATTAACCCACACCTCCCATCAAAATCGAAGTGGAAGCAATGATCAGGAATCGATACAATTAATCCACAGCTCCCACCAGAGACACCAAAGGGAAAGAAACACAAACATGAAACAACAGACCCTAATGGAAACATCAACAGCGGAAAGCTAAAAGGACAGTTACTTTCCCACACAATGGCCAATTGGCTATCCAATATAATAAAAGCGATACAAACACTCAAAGACAAACCATAACAAAATAAACCGCGATAGAAGAACCGCCTTGGAACTGTCAGTGAAATGAATTCCACTGTGGGGCTTAAATCGATTTTACGTGGCCACACTCCTCTCCCTTACTTCCGTCGCGATTTAGACAAATAATTTGTTCAGTCCGCATGAAGGCCTCCTAACTCACCAGTGCAACATATCCGTGAACAACAAAAAAAATTCAAACAACCACAGAGATGAAACAACGATGAGGACTCAACAGCAAGAAACCACTGAAATGCTGGAGCAAAAGAAAACCAACAGTTTGATCCCGATGGGCCCGACCAGAGACAAAGCATCAGGAAGACACCAAAGGGAAAGAAACACAAACATTAAATAACTAGACCCTCGGCCCCTAAAATTAGAATATGTATATATTAGTGTTGGAATTGACTTATTATCAAACTATATTGCACATATTTTTAATGTCGGGTAAAAGTCCCATAAAATTGGAAGCAACGTCTCCAAAATGACCTTTACAGTGTTGACGGGGACGTTAAACCTCAAACAAAAACAAATCATGAAAGTATGAAAGCAGCGGATCGCCTGCAAAGTAACTTAACACTGAAGGGGTTCACATAAACGTTGTTAGTGCTACGCTGTCATTCATAATTTCATGAACGGCAGAATAATTTAAGTTTCTTTCTTAAAACATTATTTTTCTTATATCTGCTAAAAACAAATTATGAGTACTCGATAGAACTGTCGAGACGGTTCTATCGAGCCCCCGTAATCTATGTTTCGAGCAAAAATAAAAAAAACATATCACAATTTCATCTTAAAATTTCCATTTTTGGCCAAAAAATGACAATGTATTGGTATATGAGTGGTTTCGTAATGAACGTCGCCAACGCACAATCAGATCGTGGAGAACCATGTATATCATGAGCTATATTTTCTGTTTGTTTTGTTTTTTGTTTGAATTGGGGTTTAACGGCACCGTCAACACTATTTAGATCATTTTGGAGACGTTGCTACCAATTTTGTGGGGCTTTTACTCGACATTGAGATTAAATGACACCTCAAGCCCTGCCACCCGATGAAACCAGAAGGCTAATTTGCATTGGACGATCTGACTCGCACCGCTTTGCCTGGGCAGGCTTAGTCCTTCTATGCAGTTTACCAGTACTCGTGTGTGGTCAGATTCAGCTCTGCGTGGAAGCATCATGCAGCCCAAACTATTTCTCCAAGCCCCGATGGGCGGGGGCGAATATTGTTTTCTATAGGTTTACATTTGGTTTTACACTGGAAATGTTAATATCACAAAAAAAAACACGCATATTCTAAAATATTGAATTTTTCACCACCCAAATATGAACATTTTCAGATGAAACATGAACATATTTTTCTAATTTCTGCTATAAACATAGATTTTGGGTAGTGGTTAGAACCACATTGACAGGGCGATTTTAACAAGTACCAACAATCTATGTTTTTGAGCAAACAGATTTGGGTACTTGTAAAAACGGCATCGACAAGGCGGTTCTTACAAAAACCAACAATCTATGTTTTTGAGCAAACAGATTTGGGTACTTGTAAAAACGGCATCGACAAGGCGGTTCTTACAAAAACCAACAATCTATGTTTTTGAGAAGAAAAAAAAAATGATATAAACCCTGGTAAACCCCCGTTTTACTATATAAAAGTGGGTTGCAGGTTGTCAAAATTATATAAGCATGTTTTCGTGATGCCACACTCAATTCCAACACCGTCCAAATTACAGCATAGGTTTCCGCGATCTTTTATCTTGGATAAGGTTTTGAAATAAATTATTGGTTTAGACTCATATTCTAGACAGGTTTTTAATTATTTGGATCCCATTTTGATTTATATCAGTCTTTGAATCGACTGCCTATTCGAAATTCGCAAAATTGCAGTATGTTTCCTCTGGCTTTCTTTGTCGTATCATTACAGGGTCACTGATGAGGCTTTATTAGCCGAAACTACGCAGTATGACCCATCTTCTTTCTTTTGAATGTTTTCATTGCTCTTAAAGGAACTCATATTTGATTTTTATTTGTATTAAAAACGATAAATATGCTCAAACTTTCTGTGAAACTACCTATCCACCTACCAAATTGATTCTCGGAAACAAAAACATTGTACTTTAGTACCTAAATGCTGCTAGGGACTGAGATTTTAGGGACGAAGTTGAATTGGGGCCGAGTTTGATAGGGGCCGAGTTTGTCAGGGGCCGGGTTTGTCAGGGGCCGAGTTTGTTAGGGGCCGAGCTGTCCATAAATCGTTGTTACCTGCACGACTACCAGACGAATAGTGGACAAGACATTGAGCTAATAAAGCACACATAAACTTCCGGGCACTTGCTACTTTCATTTCCTGGTAAACAATTTTTCTAATTTTTACCGATTTTCTCACTTTTAATATGAAAAAGATGGCACCAAAACTGCAAACAGCTAACTTATTGCAACAGGGATGAATGTCAAAAACGAAAACGGGCACCGCCCTTCAAATCGGGACGTTAGCTGGAGCCCCCCCCCCCCCCCCTTTCTTTCTACTTTATCAGTTTATATACTGCGGTCGTTCACATCTGGCCATTACTCGCGCAGGTGTGCATTGCATACACACATACACACCAGGTTTGCAGGATGAAAGCCTACACAGTAATCATGTAATTACGGTAGTGGTCTTTAACCTGCGGCAGTGGCTAGCCGTCCGGTACCGGACGACCAGCCTATGAGTCTGCCCGTCCGGTACCGGACGACCAGCCAACGAGTCTGCTCGTCCGGTACCGGACGGCTAGCCAGCCCACGTAGGAATGTCTAGCCGTCCGGTAGTAAATTTATGTCTATAAAATGATAACAATATTTCTAATTTACTCTAACTGTATTCTTATTACCTGTTTAAATTGTCGCCATTTTTTAACTAAATTTCAGTATGGGACAACTGATGCAATAGACTGTTGTACGGGCACTGTGACATTTATTATTATTATTATGTCAATGTTATAATTTCTATTTTTATATTATTATTGTTATTATTAAAATCTGCAAATGTTTATCCGATGTTGAGCTTGATATTAATCGTATATATTTAACCTATCAGTTCAACATGGTAGGTACAAAGAAATATCAATTAGGGGTAATTATCTTGTTAGCAGGGCACACATAAAGGCAACGATCCGAAACTCCATGAGTAGATCAATTACCGTAATGATTCTTTGTATTAATTGTGACAGATAGGCTTAGGCAAATAATGCAGTCCCAGATTAGACTGCTCCTGAAGCAGGGTCTACACTGTTTGCATTCCATTTGCACCTTTTGGACTCTTTGCCGGATCGTGAAACAAATTTGTTAAAAATTTAGGAGAATGTTATATTACCGATTTGTAGTTACTTATAAATATATTTTTGATAGTAATAATAACAAAAATAAGTTAACACGACTACAGCTTTTATTATCACAGGCATAATTGTTACGACAATCATGCATTACCGATACGGAGCCCTGTGTTTATTTACCTTATTTTTAAAATGATCTCAATGAAATTTACTTAGTCTCAAAGTAGGAACTATTTAGTGCTCCAGAAAATGATACAAGTGCTATCCAGCATTCATACCCTATATGAAATGAAACACTAAAATTTACTACCGGACGGCTAGCCAGTCCTACGTGGGTTGGCTAGCCGTCCGGTACCGGACGAGCAGACTCGTTGGCTGGTCGTCCGGTACCGGACGGGCAGACTCGTAGGCTGGTCGTCCGGTACCGGACGCCTAGCCACTGCCTTAACCTGCGCAGGGCATGACTCCCTGCACAGGGGGCCTCCAGTTACGTCCCAATCCGAAGGATGGTGTACCTCTATGACATTCATCCCTGCAAATGATGCCAATGGAGTGTGTTCGGACACCAAAATTTTATCGCCGCTGCCGAGGATCGGACCTTGTATCTCTAGCATCAAGTGCACTAACCACTGAGCTATCACGCTCCCCCTCACCTTGATCCAGAATTAAGGCTCTTTGCTGATTAGTGTTTGTTATGTAACAGACAAAAAAATGCAAATCACCTTTACCCGGCCGGGGATCAAACCCAGTTCCCTGTATTGACAGGCCAACACTCAACCGCACCGCTATAAAAGCCGGCTTGTACCGCATGGCAGTACAAGTGGGTGCGGAATATTGGGTGCGCATGCACGCGAGTCGTGCTGTTCCTGTTTTCGGGAAACTTTTTTGATTATTTTGGAGTTCTAAGGAATACCCTGGATGAGTTCTTTAACTTTTTTCTCATAACTTTGTTAACTTCTCTAGTAACTTGTTTTATTTCAGCTTTTGTTAGGTTTTTGTTAATTTGCATTTCAAACCAATCCCGGATAATTTGGCATAGGTATTATTTTAGTTGCAACCATCAAACAAGCCGCAAACATGGTGATAAAAAGGGAGAAATTCAATAATGTTTCAAATGAAAGGAAGAAAAGTGATGTTGGCATACATTTATTAATAATATTATACTCTCCTGATCGCTGATTTGCTCAAGTTGTCAACACTATTAAACCGTTTACACCCGAGGTGGGCCTTTTTGATAAGCCGACAATTAACATTGTGACAAGGTGTGAAAACTAGTCTATCAAGATATACCAGTTACATCTTTTTAATCCCTTTGTAATTGACATGTGTAGATGCTAAATATTATTCCCGCCAAAACAGAGCAAAGCAGACGCTGTTTTTTTTTCTACGTGTCTGAAAACCATTATTTATTTATTAATCATAGAATTGGGGTATTACAAAGTGACATTTTATATTTAAACCTGTTTCATGATTAGCCTGCGAGAAAAATATTTTTGCTGTTTTAAACGGATGAAAGAAATATGTCCCACATGATATCAATGAAAATCTGTGCATGCTTTTTGGCCTCCAACAGGTGAACGCACTGAATATGTTTCCCGCCAAAACGCAGCAGAGCAGACACCGGTATTTTCTAAGCGTCTTTATGCAGGTTTTCATTTATTAATAAACATAGAACCGGAGTTATGCAGGTTGAAATTTTCTATACCAACCTGTTTCATTTTTAGCTTGCGAGAAAAAATATTTTTGCCGTGTTTTTAATGGATCTTTTATGAAAGAAATATGCCCAAATTGAAATCAATAAAAATCATGCATGCTTATTAGTTCCGACTAAGTTCCGTAGCCAGGGAAAAAGCATGGACATTTAAAAATTTAAGCATTACAAAAACTTCCGTACTTCATGATCTTTAGCTTTGTTTACCGTTAAATTCCATATTGTTGTTGTTGTTGTGTATAATTTCTGCCAGTAGAGGCACACCTCCAGCAGGAGTTAATCTCGGTTGTTGGCGATATTTACAGGGACTAAAATGGCAACCTCTTCTTGCCACTCTATTTACACTATAAATAACTTCTTTTAAAAACAAGATTAAAAGTCTTTGTGTTCACGGCTTCATGTGCTGCTGCCCACCCTCGCTGTTCCAGTTCTAATTGTTCGACGACTTGGAATGAGGGAAAGTCTCTTATAGCGTTCTATATGGAGTGCCTGACACAAGCGCTTAGCATGTCTGTCAATATCTGCCAGGATCCTTACATCAGTAGAAGAACAAGAAGTATCTAGGATTAGCTGCACCAGATTTCTCTGAATTTCCTCAGGTGCAAAATGTTGTTGGCATACTTCAATGAAGATATCTAGTATAGGTTTTCTCACTTGATCCAGTGCTGTACAGTAGACCAGAAAATGTTCTACTGTTTCTGGCTCTTGTTCACAAAGCATACATATGGGATTAACTAGTGCTTGATTGAAGGCAGCTCTATTACTCTGTAGTATGTATGTCCCTGTTGCTAGCTTCAGTCTCGTTATAACACAAGGAATGTCCCTTTGTCCGTTAACATTTAGAATAAGAGGATGTTTCCTCCCTGGCCAGTACTCGTCTGTAGAGAGAAACTTTAGGGATGAATAACACTTTGCAGATTGTCTCACCATTGCTGCCCAGTGGCCGTTGACCTGTTTGTTAACCATCTTTCTCCACTGCAATTTCTTAGGGGGATTATCCAAGAGGTCCCAGCACTGCGGTAAGTCATATCTGATAAGGAATTTCTTTATTTCAACAAACCAGCTGAAACTGTTGAGATGTTTAACTGTGAGTTGTCTCCTGGCTAGCTGCTTTTCAACTGAGTCTTCTCCTAGCCGACACACACTACCGAATAGTATCAGCGCTCTTTTGTGAATGACACCTTCTATTGGAAGAGCACCAGAGAGTACATAGATGGCAGCATCAGCAACTGTACCCGTTAGAGATAGAATTTGTTTTAGCATCTTCTTATAAACCATACTGACCTTATCCACGAGGACTGACTTTGGTAAGACCACCTCCAGACCATAAACTAACACTGGAAGGATATATATCTGCAAAAGGTGTATACACATAGTAAATATGTACAAGTAACAGGTTTTCTCACACATTTTGTTTCATTGTAAAATTTCATACCCCCTAAATTTGATTCTTACCCCAGTTTTTGAACTTTGAACCCAGGGGGTAAGTTTACCCCCAAAAACAAACATACGTGGGAACACTGACACCACTTAGTATAATTTATAAATTGCCCTTCAATTCTCCGCCTCCGCCCATTGGGGCTTGAAGAAATAGACAGGCTGCATGATGCTTCCATGCAGAGCTGAAACCGACCGCACAGGAGTACTGGTGAGGATCTAAGCCTGCCCAGGCAAAGCATAGCGAGTCGGACCATCAATGCTTATAAACCCTATTAGTTTCATTGGGCAACAGGGCTTGAGATGTCATTTCATCTCAATGTCGTGTAAAAGTAACCACAAGACTGGAAGCAACGTCTCCAATATGACCTGTACAGTGTTGACTTGTCGGGGACATTAAACTTCAAATCAAACAAAGAAAAGCCATCTATATTCTTGCTCCTTATGACAAGACATATTCAGTGATACCAACCTAGGGGTCTAAGGGGGTGAGCAGTGGTCATGCCCCATCCCTCCACTTCACAATAGGCCAAATATCTGAGAAACATTTCAGAGCCCCACCCCTAAACCATATACATGTATATTCATGTTCCTCATGATAAGACGCATTCAGTGACACGAACATAGGGCCCCTGGGGTGCCTGGGTCATGTCCCAGGTCATGCCCCTCCACTTCATAAAAGGCCATATATCTCAGAAACTGTTAAAATACCCACATCTAAACCATATATTTTCTTGTTCCTCATGCCATAATATGGTAAGACTCATTCCGTCACACCTGAACCATGGGGTTGTTTTGTGCTGGCCCGGGACAATGTGCTTGGGTCATGCCCTCCCCTCCACTCCATAAAATGTCATATATCATAGAAACCATTTAGATCACCACCATATATATATATTCTTGTTCCTTATGATTAGACACATTCAGCCACACCAACTTGTGGGGTCCACAGGGGCTGCTTCTCTCCCCTCCATTTCATAAAATGGCCTCATATCCCAGAAACCGTTCAGATGCCCACCCCTAAACAATATATATATTCTTGGCCCTTGTGATAAGACACATTCAATGACAACAATCTTTGGCTTTCCCGATGTCCACAGGGCTCATGCCCCAACCCCTCTACTGCGAAAAAGCCTTTTATCTCAGGAACCATACAGATCCCCACCCCATAACCATATATATTCTTGTTCCCTATGATATGGCACATTTAGTGGTACCAACCAGGGCTCCGTTGGGTCCATGCCCCACCCCTTCTACTTCATATAATGCTTAATATTTCAGATACAGAGTCCATATGAGTGCTTATTTGTGTACGGGGGTTTGTTTCGGAGACTTTATAATCAGTAGATTAAAATCATATTATGTTGAAATACATGGCTGTCAGTGGGAAGTGCCCACCTGAGCTCTGGTGAGCAAAGTGGCCCAAGGGCCTCTTGTTTGTGTTTCTTTCAAGGAGTCCCTGAATTTCTTCATCATTCTCATCAAACAAGTCTTGGTGTTTACGAGATACTGGTCCTAGGGAATCCATTGCTGAAGAGTGAAAAGTGTCTCTGAAGACTGTCCAAGTCCATTTCTTTTCTGGATTTTCTGAGCTGAGTTCCTTTGCATCTAATCTGCTGCAGATGTCATGGTTGAAGGCTTGCCTCTTGCTGTCTTGTTTCAGCTTAGAGAAATCCAGCCTATTGGGCACTTTCTTGCCTTGTGGTCGCCAATATATTGTTGTAGTTTTGTTAATTTCATTTTGTAGGGACTTAATTATGGGGCTAATCTGAAATACTTTAATCATTCTTTGATAGCCTACATAGATTTTGTCATGTGGTGCTGCAAAATATAAGTACAGTATCATATTTTAGCTGGCCTGCAAGTTCAGCAGATTTATTTTAGACCGTGAGAACTTGGCTGTAAGGTATTTTGGTCTAAGTAGGAATTTGGGCTTTCTATTTTTAGTGGCTGTGGTAAATATAGTTGCTAAGGTATATTTAGCAAGATGTTGCTGGGTATATTTTTGTAACTAGAGGAATTTGCTCCTTTATAAATACATGTCTAATAATAAATCAGGGTATTATTAGCACTAGTCTCAGAATAGTTTTATGGGAAAGTTTTATCATCTATTTAAAACTGTACTGTAAGCTATTTTTAGGTCATAAGGGGGTATAAAACCAGTGCCCAGGAAGGCTCTGGGTTTTTTTCCCATTGGGTTCTGTTGTGGAGTTTTTGTTATGTGTATGAAAGAAAGAGAGAGATGCTTTCTGCTTTGCTTTGCTCAGAAATAACCAACAAATAAATAACTGGAAAATACAGTCTCGGATTTAAGTGGTTCTTTGCATGTTTAGAATATTGCTGCATAGCAGTCAGTGAGATAATTTCCTCGTGCGGGGTAGAGTCTGATCAGCCGGCCCTACTTGTGTCACAAGGCTACATACATTAAACAGCTTTCAATAAATTACTGATAAAATTCCCGAGTGCCTTTAGCCTTGTGGGCAAACAGAAATATAAGAGGGGAATTTTACAGTATGTAAGGTGTTCTGAGATACCATCTCATTACTTATCTTTGACTTCGCCCATAGTGATTGTCAAACTGATTTCTAAAAAATGCATTACATTCGGCAGGAAAATTAATGGCCATTGCCATACCATTACATGTGATATGTGTGACCGGTGGCAGCATCACTGTGGGTTCGAGCCTGGCTCGGGTCACATGTGAGACGCGGATATCTGCAACAGAAGGCCAGGTCATTTTTCTCTGGGCACCTCTGATAAACTATTGGCTAGATATGAGTGAAATAATCTTGAAAGGGCTGTAAAACCAAGACTAAAAAAAAAAAAACATCTCAAGCAACCCAATCAATTTCTTCAAGCCCCGATGGGTGGGGCCCATGTAGTTTAATAAATTATGAATGAATTTATCAATCTCTCATTTCTTAGAGTCCACTTGTTGTTTGACTTTGTCAGTGAATTGTGTTTTAAAGAGGCAAGGACAAATAATATCCCAAACATAAAATAATTGATATTTTATCGGTACTGTCCTGAAAAGATACTATCTTAAAAATGTGAGTAACTTTTGGATGAGAACATGTATATATGTTCTGTGTGAGTATGTTTTGAGTATACCATATTTACCATATATATTCGGACAGATAGGCCTGAGCAAACAGTGTAGACCCAGATGAGATGCCCTAAAATGGGGCGTCTCATCTGACATCAGGGTCTAAACTCTACACTGTTTGCCACTCATCTCACTATTCTTAAGCCACTACATTGGGTATTGAATTGTACTTGTTCAAATTTTAGAACAAGTATGCTAAGGCGTTGAGGTGTCCCACTATTTAGGATAAATACCCTATACTAACATTGTCCTGAGCATGTTCTGTGTGAGTAGGTTTGGGGTATGTTCTTAGACACTCTTAGCACCTGTGCGGCGTGTGGCATATTGCATTTTTTTTCACATCTCCAACATGGCTACTTTTCTGATAAAATTCTGTGATACTTTTCTTATTTATATTGTAAGCATAGGTTTTGGGTGCTTGTTAGAACCGCCTCATTGAGGCGGTTCTAACGAGTACCCATAAACTATGTCTTGGAGCAGAAATAAGAAAAAATAATGTACACCCTCATAAACCCCCGTTTTCTCAATAAAAAGTGGCGTTTAGGGGGATGTTCATTTCACGGACTTGTTCACGTGATTTGCAGACTGATTTGATTCAATGCTTAGTGCACATTATGCTGTATCTGAAGACACATGACTGCCTTATTTGAAAACTCTTGAACTTCTTTTGCAACACTGTTCATTATGAGATGAATATAAGATGAATCCCAAAAATGGATATATTACATAGAAAAAAGACCATTAATGGTCATTTTTTCTATATAATCTATACATTTTTGATTGAATACTGTATAACACAATTGTTTATTTACTTCTGCGTGGGATCCCAATGATAGCGTAATAAAGAGGTGGTAATGTATTAATGAAATATCATTAGAAAAAGTTTTGTTTGTGTTGATGTTTTATGTCCCCATCAACACTATTTAGGACATTTTTGAGATGTTGCCTCCTGTTTTGGGGGCTTTTACCGGACATTGAGATTAAACGACATTTCTAGCCCTTCTGCCTGAAGAAATGGCTAGTGTTTATATACATGGATGGTCCGGAATGAGCCTAGAACTTCTAAACAGTTTACAAGCTCTCGTGTTCGGTTGGTTTCATGTCTGGGAAAGCACCATGCAGTGTAATCAATTTCTCGATGGGGCAAGGTACTGCCATGAGAAAAGGTATCATTTTATTAGTGATGACACATATTAGTCTGTGTCTGTAGAGCTAGAAAGGATCTAGGATCCTTTGCTGCTGTGTAAGCTTTAGGGCTGGCTAATCGTAGTGAAAAGATAATCGATTATCAGTCCTGTCATTGCGATCGATAATCGTTTAGTAATCGCAAAGGTTTTTGTCATAATTTTACCTATCTGACCTTGTATCTGAGCATGACTCTTACCATATGTTGCACTTTATCATATGTATGTTTGAACAGACATGCCTGAGCAAACAGTGTAGACCCAGATGAGACGCCGCAGAATGCGGCGTCTCATCAGGGTCTGCACTGTTTGCCACTCATCCAGCTATTTTTGGCATAACTGTGGGTAGTAAATTGTACCTAACAAGTAATCCATTATCATCAAATCAGAAATGATAATCATTTCTGTGGAATTTATCGATTGATTAATCGATTATACGATTAATCGTGTCAGCCTTAGTAAGCTTTATGTGAACAATTAACTCTTGTCCTGCTGAACCAAGCTTCACCTTACTTATGCAAACAGAATATAAGAATCTTATATGGGTGTGAGGGGTGGATGGAAAAATCCGTCCCGAGGGACACTGTCCGGCATCACAAGGCTTGCCAAGTGATGCCGGACAGTGATCCCTAGGGACGGATTTTTCTATCCACCCCTCACACCCGTATTGGATTCTTTTTCTTGCATACCTAACCTTCAATTTCTATTGCAAATTTTTAATGCTGCTGTTACTTCGGTTACCGACATCCGCCATTTTGTGATGACACAATTGGAATGTTTAGTGACGTCAAGCATGAAACCGCCGCATAAGAGGTTGTAATCAACCAGTGTATTTATCAAACACGCGATTATATTCAATTTGCGGTCGGAACACCAGGGTCAGAACATAAATTTCTATCCCAGGGTAAAATCAAGGATTTCCTTGTCTGGTGGAAAGAAAAAGCCATCTGATCAGGACCTAGACTGTTTCTCATTCTTAAGTTTGATATGGACTCCTGCTATACATGTATATATGTACATGTGTATACTGAGGAAAATTCCATTCAGCACAAAACGGACAAAACAGAACTCAACAAATCAAAGCCTGTATTATGATTATTATTATTTCCTTCCCTTTTGCAGTGAACTATATAACAGCCATCTTGTGAGATTTAGCCCCTGAGATAATCCAGCCATGACTCTGATGGAATTTTTCGGATGTACTTTCATTGCATTTGGACCCCCATTTGGATTGTTTGTGTTTACAATAGCCAGAGACCCTCTCCGTGTTATAGTTCTGATCTCAAGGTATGTCTGATATTTTTATATCAATGTACTTACATGTAAGTGTCTGAAGAAAATGATCTGATTTGCACAAGTTTTATGTTAATGTGTTAACCCATGACCTGCTGAATATTCATATATGCCACACCCACTACTGATTATCAACCAATCAGATTACTTGACGCAAATTATTCCACCAAATTCTTGAGCTGAATGACAAACAATGAAGATCCTGATCAGATGGCTTCTTCATCTGGATCTTCATTGTTTGAAAGATAAGACATATCCGGGCTCAGCAGGACAAGGGTTAATGTAATAGAATGAAGTATTTATGCTTATTATGTGCCCATAGAAGTATAGAGATGGATTTGTAAGCAAAATGAACACTTGCATAGATGTATTTGAAGTTGAAAAAGTTGATTATTTCTAGCACTGAGTGTTGGCTTAATAAAATAGGATAATAAATAACTTTTTTAAGCAAAACTCTGAAAGTACACATCACATGCAGTTATGTCTATTGGAACAGCTGTTATTTTGTGCTGGAACCATAATGATCCTTAGTATTGGGGCAGACAGGCCTAAGCAAACAATGTAGACTCAGATCATACTGCTCCTGAAGGAGCAGTATGATCAGTGTCTACATTGTTTGCCATTCTGTCTGCACCTTTTGGACTCCTTGCTGGATTGTGAAACAAATTTATTAAAAATTTAGTAGAATTACAGCAAGTCCTCAAGATGTTTGAATTGTAAGGATTTTTACAGTATACATGATACATAAATATCGAGGGAGTTTGACCATCTGCCAGACCATGGTAGCGGAAGTCAAATTGTGCACGTTCTTCCCATGATTTCCATGTTTTTTCACCGGTGTGATCGAATGACGTCTGGTAGATGTTTGGTTGACTGGTACACAGACCCTTTATTTCTTGAATAGAAGCAGTCAATTCCCGGACATTAGTGTTCGCACCTTTCGCCGCCATCTTTGTTACGTATGGTGTGACGTATCTACCAGAGTAACCCATGCTTTAGTCTGGTTTGACCAGAGTGACATCACGACACTTCCGCCATGCTACCAGACCGCTACCAGACTGAGTTCGATCACACTTTGGTTAACCAGTGGTTAACCACAGTTAACCACGGTTCGTGATCGAACTACCTCATAAATATCTTTATAACATAGTTCATTATGACACAGTTTGGATACAATATCTTGTTAAAGATGGATCCCTGAATATTTTGAAAAATGGCAATAAACTTTTTTATGCCCCCGGAATCGAAGATTCGGGGGCTCTGGGGCATATAGTTTTTGGTCTGTCTGTCTGTCTGTTTTTGCTGTCTGCAAAAACCTTAACATTGGGCATAACTTTTGAATGGTAACTGATAGGGCTATTATATTTCACATGTGCCTTCCTTGTCACAAGACCTTTCCAGTGGTACCATAATTTTTGACCTTGACGTTTGACCTATTTTTAGCTCACCTGGACAAAGCTCAAGGTGAGCTTTTGTGATCACCTTTTGTCTGCCGTATGTGCGTCGTTCGACGTGTGGTGTGCATCGTCAACATTTTCCTTGTTAAGTCTCTAGAGACCACAATTTTGCTTCAATCTTCATGAAACTTTACCAGAATGTTTGTCTTGATGATATATTGGTCAAGTTCGAATATGGGTCATGTCAGGTCAAAAAGTAGGTCAATAGGTCAAATCATAGAAAAACCTTGTTAACACTCTAGAAGCCACAGCTTTGGTCAAATCATCCTGAAACTTGCTCAGAATGATTAGTTTGACAATGTCTTGGTTAAGTTCGAATATGGGTCATGTCAGGTCAAAAGGTAGGTCAGCAGGTCAAATCATAGAAAAACCTTGTTAATGCTCTAGAGACCACAGTTTTGGTCCAATTATCCTCAAACTTGCTCAGAATGATAATCCTGACAATATCTTGGTCAAGTTCGAATATGGGTCATGTCGGGTCAAAAAGTAGGTCAGTAGGTCAAATCATAGAAAAACATTGTTAAGACTCTAGAAGCCACAGTTTTGGTCCAATCATCCTCAAATTTGCTCAGAATGATAATCCTGACAATATCTCGTTCAAGTTCGAATAAGGGTCATGTCGGGTCAAAAAGTAGGTCAGTAGGTCAAATCATAGAAAAACATTGTTAAGACTCTAGAAGCCACAGTTTTGGTCCAATCATCCTCAAGCTTGCTCAGAATGATCATCCTGACAATATATTTGTCATATACGAATATGGGTCATGTCGGATCAAAAAGTAGGTCAGTACGTCAAATCATACTAGAAAAACCTTGTTTACACTAGAGGCCACAGTTTTGGTCCAATCATCCTCAAACTTCCTCAGAATGATCATCTTGAAAATATGTCGGTGTAGTTCGAATATGGATCATGTGGTATCAAAAAGGAAGTCAGTAGTTCAAACCATAGAAAAACTTTGTTATCACTCTAGAGGCTATAGTTTTAGTCCAATAATCCTCAAATTTGTTAAGAATGATCGTTCTGACAATATCTCGGTCAAGTTCGAATACAGGTCATGTGGGATCCAAAAGTAGGTCAGTAGTTGAAATCATAGAAAAACCTTGTTAACACTCTAGAGGCCACAGTTTTGGTCCAATCATCATCAAACTTGCTCAGAATGATCATCTCTACAATATGTAGGTCAAGTTCGAATATGGGTCATGTGGGGTCAAAAAGGAGGTCAGTAGGTCAAATCATAGAAAAACCTTGTTTAAACTCTAGAGTCCGCTATTTTTAGCTCACCTAGCTCAGGTGACCTTTTGTGATCACCTTTTGTCCATCGTATGTGCGTCGTGCATCATTCATCATGCGACCTGCATCGTCAACATTTGCCTTGTTCATCCTCTAGAGACCACAATTTTGCTTCAATCGCCATGAAACTTTACCAGAATGTTTGTTTCGATGATACCTGGGTCAAGTTTGAATATGGGTCATATCAGGTAAAAACTAGGTCACTAGGTCAAATTCCTTGAAATCCTTGTTCACTCTCTAGAGACCGTAGTTTTGTTTCGAACTTCATGAAACTTTACCAGAATGTTTGACTTGATGATATCTGAGTCAGGTTTGAATATGGGTCATGTCAGGTCAAAAACTAGGTCACATTCCTTGAAAATCTTGTTCACCCTCTAGAGACTTCAATTTCACTTGAATCTTCATGAAACTTTACCAGAATGGTTGTCTTGATGGTATCTGGGTCAAGTTGGAATATTGATCATGTCAGGTCAGAAACTAGGTCACTAGGTCAAATTCCTTGAAAACCTTGCACAGCCTCTAGAAGCCATGATGTTTGCTTCAATCTTCATGAAACTTTACCAGAATGCTCCTGAAGTAGCAGTCTGATCAGGGTTGACACTGTTTGCCATTCCATCTGCACTTGGAACATGAAACAAATTTGTTAAAATTTTAGGAGAATTACAGCAAGTCCTCAAGGTGTCCAAATTCTTAGGATTTTACGGTATGCCTTAAATGATCCATTTTAAAATTAATGAGCAAGACAATTTTATGCTTAAGTGAGTGGAGCGTGATAACAGTTTATAACCTTGGGTTCAGTCTTCACTTATTCTTTGCTATAGAAGGCTCATGCTCCCAACAAAGACTCTGATTAGACAGTACAAAGATATATCTGAGTTTTGGTTAGTCACACATGCTTGCAGGATTTAATTTGCACCAGCTCAAATGATTTTGGTCTCGTACCACTGTATTTGAGGCCTGCTTTGGTCATGAGATGCAAATTTTTTCAACAAAAGGTTAGGTTTGTTAGCGTACCTGTCACATAGCGACAAGGCGAGCTTTTGTGATCACTTTTTGTCCGTTGGGCATGTGTGCATGCGTGTGTGCTTAAACTTTTTTTCAAACAACATCCACTGATCGGATTTTGACCCCAAACTTCACAGGAATGATCCTTAGATGGTCCCCTTTCAAAGTTGTTCAAATGGTTCCAGTCTGTTGCACATCTAGGTCACAGGAGATAAAAATAGATTTTTTCTACTGAAAACTTAAAAAAATCTTCTCTGAAACTGCAAGGCCCAGGTCTTTGATATTTGGTATGAAGCTTCATCTAGTGGACCTCTACGAAGATTGTTCAAATTATAGCCCTGGGGCCAAAAATGCCCCCGCTCCGAGGCCCTTTGGTTTTACATAGGATTATGTAGGGAAAATCTTGAAAAATATTCTTCTCTGAAACCGCAAGGCCCAGGTCTTTGATATTTGGTATGAAGCTTCATCTTGTGGACCTCTACGAAGATTGTTCAAATTACAGCCCTGGGGCCAAAAATGCCCCCGCTCCGGGGCCCTTTGGTTTTACATAGGATTATGTAGGGAAAATCTTAAAAAATCTTCTTCTCTGAAACCGCAAGGCCCAGGTCTTTGATATTTGATATGAAGCTTCATCTAATGGACCTCCAAAAATGCCCCCGCCCCAGGGCCCTTTGGTTCTATATAGGCTTATACATGTATAGGGAAAATCTTTAAGAATCTTCTTCTCTGAAACCGCAAGGCCCAGGTCTTTGATATTTGGTATGAAGCTTCATCTAGGCCAAAGTCTGTGATATATTTGGTGTGTGGCTTCATCTAGTGGACCTTTGCCAAGATTGTTCAAATTATAGCCCTGGGTCCAAAAACGCCCCCACCCCGGGGCCTTTTTGTTTTACAATGACTTATATAGGGAAAATCTTTAAAAATCTTCTTCTGTGAAACCGCAAGGCCAAGGTCTTTGATATTTGGTAAGAAGCTTCATCTGGTGGACCTCTACCAAGGTTGTTCCAATTATAGCCCTGGGACCAAAAAATGCCCTCGCCCCAGGGCCCTTTGGTTTTACATAGACTTATATAGGGAAAATCTTAAAAAATCTCCTTCTCTGAAACTGCAAGGCTGAGGTCTTTGATATGAAGCTTCATCTAGTGGACCTCTACCAAGATTGTTCAAAGTATAGCACTGGGGCCAAACATGCCCCCTTTGATATGAAGCTTCATCTAGTGGACCTCTACCCAGATTGTTCAAATTATAGCACTGGGGCCAAACATGCCCCTCATCCTCTGAAACCGCAAGATCCAGGTCTTTGATATTTGGTGTGTAGCTTCATCTAGCGGACCTCTGCCAAGATTGTTCAAATTATAGCCCTTTGGCCAAAACTGCTTCCACCCCAGGGTCCTTTGGTGTTACATTGACTTATATAGGGAAAATCTTTAAAAATTTTCTCTGAAACTGCAAGTCCCAGGTATTTGATATATAGTATGAAGCTTCATCTAGTGGATCTCTATCAAGATTGTTCAAATTATAGCCATTGGGCAAAAATGGCCCTGACCCGGGGCCCCTTTGGTTTTACATAGACTTATAAAGGGAAAATCTTTAAAAATCTGATTCTCTGAAACAGCAAGGCCCAGGTCTTTGATATTTGGTGTGAAGCCTCATCTAATTAGGACCTCTATCAAGATTGTTCAAATTATATAATAGCCCTAGGGTCAGAAATGCCCCTGCCATGGGGCCCTTTTGTTTTACATAGACTTATATAGGGAACTTCTTTTCTGAAACCAGAAGGTTCAGGTCTTTGATATTTTTATGAAGCTTCTAGTGGGCCTCTTTCAAGATTGTTCAAATTATACCCATGGGGCCAAAAAAGAAGACTTATATTTGAAAATCTTCTTGTCTGAAACCAGAAGGCGTAGGTCTTGGAAATTTGGTATGAACCTTTGTATTGTGGATTTCTACTAAGATTTTTCAAATTATAGCCCTGGGGTCAAAAATGGCCCCTCCCCGGGGCCTGCAGGTATTATATAGACTTATATAAGGAAAAATCTTTTTGTCTGAAACCAGAAGGCTCCGGTCTTTGATATTTGATATGAAGCTTCACCTTTTCGACCACTTCCAAGATTATTCAAATTATAGCCCTGGGCCAAATATGAATTGCTTGGGCCCACTTGTTACACTATGGATCAGGTACGCGATCCAGGGCCAAAATTTTAACACACTGTGCAGATGTGCAGGCTTCTTTGTGAAGACTGATCAGACTTTGCAAATGTGTAGGCTTCCTTGTGAAGACTTAGACTGTGAAAATGTGCAGGCTTCCTTGTGAAGACTGATCAGACTGTGCAAATGTGCTGGCTTCTTTGTGAAGACTGATCAGACTGTGAAAATGTACAGGCTTCTCTGTAAAGACTGATCAGACTGTGCAAATGTGCAGGCTTCTTTGTGAAGACTGATCAGACTGTGAGAATGTGCAGACTGTGAGAATATGGAGGCTTCTTTGTGAAGACTGATAAGTTTGTGAGAATGTGCAGGCGTCTTTGTGAAGACAGATCAGACTGTGAGAATGTGCAGGCTTCTTTGTGAAGACTGATCAGACTGTGAGAATGTGCAGGCTTCTTTGTGAAGATTGATCAGACTGCAAATGTGCAGGCTGCTTTGTGAAAACTTAGACTGTGAAAATGTGCAGGCTTCTTTGTGAAGACTGACCAGACAGTGCAAATGTGCAGGCTTCTTTGTGAAGACTTAGACTGTGAAAATGTGCAGGCTTCTTTGTGAAGACTGACCAGACTGTGCAGATGTGCAGGCTTCTTTGTGAAGACTTAGACTGTGAAAATGTGCAGGCTTCTCTGTAAAGACTGATCAGACTGTGCAAATGTGCAGGCTTCTTTGTGAAGACTCATCAGACTGTGAGAATGTGCAGACTGTGAGAATATGGAGGCTTCTTTGTGAAGACTGATAAGTTTGTGACAATGTGAAGGCTTCTTTGTGAAGACAGATCAGACTGTGCAAATGTGCAGTCTGCTTTGTGATGGCTCACCAGACTGCAAACGTGCAGACTGCTTTGTGAAGATTGATCAGACTGCAAATGTGCAGGCTGCTTTGTGAAGACAGATCAGACTGTGCAAATGTGCAGAGTGCTTTGTGAAGAATGATCAGACTGCAAATGTGCACACTGCTTTGTGAAGATTGATCAGACTGCAAATGTGCAGGCTGCTTTGTGAAGAGAGATCAGACTGTGCAAATGTGTAGACTGCTTTGTGAAGATTGATCAGACTGCAAATGTGCAGACTGCTTTGTGACGACTGATCAGACTGCAAATGTGCAGGCTGCTTTGTGAAGATTGATCAGACTACAAATGTGCAGACTGCTTTGTGAAGATTGATCTGATTGTGCAAATGTGCAGGCTGCTTTGTGAAGATTGATCAGACTGCAAATGTGCAGACTGCTTTGTGAAGATTGATCAGACTGCAAATGTGCAGACTGCTTTGTGAAGACTGATCAGACTGCAAATGTGCAGACTGCTTAGTGAAGATTGATCAGACTGCAAATGTGCAGACTGCTTTGTGAAGACTGATTAGACTGTGAGAATGTGCAGACTGCTTTGTGAAGATTGATCAGACTGCAAATGTGCAGACTTCTTTGTGAAGATTGATCAGACTGTGCAAATGTGCAGACTGCTTTGTGAAGACTGACCAGACTGTGAGAATAGCAGGCTGCTTTGTGAAGATTGACCAGACTGCAAATATACAGACTTCTTTGTGAGACTGATTAGACTTCAAATGTGCAGGCTTCTTTGTGAAGACAGATCAGACTGTGAGAATGTGCAGACTGCTTTGTGAAGATTGATCAGACTGCAAATGTGCAGGCTGCTTTGTGAAGATTGATCAGACTGCAAATGTGCAGACTGCTTTGTGAAGATTGATCAGGCTGCAAATGTACAGGCTGCTTTGTGAAGACAGATCAGACTGTGCAAATGTGCAGACTGCTTTGTGAAGATTGATCAGACTGCTTTGAGAAGACTGATCAGACTGCAAATGTGCAGACTTCTGTGTGAACACAGATCAGACTGTGCAAATATGTAGAATGCTTTGTGAAGATTGACCAGACTGCAAATGTGCAGACTGCATTGTGAAGATTGATCAGACTGCAAATGTGCAGACTGCTTAGTGAAGATTGATCAGACTGCAAATGTGCAGACTGCTTTGTGAAAACTGATTAGACTGTGAGAATGTGCAGACTGCTTTGTGAAGATTGATCAGACTTCAAATGTGCAGACTGCTTTGTGAATATTGAACAGACTGTGCAAATGTGCAGACTGCTTTGTGAAGACTGATCAGACTGTGAGAATATGCACGCTGCTTTGTGAAGATTGATCAGACTGCAAATGTACAGACTGCTTTGTGAGACTGATTAGACTTCAAATGTGCAGGCTTCTTTGTGAAGACAGATCAGACTGTGAGAATGTGCAGACTGCTTTGTGAAGATTGATCAGACTGCAAATGTGCAGGCTGCTTTGTGAAGATTGATCAGGCTGTGCAAATGTGCAGACTGCTTTGTGAAGATTGATCAGACTGCAAATGTACAGGCTGCTTTGTGAAGACAGATCAGACTGTGCAAATGTGCAGACTGCTTTGTGAAGATTGATCAGACTGCTTTGAGAAGACTGATCAGACTGCAAATGTGCACACAGATCTGTGTGAACACAGATCAGACTGTGCAAATGTGTAGAATGCTTTGTGAAGATTGATCAGACTGCAAATGTGCAGACTGCATAGTGAAGATTGACCAGACTGCAAATGTGCAGACTGCTTTGTGAACACTGTTCAGACAGCAAATGTGCAGACTGCTTTGTGAAGACAGATCAGACTGTGCAAATGAGTATACTGCTTTGTGAAGATTGACCAGATTGCAAATGTGCAGACTGCTATGTGAAGATTGATCAGACGGCAAATGTGCAGACTGCTTTGTGAAGACAGATCAGACTGTGCAAATGTGTAGACTGTTTTGTGAAGATTGACCAGACTGCAAATGTGCAGACTGCTTTGTGAAGATTGATCAGACTGCAAATGTGCAGACTGCTTTGTGAATACTGTTCAGACTGCAAATGTGCAGATTGCTTTGTGAAGACAGATCAGACTGTGCAAATGTGCAGACTGCTTTGTGAAGACAGATCAGGCTGTGCAAATGTGTATACTGCTTTTTGAAGATTGATCAGGCTGCAAATGTACAGGCTGCTTTGTGAAGACAGATCAGACTGTGCAAATGTGCAGACTGCTTTGTGAAGATTGATCAGACTGCTTTGAGAAGACTGATCAGACTGCAAATGTGCAGACTTCTGTGTGAACACAGATCAGACTGTGCAAATATGTAGAATGCTTTGTGAAGATTGACCAGACTGCAAATGTGCAGACTGCATTGTGAAGATTGATCAGACTGCAAATGTGCAGACTGCTTAGTGAAGATTGATCAGACTGCAAATGTGCAGACTGCTTTATGAAGACTGATTAGACTGTGACAATGTGCAGACTGCTTTGTGAAGATTGATCAGACTGCAAATGTGCAGACTGCTTTGTGAAGATTGAACAGACTGTGCAAATGTGCAGACTGCTTTGTGAAGACTGATCAGACTGTGAGAATACGCACACTGCTTTGTGAAGATTGATCAGACTGCAAATGTACAGACTGCTTTGTGAGACTGATTAGACTTCAAATGTGCAGGCTTCTTTGTGAAGACAGATCAGACTGTGAGAAGGTGCAGACTGCTTTGTGAAGATTGATCAGAATGCAAATGTGCAGGCTGCTTTGTGAAGATTGATCAGACTGTGCAAATGTGCAGACTGCTTTGTGAAGATTGATCAGATGCAAATGTACAGGCTGCTTTGTGAAGACAGATCAGACTGCTTTGAGAAGACTGATCAGACTGCAAATGTGCAGACTTCTGTGTGAACACAGATCAGACTGTGCAAATGTGTAGAATGCTTTGTGAAGATTGACCAGACTGCAAATGTGCAGACTGCATAGTGAAGATTGACCAGACTGCAAATGTGCAGACTGCTTTGTGAACACTGTTCAGACAGCAAATGTGCAGACTGCTTTGTGAAGACAGATCAGACTGTGCAAATGAGTATACTGCTTTGTGAAGATTGACCAGATTGCAAATGTGCAGACTGCTATGTGAAGATTGATCAGATGGCAAATATGCAGACTGCTTTGTGAAGACAGATCAGACTGTGCAAATGTGTAGACTGCTTTGTGAAGATTGACCAGACTGCAAATGTGCAGACTGCTTTGTGAAGATTGATCAGACTGCAAATGTGCAGACTGCTTTGTGAATACTGTTCAGACTGCAAATGTGCAGATTGCTTTGTGAAGACAGATCAGACTGTGCAAATGTGCAGACTGCTTTGTGAAGACAGATCAGGCTGTGCAAATGTGTATACTGCTTTGTGAAGATTGATCAGACTGCAAATGTGCAGACTGCTTTGTGAAGACTGATCAGACTGCAAATGTGCAGACTGCTTTGTGAAGACTGAGCAGACTGCAAATGTGCAGACTCCTATGAGAAGATTGATCAGACTGCAAATGTGCAGACTGCTTTGTGAAGATTGATCAGACTGCAAATGTGGCGACTGCCTTGTGAAGATTGACCAGACTGCTAAGGTGCAGACGGCTTTGAGAAGATTGATCAGACTGCAAATGTACAGACTGCTTTGTGAAGACTTATCAGATTGTGAAAATGTGAGGCTGCTTTGTGAAGACAGATCAGACTGTGCAAAGGTGCAGACTGCTTTGTGAAGATTGATCAGACTGCAAATGTGCAGACTGCTTTGTGATGATTGTCCAGACTGCAAATGTGCACACTGTTTTGTGAAGATTGACCAGACTGCAAATATGCAGACTGCTATGTGAAGATTGATCAGATTGCAAATGCCAAACTGCTTTGTAAAGATTGATCAGACTGCAAATGTGCAGGGTGCTTTGTGAAGGCAGATCAGACTGAGAAAATTTGCAGACTGCTTTGTGAAGATTGATCAGACTGCAAATGTGCAGACTGCTTTGTGAAGATTGTCCAGACTGCTTTGTAAAGATTGATCAGACTGCAAATGTGCAGGCTGTTTTGTGAAGACAGATCAGACTGAGAAAATTTGCAGACTGCTTTGTGAAGATTGACCAGACTGCAAATGTGCAGACTGCTTTGTGATGATTATTCAGACTGCAAATGTGAAGACAGATCAGACTGTGCAAATATGCAGACTGCTTTGTGAAGATTGATCAGACTGCAAATGTGAAGACTGGTCAGACTGCAAATGTGCAGACTGCTTTGTGAAGATTGATCAGACTGGTAATGTGCAGACTGCTTTGTGAAGATTGATCAGAGTGCAAATGTGCAGGCTGCTTTGTGAAGATTGATCAGACTGCAAATGTGCAGACTGCTTTGTGAAGATTGATCAGACTGTGAGAATGTTCAGGCTGCTTTGTGAAGATTGACCAGGCTGTGAGAATGTGCAGGCTGCTTTTTGAAGACTGATCAGACAGTGAGAATGTTCAGGCTGCTTTGTGAAGATTGATCAGACTGCAAATATGCAGATTGCTTTGTGAAGATTGATCAGACTGTGCAAATGTGCAGACTGCTTTGTGAAGATTGATCAGACTGCAAATGTGCAGGCTTCTGTGTGAAGATTGATCAGACTGCAAATGTGCAGGCTTCTTTTTGAAGACTGATCAGACTGCAAATGTGCAGGCTGCTTTGTGAAGACTGATCAGACTGCAAATGTGCAGACTGCTTTGTGAAGACTGATTAGACTGTGCAAATGTGCAGACTGCTTTGTGAAGATTGATCAGACTGCAAATGTGCAGGCTTCTTTGTGAAGATTGATCAGACTGTGCAAATGTGCAGGCTTCTTTGTGAAGACTGATCAGACTGTGCAAATGTGCAGGCTGTTTTGTGAAGACTTATCAGATTGTGAAAATGTGAGGCTGCTTTGTGAAGACTTATCAGACTGTGAAAATTTGCAGACTGCTTTGTGGAGACTGCTGAGACTTTGATTTTTGATTTTTATTTGTCTTCACTGCAGCTGGTGTTGTGCCGTGTGGCGGCCGTAAAACGTTTCCCTGTACATCTACCATAGTGCAGTTTATATTTTACTTTTGGTCCTTTGAGATCAGCATGAATATTCTGAGAAATCAGAAATAAATTATCGGTTTAGACTCATATTCTAGACAGGTTTTTAATTATTTGGTGTAGGCTGCTTTGGGAAGACTGATCAGACTGTGCAAATGTGCGGACTGCTTACTGTGCAAATGTGCAGGCTGCTTTGTGAAGACTTAACAGACTGTGCAAATGTGCAGGCTGCTTACTGTGCAAATGTGCAGGCTGCTTTGTGAAGAATGATCAGACTGTGCAAATGTGCAGCCTGCTTTGTGATTTGTGATCAGACTGTACAAATGTGTAGGCTGCTTTGTGAAGAATGCTCAAACTGTGCAAATGTACAGCCTGCTTTGTGAAGACTTATCAGACTTTGTAAATGTGCAGGCAGCTTTTTGATCAGACTGTACAAATGTGCAGACTGCTTTGTGAAGACTTATCAGACTGTGCAAATGTGCAGGCTACTTTGTGAAGACTTATCAGACTGTGCAAATGTGCAGACTGCTTTGTGAAGACTTATCAGACTGTGCAAATGTGCAGACTGCTTTGTGAAGACTTATCAGACTGTGCAAATGTGTAATCTGCTTTGTGAAGACTGCTTAGACTGTGCAAATATACAGGCTGCTTTGTGAAGACTGCTCAGACTGTTCAAATGTACCGGCTGCTTTGTGTACACTGATCAAACTGATGTGCAGGCTGATCTGAGATAAGTTTTCTTCAGATGAACCACTTTATAACACTAATACACTATGACACAGTTTTAGATCTTGCACAGTTTAAAGGTGGATGTTTGTTTGTGGTAAGGTTTTTCACCCCTTTCAGCTCTTATTAAGGTCATTTTGGTGGCACTGCTTCCAATTTTGTGGGACTTTTACCCAATATTGAGATGAAATGACATCTCAAACCCTACTGATAAAAGAAACCAAAGGGTTCAAGGAGCAGTCTGACTCCACCACTTTCCTGAGCAGGCTTAGACCGTCAGGGTATACATTATTTTTTCTTATTTCTGCTCCAAGACATAGGTTGTGCGTGCTGATGGGGTTCTAACGAGCACCCACTTGTTTGAACTACCTCAATTAGGCGATTCTAATGAGCACCCACAGCCTATGTTTGCAGTATAAATAAGAAAACTATCATGGATTTTCATCAGAAAAATAGCCATTTTGGAGACGTGAAAAAATCCACTATGTTGCATGGGTGTGTTATCATAATTTCATATGCACCAAGTGATGCTTATTAGCTTCCACATCTAGGTAGTCTTAATAGTCATCATTGGAGGCAATTATAAAGGTATAGATTGAAAGTGTGAATATGCACAGGCTGATCGGGGCCCAGTTGTTCAAAGCATCATTAGCATAACGAGCTCGTTAGTGGTCATATTGTTAACTGTTCTAGCAAATACAATATCTGAAATTTTGGTATTTTTGTTGAAAAATGTGAGCAGCTTTTGCATTTGCAAAAGCTGCTCACATTTTTCCGCAAAAATATTAACATATTTGCCTTAGTAAATGATCAAAGTTTTAACGATTTTTTAACTAACGACATTGTTAGTTTTGAACAACTTGATTTTTGAAAAAATGTGAGCAGCTTTTGCATTTGCAAAAGCGAGCAGCTTTTGCAGATGTTGCATCTGCAAAAGCTGCTCACAGTTTGCAGCAAAAAATATTAACATATTTGCCATAGTAAATGATCAAAGTTTTAATGATTTGTTAACAAACGACATTGTTAGTTTTGAACAACTGGCCCCTGATCTGTACCTTCATTGTTTGCAAATGACATAAAAATAGGTTTTCTTATGTAAAGGCCTATAAACAAAGGAGGTGGTTCCTATGTTTGATTTTGTTACAGTGGTTTCTTCTGGTTGCTATCATTGCTACTGTCCTCGATACTGTGGTATGCTGTGGTGCCTCTGCGGAAACAGCTGGCATTTGGACTTGTGTTTTCTGTGATATTCCAAGAACTCTTCAGATTCCTATTCTACAAAATGTTACGGTATGTATCCTACCAGTCTAGATCGGCTGTCTATTTTCTTTTTAATTATTTCAACCTTGTAACCCAGTTAACAAGTCTGTGAAATGAACCCCCCCCTCCCCCCCCCCCCCAAACCCCCAAACCCCACTTTATACAAAGAAAACATGGGTTTACATCGGTATACATTATTTTTCTTATTTTTGCGCTAGGACATAGGTTGCAGTCTGATCAGTCTTCTCAAACAGTCTGGTCAATCTTCACAAAGCAGTCTGCACCTCCTCAATGAGGCGATTCTAACGAGCACACAAAACCTATGTTTGGAGTATAAATAAGAAAAATATCACAAATTTTCATCAGAAAAATTACCTATTTTGAGGTTTGAAAAATGCACTCAGAGCTCTAGATAAGAGGGAGTAAAGGGTATTTCAGCATTGAAATTTTGAAAATCAGCATTGAAATTTAATTTGAGGAGTAAAATACTCAATAAAATTTTGGATTTCAGCATTGAAATAAAATTTAGGGGGTAAAAATGTCACTGAACTTTACATTTTCAACAGAAAGCAATTTCTTTTGTAAGCAGTAGCAGTATACTAGATCAGAATGGGTTCAACCCTGCACATAAAGAGAAAATAAAGCTTGGCATTTCATGTGAATCACATGAAATGCCAACCTTTATTTTGTCTGAAATGCCAACCTTTATTTTGTCTAAAACTCAAATTTACCAAAAATAAAATTTTGTATGCTACTCTTTTGTTTGGTTCTTTGCAAGTTAAGCATTGCAAGTGGGCATTTAAGTATTAAGTTTTAAAGCAGGGGGTAAAATACTCATTGTACCAAATTCTTATCTAGAGCACTGATGCACTATATCACAGGGTTGTGCACTATATCACAGGGTTGTGTTATCATAATGATTTTCTTTTTAATTATCTCAAGCTTGTATTCCAGTAAAGATACACATCACGTTACCAAGTCCTTGAAATGAACACACCCCTAAACCCCACTTTATACAAAGAAAACATGGGTTTATGGGGGTATACATTATTTTTCTCATTTTTGCTCTAGGACATAGGTTGTGGGTACTTGTTAGAACTGCCTCAATGGGGCGACATAGGTTGTGGGTAGTTGTTTTTGTCAGATTTAGTTATTGAAAATTTTCATATTGATTAACCCATTTAGTACCAGAAACCCCAAAATGGGTACCCTGGCAAACAGTGCAGGCCCAGATCAGACGCCGCAGAACCCGGCATCTGATCAGCACCTCCACTGTTTGTTAAAAGTTCACACATTTTCCAAATAAATTTTGATGAAAACACAACCTGACACCCCTAAATTTGGAAATGGACTCCTGTTATATATAAGGGGGAAGATTCCATTTGGTACAAAAAGGGTTAATATTGCTGTAAATCTTGTAGGAAAGCAGATGATGGTCTACAGAAAGTGAGCCAGCAAGGACAAGATCAACATGTTATGCCGAGGGACATCTCGAATAAACATATAATGGCATATGGTAGGCTGATTATAAATGGTGACAAGTTTGTTTGTTTGTTTGATTCAAGGTTTAACATCCCCGTCAACACTGTATAGGTCATTTTGGAGATGTTGGTTCCTTTTTTGTAGGACTTTTACCCGACATTGAGATGAAATGACATCTCAATCCCTGTTGCCCAATGAAACCAATAGGGTTTTTATGCATGGACGGTCCAACTCACACCACATTTCCTGTGCAGGCTTAGACCCTCTAAGTGGTTTACCAGTACTCATGTGCGGTCGGTTTCAGCTCTGCGTGGAAGTATCTATTTCTTCAAGCCCCGATGGGCGGGGGCGACAATGGTGACAAGTATAATAGATTTGGTGGGACTGAATTTTGATCTGAGCCTGAGTCTTCACTGAATGTACCCTCCAGGAGAAGGGTACTCTCAGGGAAGACTCAGTCTCAAATGAAAATACAGTATTAACGCTTGTCCTGCCGAATAAATTAATTTTGCCAAACCTATTTTTGACTCTGAACCAATTAAGTTGTTTGATATAATGTATTCATTGAAATTGGCAAACTAAATATCAAACAGTTTAGAGCCTGATAAGGTAGCTTCTTCAGAAGCCATCTGATCTGGATCCACACTGTTTGCAAAGGTAGGGGTTGTCATGACCAGCAAAACAAAGGTTAAGATAAAATTCAGAAAATGGCTGAAAATGTTTATTACTAGAGCAATGAAAAAAATTATATTTCCTAAAATTGAACTTTAACTGTTATCCTGCTGTTCACAACAACCCCTATCTTTGCAAACAGTGTAGATCCAGATCAGATGGCTTCTGAAGAAGAAGCCATCTGATCAGGATCTGCACTGTTTGACATTCAGTTTATGAATATGTAGGAATAAATTACTTCAAATAATCTGATTGGTTCAAAGTCAGAAATGGGTGTGGCTTAATTGAATATTCAGCAAGAGTAGGGTTAACTTTAACCCTTATTCTGCTGATTGTTTGTTGGATTATAGTTTAACACCCCTGTCAACACTATTGAGGTCATTTTGGAGATGTTGCTTCCAGTTTTGTGGGACTTTTACCCGACATTGAGATGAAATGACATCTCAAGACCTGCCACGGAATGAAACCAATAGCGGTTATATGCACTGGACTGTCTGACTCGCACTAATTTGCCTGGGCAGGCTTTCCACTGTTGATGTTTCCATTAGGGTCTGGTTGTTTTGTGTTTTTTGTTTCTTTCCCTTTGGTGTCTCTGATGGGAGCTGTGGGTTAATTGTATGGATTCCTGATCATTGCCTTCAGATATTTTAGTTAGTCTAAGCGGTTTACCAGTACTCATGTGCAGTCAGTTTCAGCTCTGCCTGGAAGCATCAAGCAGCCCAGTCTACTTCTCCAAGCCCCAATGGGCAGGGCAGCTTTTCCTGCTGAATAAATTTATTTAGCCAAAGCCTTTACTTGCTATCCACCAATCAAATTACTTGCTATAATGTAGTTGTTTAATTCACAAACTGCTAGACAAACAGTGTAGATCCTGATCAGATGGCTTCAGAAGCCATCTGATCTGGATCTACTCTGTTTTCAAAGGTAGGGGTTGTCATGTTCTGCAGGATAAGGGTTAAACAATTTCAAGTTCATGGACATTCTGTTTTCTTTTAAATATTCCATTGACAGTTATGTCCCTTGCACTGATTCAGTTTTCAGCTGCTGAATGTAGGACTTGAAAGAAACAATGTGCTGTTAACCCTTGTCCTGCTGAATATTCATATAGGCCACACCCACTACTGATTATCAGCCAATCAGATTACTTGATGCAAAGTATTGCAACAAATTCATAATCTGAATGGCAAACAGTGTAGATCCTGATCAGATGGCTTCGTCAGAAGCCATCTGATCTGGATCTTCATTGTTTGGAAAATAAGGCATATCCGGGCTCAGCAGGACAAGGGTTAATACTTCAGTCAAACTG
Organism: Lucinisca nassula; assembly: GCA_963580285.1. Lineage (NCBI taxonomy): Eukaryota > Metazoa > Mollusca > Bivalvia > Lucinida > Lucinidae > Lucinisca > Lucinisca nassula. The sequence continues at coordinate 125,494,037 of OY757021.1, forward strand.
GTACTAAAGAAATTACAAAAGGGGGTAGCTCTGACAGGTACAGTCGAACTTCGATGGCTCAACCACGTTAGGGACCTCCAAAATCTGTTCGAGACAGGTATAGTTTGAGCGCCTGAGGCTTACTGCCAATAGGCATAACGAGATATTTTTGGACATCTTTTCGCTATTCCTTAATGAAAACGTATGCTGTGTATACTCATTAGAATGGTCTCATCAAGGAGATTCTAATGAGTACACACAGCATATGATGAGGCGATTATAATGAGTACACACATACATTTGTAATATAAAAGACGAAAATCTCTCAATTTATCCCCCACTATGTTTTATGTGGAGGATTTACCTAGGGGCTCAAGTATGAGTTCGACTCAGCCATGGTAAACGAGTAATCGGTGTTCAAGCCATCGAAGTTCTGCTGTGTTTTTTAATGGAGATTTATTTCTATTCACATACATTTGAATGAAGGGCTCTGAAAAACCTGGGTCCTGTTGTTCTTATCAAGCTCCTTAGTGGTCAAAATAATAACTGTTCTAGTAAATACAATGTTTAAAACAGTGGTATTTTTTCTAAAAAAAAACAAAAATGTGAGTAGCTTTATTGCTCTGAATTGCTTTATGGATAAATCCTTTAAGATGGGGTTGACGACTAGTATAGTTCGAACAATTTGACCTCAGACTAACCTTTATGCATGGAATAAATTTGTCAATGTTGTCGCCTAATACGTCGGCTTTCGTAAACTTCTCGTGAATTTTTGGCATCACGAGAATTGTGACCCATTTACTGACCTCTATGTATTGAATAACAATATCTCCATTTACGGGAGACGACGAAGATAAATAGATGCATTTATTCGGGTGTGAAATTATGTTAATAGAGTTCACCAGTCTCAGGTCAATTTGTTCGAGCAATAAACTTAATTAAGAAACAAACTTTAGGATAGGTCAATTATCTACTTTTCATGAACTAAAAGTGTTGACTTGTCTGTAAAACTACTAAACAAATAAGCAACCATTGCAAAAATGACATATTTAAACTTTGAAGAAAGAAACATGCACATGTTGATTTCACTATCTGGAGTTGTTTCAGAAACATGCTGGCTGCATGGCAAATAATACAGGCTGTGATCAGAAGGCTGATTTAACCCTGATTCATGTTAGTATGCCAAGCACAGCTGTTACTGTTGCCATTGGCACCATCAAATATTGTTTCCTTATTATTCAGAGAAAACAAGGTTTGACATTTCATGAAAGGTCAAGACTTATTCCCTTTGAAAATAATAGCAAACAGTGCAGACCCTGATGAGATGCGGCATAATGCGGCATCTCAACTGGGTCTACACTGTTTGCTCAGGCCTGTTTGTCCAAATTCATAAGATACATACGGAAATGCCAATAAAATTTGACAACATGTGCTGTATTTGTGCTAGGTGATATGATGGTGGGGACCAAATGAGCCAGCAAAGGTTTTTTTTATAACATATGTAACCAGCAAATTCTCAGGCAGCCAAGTATCTATGCACAGTCTGCAGGCACATAGTCATAACAACAGATACGGGTGGTATTTTGTGATAAATGGAGGATAGTTTTTGTCAATTCTCCTTTTTTATGGAGAAATAAGGAAAACTATCCTTCAGTTATCACAAAATACATGGCAGCAGGGCTTAAGATGTCATTTCATCTCAGTGTCGGGTAAAAGTCCCACAAAATTGGAAGCAGTGTCTCCAAAATGATAAAGCCTTTAAGATGGGGTTGACAACTAGTAAACTAAGTTAAGAGACAAACGGCAATGTCTCCAAAATTACCTAAATAGTTTTGATGGGGACATAAAAACTCAATATGAACAATTCAAAGTAATGAGCTGGTTCAGTTTTTGTGTGGCAATGACAGTTGTTATTGTGATATCAAATTTACCATTACGTTATTTTAGTTTCAGGATTGGGTTTTGGAATAATAAGTGGAGCATTCTCATTGATCAATGTTTTAGCTGACATGTCAGGACCGGGAACCATTGGTATCCATGGTGACTCAAAATATTTCTTCCTTGCTTCAGGTAATTAGAATTTCCGTATACATGTATTCCGACAAACAGGCCTGAGCAAACAGTGTAGACCCAGATGAGAGGCTGCATAATGTGGCATCTCATCAGGGTCTGTACTGTTTGTCACTCCAGTTATTTTAGACAACATTGTGAAGTAAATTGTACTTGTTCAAAGGGGGAGTTCCAAATCTGCCCACGCACAGATTTTCTTGAAACTTCAGTTGTTGTTTGCTTGAGGTCTATCAACCTTATATATAACTTTGTTTCATTTGATAAATTACTATAGGTCTCAGGAGAGGTCCCTGAGGTAATCCCCTGTAGAGGTCATACACACCTGTGAACTTTTCAGTCTTAAATCAATAGGTATGATTATTTTCAAATTTTGTTGCTTTGATTGGCAACAGAACTCCATAAGGATTAATCTAATACAAAAAAATGTAAATGTGTCTATGTCTTTTAATCTTCCTGATAAATTTATTTACAACATTTCTTCTATTTTTCATGAAAATTTGCAAAGATTAAGCTGTTCATCATAAGTATTAGATGTGTTACTGATCTTGTCACCCCAAGATATTGCATATAAAATAGGCCACATATGTGCTCTATATAGCAAACAAATTTCAATAAAATCAGAAACCGGTGTAACAGTTTATCTTTACCCCTGGGTAGCTTTACCCCCGGGGGTAAAGATATCCCGGGATATCTTTACCCCCACCCTGGATATCTTCACCCCCGGGGGTAAAGATATCCCAGCTGGGATATCTTTACCCCCGGGGGTAAAGCTATCCCAGCCGGGATGTCTTTACCCACACCCCAACTTTGGGGTATAAACTATTTTCTTAATGCCCAATTTCTTCTTATATGTAAGTGAAGCAAGATAGTGGACTCGATGTTTCACTTTAACATTTTTTCGTTTCAATCATGACTCGGACTAATAGAACTACCCTTAGTAAGAAATATGACCATATTATAGAGGCAAATGATTATTTAATAACTTCTTTTTTGTATATTTTCTTATTCAAAATGTTGCTTATGACAATCTTTCATAATCTTGCATTATCCCTGTCAGTCGTGAAATGGGTGGTGGTGGTGAGTGGAAAGGCGGGGGTAAAGATATCCCGGTTGGGATATCTTTACCCCCAGGGGAAAAGCTAAACTGGCCAGGATATCTTTACCCCCACCCCAACTTTTGGGTATAAACTATTTTCTAAATGCCCAATTTCTTCTTATATGTAAGAGAAGCAAGATAGTGGACTCGATGTTTCACTTGAACATTTTTCGTTTCAATTGTGACTCTGACTTATAGAGCTACCCTTAGAAAGAAATATGACCATATTATAGAGGCAAATGATTATTTAATAACTTCTTTTTGTATATTTTCTTATTCAAAATGTCCCTTATGACAATCTTTCATAATCTTGCATTATCCCCGTCAGTTGTGAAATGGGTGGTGGTGGTGAGTGGAAAGGCGGGGGTAAAGATATCCCGGCCAGGATATCTTTACCCCCGGGGGTAAAGCTAAACTGGCCAGGATATCTTTACCCCCACCCCAACTTTTGGGTATAAACTATTTTCAAAATGCCCAATTCCTTCTTATATGTAAGAGAAGCAAGATAGTGGACTCGATGTTTCACTTTAACATTTTTCGTTTCAGTTGTGACTCGGACTTATAGAACTACCCTTAGAAAGAAATATGACCATATTATAGAGGCAAATGATTATTTAATAACTTCTTTTTGTATATTTTCTTATTCAAAATGTCCCTTATGACAATCTTTCATAATCTTGCATTATCCCCGTCAGTTGTGAAATGGGTGGTGGTGGTGAGTGGAAATGCGGGGGTAAAGATATCCCGGCCAGGATATCTTTACCCCCTGGGGTAAAGTTAAACTGGCCAGGATATCTTTACCCCCACCCCAACTTTTGGGTATAAACTATTTTCTAAATGCCCAATTTCTTCTTATATGTAAGAGAAGCAAGATAGTGGACTCGATGTTTCGCTTTAACATTTTTCGTTTCAGTCGTGACTCGGACTATTAGAACTACCCTTAGTAAGAAATATGACCATATTATAGAGGCGAATGATTATTTAATAACTTCTTTTTGTTTTATTCTTATTCAAATGTCCCTTATGACAATCTTTCATAATCTTGCATTATCCCTGTCAGTTGTGGATTGGGGTGTGGTGGTGAGTGGAAAGGCGGGGGTAAAGATATCCCAGCCGGGATATCTTTAACCCCAGGGGGTAAAGCTAAACTGGCCAGGATATCTTTAAACCCCACCCCAACTTTTGGGTATAAACTATTTTCTAAATGCCCAATTTCTTCTTATATGTAAGAGAAGCAAGATAGTGGACTCGATGTTTCACTTTAACATTTTTCGTTTCAATCGTGACTCGGACTATTAGAACTACCCTTAGTAAGAAATATGACCATATTATAGAGGTGAATGATTATTGAATAACTTCTTTTTGTTTGATTCTTATTCAAATGTCCCTTATGACAATCTTTCATAATCTTGCATTATCCCTGTCAGTTGTGAATTGGGTGGTGGTGGTGAGTGGAAAGGCGGGGGTAAAGATATCCCGGCCGTGATATCTTTACCCCCGGGGGTAAAGCTAAACTGGCCAGGATATCTTTACCCCCACCACAACTTTTGGGTATAAACTATTTTCTAAATGCCCAATTTCTTCTTATATGTAAGAGAAGCAAGATAGTGGACTCGATGTTTCACTTTAACATTTTTCGTTTCAGTTGTGACTCGGACTTATAGAACTACCCTTAGAAAGAAATATGACCATATTATAGAGGCAAATGATTATTTAATAACTTCTTTTTGTATATTTTCTTATTCAAAATGTCCCTTATGACAATCTTTCATAATCTTGCATTATTCTCGTCAGTTGTGAAATGGGTGGTGGTGGTGAGTGGAAAGGCGGGGGTAAAGATATCCCGGCCGGGATATCTTTACCCCCGGGGGTAAAGCTAAACTGGCCAGGATATCTTTACCCCCACCCCAACTTTTGGGTATAAACTATTTTCTAAATGCCCAATTTCTTCTTATATGTAAGAGAAGCAAGATAGTGGACTCGATGTTTCGCTTTAACATTTTTCGTTTCAGTCGTGACTCGGACTATTAGAACTACCCTTAGTAAGAAATATGACCATATTATAGAGGCGAATGATTATTTAATAACTTCTTTTTGTTTTATTCTTATTCAAATGTCCCTTATCACAATCTTTCATAATCTTGCATTATCCCTGTCAGTTGTGGATTGGGGTGTGGTGGTGAGTGGAAAGGCGGGGGTAAAGATATCCCAGCCGGGATATCTTTACCCCAGGGGGTAAAGCTAAACTGGCCAGGATATCTTTACCCCCACCCCAACTTTTGGGTATAAACTATTTTCTAAATGCCCAATTTCTTCTTATATGTAAGAGAAGCAAGATAGTGGACTCGATGTTTCACTTTAACATTTTTCGTTTCAATCGTGACTCGGACTATTAGAACTACCCTTAGTAAGAAATATGACCATATTATAGAGGCGAATGATTATTTAATAACTTCTTTTCGTTTGATTCTTATTCAAATGTCCCTTATGACAATCTTTCATAATCTTGCATTATCCCTGTCAGTTGTGAATTGGGGTGTGGTGGTGAGTAGAAAGGCGGGGGTAAAGATATCCCGGCCAGGATATCTTTACCCCCGGGGGTAAAGCTAAACTGGCCAGGATATCTTTACCCCCACCCCAACTTTTGGGTATAAACTTTTTTCTAAATGCCCAATTTCTTCTTATATGTAAGAGAAGCAAGATAGTGGACTCGATGTATCACTTTAACATTTTTCGTTTCAATCATGACTCAGACTATTAGAACTACCCTTAGTAAGAAATATGACCATATTATAGAGGCGAATGATTATTTAATAACTTCTTTTTGTTTGATTCTTATTCAAGTGTCCCTTATGACAATCTTTCAAAATCTTGCATTATCCCTGTCAGTTGTGAAATGGATGGTGGGGGTGAGTTGAAAGGCAGGGGTAAAGATATCCCGGCTGGGATATCTTTACCCCCGGGGGTAAAGCTAAACTGGCCAGGATATCTTTACCCCCACCCCAACTTTTGGGTATAAACTATTTTCTAAATGCCCAATTTCTTCTTATATGTAAGAGAAGCAAGATAGTGGACTCGATGTTTCACTTTAACATTTTTCGTTTCAATTGTGACTCGGACTTATAGAACTACCCTTAGAAAGAAATATGACCATATTATAGAGGCAAATGATTATTTAATAACTTCTTTTTGTATATTTTCTTATTCAAAATGTCCCTTATGACAATCTTTCATAATCTTGCATTATCCATGTCAGTTGTGGATTGGGGTGTGGTGGTGAGTGGAAAGGCGGGGGTAAAGATATCCCAGCCGGGATATCTTTAACCCCAGGGGGTAAAGCTAAACTGGCCAGGATATCTTTACCCCCACCTCAACTTTTGGGTATAAACTATTTTCTAAATGCCCAATTTCTTCTTATATGTAAGAGAAGCAAGATAGTGGACTCGATGTTTCACTTTAAAATTTTTCGTTTCAATCGTGACTCGGACTATTAGAACTACCCTTAGTAAGAAATTTGACCATATTATAGAGGTGAATGATTATTGAATAACTTCTTTTTGTTTGATTCTTATTCAAATGTCCCTTATGACAATCTTTCATAATCTTGCATTATCCCTGTCAGTTGTGAATTGGGTGGTGGTGGTGAGTGGAAAGGCGGGGGTAAAGATATCCCGGCCGGGATATCTTTACCCCCGGGGGTAAAGCTAAACTGGCCAAGATATCTTTACCCCCACCCCAACTTTTGGGTATAAACTATTTTCTAAATGCCCAATTTCTTCTTATATGTAAGAGAAGCAAGATAGTGGACTCGATGTTTCGCTTTAACATTTTTCGTTTCAGTCGTGACTCGGACTATTAGAACTACCCTTAGTAAGAAATATGACCATATTATAGAGGCGAATGATTATTTAATAACTTCGTTTTGTTTTATTCTTATTCAAATGTCCCTTATGACAATCTTTCATAATCTTGCATTATCCCTGTCAGTTGTGGATTGGGGTGTGGTGGTGAGTGGAAAGGCGGGGGTAAAGATATCCCAGCCGGGATATCTTTACCCCAGGGGGTAAAGCTAAACTGGCCAGGATATCTTTACCCCCACCCCAACTTTTGGGTATAAACTATTTTCTAAATGCCCAATTTCTTCTTTTATGTAAGAGAAGCAAGATAGTGGACTCGATGTTTCACTTTAACATTTTTCGTTTCAACCGGCTGGGATATCTTTACCCCCGGGGGTAAAGCTAAACTGGCCAGGATATCTTTACCCCCACCCCAACTTTTGGGTATAAACTATTTTCTAAATGCCCAATTTCTTCTTATATGTAAGAGAAGCAAGATAGTGGACTCGATGTTTCACTTTAACATTTTTCGTTTCAGTTGTGACTCGGACTTATAGAACTACCCTTAGAAAGAAATATGACCATATTATAGAGGCAAATGATTATTTAATAACTTCTTTTTGTATATTTTCTTATTCAAAATGTCCCTTATGACAATCTTTCATAATCTTGCATTATCCCTGTCAGTTGTGGATTGGGGTGTGGTGGTGAGTGGAAAGGCGGGGGTAAAGATATCCCAGCCGGGATATCTTTAACCCCAGGGGGTAAAGCTAAACTGGCCAGGATATCTTTACCCCCACCTCAACTTTTGGGTATAAACTATTTTCTAAATGCCCAATTTCTTCTTATATGTAAGAGAAGCAAGATAGTGGACTCGATGTTTCACTTTAACATTTTTCGTTTCAATCGTGACTCGGACTATTAGAACTACCCTTAGTAAGAAATTTTACCATATTATAGAGGTGAATGATTATTGAATAACTTCTTTTTGTTTGATTCTTATTCAAATGTCCCTTATGACAATCTTTCATAATCTTGCATTATCCCTGTCAGTTGTGAATTGGGTGGTGGTGGTGAGTGGAAAGGCGGGGGTAAAGATATCCCGGCCGGGATATCTTTACCCCCGGGGGTAAAGCTAAACTGGCCAGGATATCTTTACCCCCACCCCAACTTTTGGGTATAAACTATTTTCTAAATGCCCAATTTCTTCTTATATGTAAGAGAAGCAAGATAGTGGACTCGATGTTTCACTTTAACATTTTTCGTTTCAGTTGTGACTCGGACTTATAGAACTACCCTTAGAAAGAAATATGACCATATTATAGAGGCAAATGATTATTTAATAACTTCTTTTTGTATATTTTCTTATTCATAATGTCCCTTATGACAATCTTTCATAATCTTGCATTATCCCCGTCAGTTGTGAAATGGGTGGTGGTGGTGAGTGGAAAGGCGGGGGTAAAGATATCCCGGCCGGGATATCTTTACCCCGGGGGTAAAGCTAAACTGGCCAGGATATCTTTACCCCCACCCCAACTTTTGGGTATAAACTATTTTCTAAATGCCCAATTTCTTCTTATATGTAAGAGAAGCAAGATAGTGGACTCGATGTTTCGCTTTAACATTTTTCGTTTCAGTCGTGACTCGGACTATAAGAACTACCCCTAGTAAGAAATATGACCATATTATAGAGGCGAATGATTATTTAATAACTTTGTTTTGTTTTATTCTTATTCAAATGTCCCTTATGACAATCTTTCATAATCTTGCATTATCCCTGTCAGTTGTGGATTGGGGTGTGGTGGTGAGTGGAAAGGCGGGGGTAAAGATATCACAGCCGGGATATCTTTACCCCAGGGGGTAAAGCTAAACTGGCCAGGATATCTTTACCCCCACCCCAACTTTCGGGTATAAACTATTTTCTAAATGCCCAATTTCTTCTTATATGTAAGAGAAGCAAGATAGTGGACTCGATGTTTCACTTGAACATTTTTCGTTTCAATCGTGACTCGGACTATTAGGACTACCCTTAGTAAGAAATATGACCATATTATAGAGGCGAATGATTATTTAATAACTTCTTTTTGTTTGATTCTTATTCAAATGTCCCTTATGACAATCTTTCATAATCTTGCATTATCCCTGTCAGTTGTGAATTGGGGTGTGGTGGTGAGTGGAAAGGCGGGGGTAAAGATATCCCGGCCAGGATATCTTTACCCCCGGGGGTAAAGCTAAACTGGCCAGGATATCTTTACCCCCACCCCAACTTTTGGGTATAAACTATTTTCTAAATGCCCAATTTCTTCTTATATGTAAGAGAAGCAAGATAGTGGACTCGATGTATCACTTTAACATTTTTCGTTTCAATCATGACTCGGACTATTAGAACTACCCTTAGTAAGAAATATGACCATATTATAGAGGCGAATGATTATTTAATAACTTCTTTTTGTTTGATTCTTATTCAAGTGTCCCTTATGACAATCTTTCAAAATCTTGCATTATCCCTGTCAGTTGTGAAATGGATGGTGGGGGTGAGTTGAAAGGCAGGGGTAAAGATATCCCGGCTGGGATATCTTTACCCCCAGGGGTAAAGCTAAACTGGCCAGGATATCTTTACCCCCACCCCAACTTTTGGGTATAAACTATTTTCTAAACGCCCAATTTATTCTTATATGTAAGAGAAGCAAGATAGTGGACTCGATGTTTCACTTTAACATTTTTCGTTTCAATTGTGACTCGGACTTATAGAACTACCCTTAGAAAGAAATAGACCATATTATAGAGGCAAATGATTAGTTAATAACTTCTTTTTGTATATTTTCTTATTCAAAATGTCCCTTATGACAATCTTTCATAATCTTGTATTATCCCTGTCAGTTGTGAAATGGGTGGTGGTGGTGAGTGGAAAGGCGGGGGTAAAGATATCCCGGCCCGGATATCTTTACCCCCGGGGGTAAAGCTAAACTGGCCAGGATATCTTTACCCCCACCCCAACTTTTGGGTATAAACTATTTTCAAAATGCCCAATTTCTTCTTATATGTAAGAGAAGCAAGATAGTGGACTCGATGTATCACTTGAACATTTTTCATTTCAATTGTGACTCGGACTAATAGAACTACCCTTGGTAAGAAATACGACCATATTATAGAGGCAAATGATTATTTAATAACTTCTTTTTGTATAGTTTCTTATTCAAAATGTCCCTTATGACAATCTTTCATAATCTTGCATTATCCCCGTCAGTTGTGAAATGGGTGGTGGTGAGTGAAAAGACGGGGGTAAAGATATCTTTACCCCCGGGGGTAAAGCAAAACTGGCCAGGATATCTTTACCCCCACCCCAACTTTTGGGTATAAACTATTTCTTAATGCCCAATTTCTTCTTATATGTAAGTGAAGCAAAAAAAAAACCAAAACAAGCATAATTAAACCATACAGTTTGCAAGAATATTTTTTATACGCCCGTTTTGAAAAAACGGTCGTATTATGTTATGGGGTCGGCGTCCGTCCGTCTGTCCGTCCGCAGGAACAGATGTATACTTGTGTGTTTAAAAAGTTTGGACACTTCCATTGAACTCAATGCAATTTATTCCGTCAGTGTTTTGTGTGTCTAAAAATAGTTACTTGTGTGTCTTTTTTTCCAAGAAATTCCAAGAAATTTCCTGGAATTAAGACACACAAGGGTACTTTGTAGGGATGAAGACACACAAGTATACATCCGTAAAGACGTGCGTGCGTCCGTCCATGCGTCCGTCCGTCCGTCCGTAAACTTTTCGTTTCCGGATAACTCCTCCTACAGTTTTCATCCGATCAAGCTGAAACTTGGTAGGTAGTAAGACCATGATGTGTAGATGTGCGTAAAGTTTCGAGAATCAACGTCCGCCAAATATTAACAGAGTTATGCCCCTTTGAAATTTTTGTAAACATTTTCGTTTTCGGATAACTCCTCCTACAGTTTTCATCCGATCAAGTTGAAACTTGGTAGGTAGTAAGACCATGATGTGTAGATGTGCATCAAGTTTCGAGAATCAACGTCAGCCAAATATTAACAGAGTTATGCCCCTTTGAAATTTTTGTAAACATTTTCGTTTCCAGAAAACTCCTCCTACAGTTTTCATCCGATTAAGCTGAAACTTGGTAGTTAGTAAGACCATGATGTGTAGATGTGCGTAAAGTTTCGAGAATCAACGTCCGCCAAATATTAACAGAGTTATGCCCCTTTGAAATTTTTGTAAACATTTTCGTTTCCGGATAACTCCTCCTACAGTTTTCATCCGATCAAGTTGAAACTTGGTAGGTAGTAAGACCATGATGTGTAGATGTGCATAAAGTTTCGAGAATCAACATCCGCCAAATATTAACAGAGTTGTGCCCCTTTGAAATTTTTGTAAACATTTTCGTTTCCGGAAAACTCCTCCTACAGTTTTCATCCGATCAAGCTGAAACTTGGTAGTTAGTAAGACCATGATGTGTAGATGTGCGTAAAGTTTCGAGAATCAACGTCCGCCAAATATTAACAGAGTTATGCCCCTTTGAAATTTTTGTAAACATTTTCGTTTCCGGATAACTCCTCCTACAGTTTTCATCCGATCAAGCTGAAACTTGGTAGGTAGTAAGACCATGATGTGTAGATGTGCGTAAAGTTTCGAGAATTATCGGGTTAAAGGTTAAGCAAATGCTATAAGTGCTTGTTTTTATGTGTTGTAAATAACTGATGAGATTAATTCTAGTTCTAAGCTGTCTGCTGTGGAAAGAGCAATACAGGGAAAAGGAAGAAAGCTCTGTGATGCCCTAGCTCTGGCTTGGCACTGTGCATGCTCTTCTTGCATTTGCTGTCACCCATTGAAACTTGAAAAATAGTTCCACCATCAATGAATACTGTTTTCAGGTTTCAGTCTACCAAATATGAATTTGCCACGGGCGTATAATGCCCCGCTTGCGGAGCTCTTGTTTCACATCTTATACCATTGCTCATGGGTGGGGGTGAAGATTTCATGGCTGGGATAGGGTGCCTCCTCCCCCCCCCCCCCCCCACCACCCCCCAAAAAATTAAGACTTTGGAAAACCCAGACAAGCACACTTCTCAACAATGGAAGGTACTACTGATGTCCAATGGTCTATGGTTGACATAACATTACCACAAGCTAGCTTGCATGAATCAGGATTTCACACCTCTACCATTGCTCATGGGTGGGGGTAAAGATATCCCGGCCGGGATACCTTCACCCCCGGGGGCAAAATATCCTGGCTGGGTTACCTTCACCCCACACTTCCAGCATTTCGAAAAACCAAAACAAGCACACTTATACCCTATAGCTTGCATAAATCAGTTTTTCACAAAATATCCTGGCTGGGGTAGCTTGACCCCCACCCTTCCAGCATTTTGAAAAACACAAACAAGCACACTTATACTATATAGTGTGCATTAATCAGTTTTTCACAAATTGTACCATTGCGCATAGGTGGGGGTGAAGATAGTGTGACCCCACCCAACCCCAAATCCAGACTTTGGAAGACCCAAACAATCACACTTCTCAACAATGAAGGTACTACTGATGTTCAATGGTCTATGGTTGACATAACATCACCACAAGCTAGCTTGCATGAAACAGGATTTCACATCTCTACCATTGCTCATGGGTGGGGGTAAAGATATCCCCGCCGGGATACCTTCACCCCCATCTTGTCACACACCACCTCAACCACCACCACTCACAACTAACAGGGTTAATGCAAGATTAAGAAAGATTGTCATAAGCAAGCTGTTGACTAAGAAAATAAACGAAATGAAGTTATTAAACGGTCATATGCCTCTTTAATATGGTCATATTTCTTACTTAGGGTAGTTCTATCAGTGTCATAACTGAAACAAAAAATGTTCAAGTGAAACATCGAGTCCACTATCTTGCTTCAATTACATATAAGAAGAAATTGGGCATAGAAAAAATAGTTTATATCCAAAGATGGGGATGGGGGTAAAGATATCCTGGCCAGTTTAGCTTTACCCCCGGGGGTAAAGATATCCCAGCCAGGATATCTTTACCACGCCTTTCCACTCACCACCACCCATTTCACAACTGACAGGGATAATGCAAGATTATGAAATATTGTCATAAGGGACATTTAGTCTGAGTCATGATTGAAACGAAAAATGTTAAAGTGAAACATCGAGTCCACTATCTTGCTTCTCTTACATATAAGAAGAAATTGGGCATTAAGAAAATAGTTTATACCCAAAAGTTGGGGTGGGGGTAAAGATATCCTGGCCAGTTTAGCTTTACCCCCGCCTTTCCACTCACCACCACCACCCATTTCACAACTGACAGGGATAATGCAAGATTATGAAAGATTGTCATAAGGGACATTTTGAATAAGAAAATATACAAAAAAGAAGTTCTTAAATAATCATTTGCCTCTATAATGTGGTCATATTTCTTACTAAGGGTAGTTCTATTAGTCTGAGTAATGATTGAAATGAAAAATGTAAAAGTGAAACATCGAGTCCACTATCTTGCTTCTCTTACATATAAGAAGAAATTGGGCATTAAGAAAATAGTTTATATCCAAAAGTTTGGAAGGGGGTAAAGATATCCTGGCCAGTTTAGCTTTACCCCCGGGGGTAAAGATATCCCAGCCGGGATATCTTTACCCCCGCCTTTGCACCCACCACCACCACCCATTTCACAACTGACAGGGATAATGCAAGATTATGAAAGATTGTCATAAGGGACATTTTGAATAAGAAAATATACAAAAAGAAGTTATTAAATAATCATTTGCCTCTATAATGTGGTCATATTTCTTACAAATGGTAGTTCTATTAGTCTGAGTCATGGTTGAAACGAAAAATGTTTAAGTGAAACAGCGAGTCCACTACCTTGCTTCCACTTCTTGTTACCGGTGTCCAACTGGGACACCGGTAACAATGTTTTTGAAAGCTAGATATGGGTTCAGGTCAATTTTTGTGCCAAAATCAGTTTCAATACCAGGGGACAAGATTTCCTTAAAGTGTATTTTTATTGTGTTTTATGTCCATTTAGGGCCACCCTATCATACAAAGCTTATAACCCCCCCCCCCTCCCACCACCACCCCAAAAAAAATAAAAAGTAAATGAGAACATACAATATACACGTCAAGGTTATCCAAAAATTTTAAAGAGAAAAATAAAATGCATTCATGCACTAAAATAAAATGCATTCATGCACTGTCCATGATGAATGTTAGTGTTGACAATATTGCTGAAAAAAATTACATTATGACACAATAGGAATAAGACATGGTGGATCTTTTTACCTTATTTATTTGGCCTTCTTGTACATTTTAAACCCTGCAATACAAAGGCACTTGATGTCAGTAATACTCAATGACGTTATGGATATGCTTAATTAATTACTTTCATAATCCTATTTTTTCATTAATTATTTTGTTGTTGTCATTTTCTTCTTTAAAATAAAACAGCAGTCAATAATTTGCAAACTTGAAGGGACAGACTGATTTTCTGATTTGTTCTTATGATTGATTGATCCTTGTATTGTTGATGTTTTCTTACATCACTTGGTCAAAGAGACTCACACTCCGCTCCCCACCAAAAGTTTTGTGAGATCATGGAAAGAATTTTCTGCATTTTTTTCTAGGTTCATTATAACATCTGCAAAAGTGTAAGGTACAATGTTTTAGTCTTCAAAATAAATGCAGAGCTAGTCACACTGGAACCAGTTGTAGAATTGTCATTTTGCATACACTTCCCTAAATGAAATAGGTGGAAGGCAAGTTGCTGTAACAAATTTATTTTATAGCTGATATTATATTTAGATGTAGTTATACCATTCGCATATTTAGTCATATGTATGCAGTACCTGCCATCAATGTTAAACTTTCTAGCTCTGTATTCATCAGTTTTAGAAATAGCTTGAATCAGCTGTTAGCTGTAGTACTAGCATATTTGCGGAGCCAAAATCTGCAGTTGGCTTTATATTTTTCTATAGCACTGATAACAAATATACTGTTGGCTCTTTTCTTCATCTGAAATTGTTTGAAAGTATGAATAGTCTTCTCTATTATATTAAATCATGCTACTAAAAATAACTGGTTGTTTTCCAGAACATATTTAAGAATATAACTTTCTTACATGGATTTACACAGCAAGCGACAGTTACGTTTTAAGTAAACTGTAGCTTAGTTCAGATTTTGAGGGGACATTGTCAAAGTGGCAAAATAGCCAAAACAACAGTGTTTCCATCTTGTTTACGGTAATCTGTGTATACAGTGGGCCAAAAGTCTGTGGTATTATGAACTACCTGGCACACCATAATAAAAACATCATACATCTTGGCTATTCAAGAAAGCTGTGCCATTCCGGTAGGACAGACTTTTCAAACATTTTAAGTTGACTGCATCATGCTTATAATACTGCATAATACATACCTATTACAGAATCAAGAAAATTGTCTGGTTTACAGAACCATCTATTTTACTTGCCAATTCAACAGTGTTTGTCATACATAATAAGCTTCAGCAAGCTTTAAGATTACATTAAATACAAAAACTCTTGTTATATAATGAAATATATTTTTATTGAACTGTTAATTAATGAAGGCTCAAAATAAATTGTGTTATTGGTGTCCTCCAGGGTACCAAAACTGATACAGCTGCTGATTATATGAGCTCATACTATACACATCATGGTTTTAACATACATATATTCATGTTTATATATATTATTTGCGAGCAATTTCTCAATTGAAAATGTTAAACCATATCTACAAATGGTTTGAAAAAATTAAAAAAAAACGACCATTACTATTCAATGTTCAAATGCAGTATGTTACCGGTCTCAGATTTTCAAGAAAATTTGATAAAATGTTCCACGCATATACGGGCTATTTTCATATTAAAATGATGAGGTGACAAGAACTGCAACAGTATGAAATCAAAAGTCAAACATACTCAAACATAGATTTTATGGTTGTGAAGTCTAGGGTCTCCTCCATATGAAATTGAGCATGGTCTAAAGAACTTTACCTGAACAATAGTAAATGTGATACAAAAATAATCTCAAATGACTACAGTGATGTCTGAGAACAAAATAACTCCAAAACATAAGAAGCTGTTGTATATATGTATACTTGTTTGGGGGTACCCCTATTTTCGGATGCAGAAATAAACAAAACATTGTAGATGTATAATGAACACAGATATGAGAGCGAAATAGCTAAATAATGAACAGTCATTTACCAGGTATTTATTATGCACAATATCATGGGCATCTGTGTGTGGGCAGAACCCTATGGAAATTTACTATAGGCTGGAACTCCCCCTTTTAGAACAATACGGTATTGCTTCAATATAAATTGAGATGCGACAAGTTCAAATGTATCCTCAGATGTGTGAACTCAAGACCATTCAAATCAGCCTCAGTCAGAATACTTTATTGATAACTAAGACAGACACTGTCAGGCAGTGTCATTCCAGCCTACTTTGACTGTCTGGCCATTTCAGATATTAGAACCCCCAAATTGGTCAGTCTCCTGTGGTTTTGCATGTTCACTTGTGGAATCTTCTGGCTAGTAGGCATCCGATAAATGCACAGAGGACAGAACTCGGTGTCTGACCTGGCTCCACATTCTTTGCTTTAAGTTCAGGCATTTTTGCAAACTTTCTACAAACAAAATCTTGACAGGCTGATGCTCCTAGAATTGGAAATGGACTGGTACCATACTATTTGGTGGAAGATTTTATAGGTAAATAAACAGAGCACAATGAAAATGAAAGACTACAAGTACTGGGATTTTTTTTATGTCCCCCACCAAGGGTAAGGGGATAATGTTTTTGATGTAGATCCCATATACATTGGCATAGCCTGTTTGAAGCACTTATCTCCTGAACCTATGAATGGATTCAGATCAAACTTGCGTGATTCGGTCAAAAAGATTAGGGAAAACAGTCATTGGGTTTTGATGACCTTGGCCTCACTTTCAGGTGCATAGGCCCCCAAACAACAATTTTTGGGCTAAAAATGTGTTGTCTGCACTCTACCTCATGAATAAAATGATAAAATTTTGTCAAACTTGGTACAGTATATCACTACAACCTATCCAAGATTTGATACATAAATTTTTGTTACCTTGACGTTATTTACAAGGACACAGGCTCCTGAAAACTGCCAATTTTGTCTAATTATGGCTTCTCTGCACCCATCTCATGAACAAATTAGTGCAGTATATCATTGCAACCCACTTAAGGTTTGTTCAGATTTTGGTGACCATGACCTTAGCTACTGAAAACTGTCAATTTTTGGCCAGAAATGGATTTACTGCACCCTATCTCATGAATAAATTGATGAATTTTGGTCAGACTTGGTACAATTTATCATTGCAAGCTACCATACATTTGACTAGATTTTGGTGACCTTGACCTTATTTTTAAGGTCACAGCTCACGTTTACTGTCAGATTTGAAATTGAGCCAAAAATGGTTTGTTTGCTTATCTCCAAAATGAAACCCTGAATTGTGTTCAGATGTGTGTGCAGTGTTGATAATTTTGACCTACCAAAGACTTGATTAGATTTTTAGCTCGCCGGAGAGCTATTGTTGTCACCCCCCGTCGTCCGCGTTTGCGTTACCATTCCCATTCCCATTGCCATCACACTGCGTTAAAGTTTTTCAAAAACTTATATCTCAGCAGTCAATCATATTTGGAACTTGGGTACCTGGGAGGGTCTTCTGAGATTCCAAGAGAATATATCCCTGAGTTCATGCCCTGGGGTGGGGCTAGGGGTCAGAATCCAGGACACCTTTGTAATATGTTAAAGTTTTTCGAATGCTTTTATCTCGACAATCACTCATCACAGAGCATTCATATTTACAACTTGGGTTCTTGGGTCTTCTGAGATTCCAACGGAACATGCCCCTAGGTTCATACCTGGTGGGGTGGGGCTCAGGGCTCGAGAAACTGAAGAATCCAAATCGGTCCAGCCAGATTTCGCCAAAAAATTACGGAAATTGCCGATCGGTTTCGGTAATTTCCGTAAACTCAATTGGCGATTTTCAATATCAAAATGTTTTATTAGCGTAACGAATGACATACCAATGTTGCTCTTACACTTGTCAACGGATATGAGCACCAGTATCTCGATTATAAACAGCAATTATTGCTCAAATCGTTCAGATTTCATCTACTTTCATTTTCTACTTTCATTTTTAGCTCACCTGTCACGTAGTGACAAGGTGAGCTTTTGGGATCACTTTTTGTCCGTCATCCGTCGTGCGTCCAACCGTGCGTGCGTCCGTAAACTTTTCTTCAAACGACATCTCCTCCTAAACCACTGATCGGATTTTGACCAAACTTCACAGGAATGATCCTTAGGTGGTCCCCTTTCAAAGTTGTTCAAATGGTTCCGGTCCGTTGCACATATAGGTCACAGTAGCCAAAAATAGATTTTTTTCACCGAAAACTTAAAAAATCTTCTTCTCTGAAACCGCTAGGCCCAGGTCTTTGATATTTGGTATGAAGCTTCATCTAGTGGACCCCTACCAAGATTGTTCAAATTATAGTGTTGGGGCCAAAAATGCCCCTGCACCGGGGCCTTTTGGTTTTACATGGGCTTATATAGGGAAAATCTTTAAAAATCTTCTTCTCTGAAACCGCAAGGCCCAGGTCTTTGATATTTGGTATGAAGCTTCATCTAGTGGACCCCTACCAAGAGTGTTCAAATTATAGTGCTGGGGCCAAAAATGCCCCCGCACCGGGGCCCTTTGGTTTTACATGGGCTTATATAGGGAAAATCTTTAAAAATCTTCTTCTCTGAAACCGCAAGGCCCAGGTCTTTGAAATTGGTATGAAGCTTCATCTAGTGGACCCCTACCAAGATTGTTCAAATTATAGTGCTGGGGCCAAAAATGCCCCCGCACCGGGGCCCTTTGGTTTTACATAGACTTATATAGGGAAAATCTTGAAAAATCTTCTTCTCTGAAACCACAAGGCTTAGGTCTTCGATATTTGTTATGAAGCTTCAGCTAGTGGACCTCTATAAAGATTGTTCAAATTATAGCGCTGAGACCAAAAATGCCCCCGCCATGTGGCCCTTTGGTTTTACAAAGACTTATATAGGGAAAATCTTTAAAAATCATCTTCTCTGAAACACAAGGCGTAGGTCTTTTATATTTGTTATGAAGCTTCAGCTAGTGGACCTCTACCAAGATTGTTCAAATTACCTATAGCCATGGGGCCAAAAATGCCCCCGCTCCGGGGCCCTTTGGTTTTACATAGACTTATATAGGGAAAATTTTGTTTTACATAGCCTTCTATATGCAGGGTAAACCTTTAAAATCTTGTTCTTTGAAACCACAAAGCCCAGGTCTTTCATATTCGATATGAAGCTTCATCTTTTGGACCTCTACCAAGATTGTTCAAATTATAGCCCTGGGGCCAAAAATGACCCTGCCTGGGGCCCACTTGTTATACATTGGATCAGGTGAGCGAACCAGGGCCCTCTGGGCCCTCTTGTTCCAATATCCGGGTCACTCAGAACCTGAAGACCGCTAAAGGGAAACAACCAACATGGGGAAGTAAAAGACCAGTTCGATGGTCACTATATTTTTCCCCCTTTTTAAAACCTTTAAAATATTTCTCTTATTTCACGCATTTTATTTTGCCCAAATTGCTTTGTTTACAAATGGCGACAACGTGCAGCAACGTGGTCGGAAAATGACGTCATACGGTTTCCGTTTACACATTACACATTAATGCAGTCAAGGACGTAACCCACACACCTGTTTTAAGTGATTGATTTTAATAGAGCGTATTTCTAAAAAAAATCGTTTTGAACGGGTTAAAAAATCGAAAAACATTTCTTCACTCTCGAAACAAAACATGGCCGAACGAGAGTCATTGAAAATCTTACATGTCCGAACCGTGTTTAAAAGAATATAAATACATATTTCACGATTACACAAGCCTGAAACAAATCGCTTTGTCTACAAATGACGTGGTTTATGTTATTGGTTTCAATGGAGCGTATTCTTAAATAAAAATATCGTTTAGAATGGGTGAAATAAGGCATTTTCCCTCGAAGGCATAACACGCAATGTTCAGACATGACAGGTGTGTATTGAAAATTGCGCCCTGTGAAAAAAAAATTATATTCAATTACCGGTTCTACAGTAAGCCATAAATTATTGACTTGTCTAAACAAACTAGCGTATGTCCTGCATTTATTGACCTTATTTTCTCAGCTTGCCGATAACGCCTCAGGCCAGTTTTCACGGATTAATAATTTTGACACACAGGTCAAATTGCGCTGCGATAAGATCAAAGAACCAATTTTCACCTAGTTAGATAATGAACCGGTCTAACACCTTGTGCTGCAGGCGTTTTGTATACATGCTTGGATTATCAGTGGCAAACAGTCAGCTTGTTTTTACAACATAATGATTTAGCGAAAATTTTCGAACCGATTTTTTAAAAATGTTATAGAGTTATGGACCGATTTTTTTATCTTCTGAAGTCAAAATCGGTTTATGGAGGCCAAATTCGGTCCAGAACCGGAAAACCGGCATTTTCTCGAGCCCTGGTGGGGCTAGGGGTAAAAATCTAGGACACCTTTGTAATTTGTTGCATGCATTTCCATTATTATACCCCCCGGCATACGAAGTATGCTATGGGGGTATAATGTTTTCGTTCGTCCGTTCGTCTGTCCGTGTGTCCCTCTTTCCGTCTGTTCGTCCGTTAACATTTTGGTTAAAGTTTTGCATCAAAGTTTCTAAGAGATTTATCTTCTGAGCCCTTTGATAGATTTAGTTGATACTTACACTGAGGTTACATACTGGTCTAAAAATTTCATTGGTGCATGTCCCACCCCCACAGTCACCTTGAGGTCAGGTCACAGACTTAGAAATTTTACATTTGGTTAAAGTTTTGTGTCAAAGTTTCTAAGAGATTGTATCTTCTGAACCCTTTGATAGATTTAGTTGATACTTACACTGAAGTTACATACTGGTCTAAAGATTTCATTGATGCATGTCCCACCCCCACAGTGACCTTGAGGTCAAGGTCACAGACTGAGAAATTTTACATTTGGTTAAAGTTTTATGACAAAGTTTATAGATGCCTGTATGTTCTTAACTCTAAGACAAATTCAGTTTATACTTGCATCAATGTACCAGTCCAAACATTTCGTGATGTATGTCCCTTCCCCCACCCATGGTGACCCTGACCTCAAGGTCACGGACTTAAAACGTTTACATTTGGTTCAAGTTTTATGACAAAGTTTACAGATGCCTGTATGTTCTAAACTCTAAGACAAATTCAATTGATGCTTGCATCGATGTTGCATACCAGTCCAAAGATTTCATTGATGCATACCCCACCCTGCTGCTTCAGTAACATTGATACTCCCCACCCCTTCAGTAACTTTGATGCCCTCACTCACTTCGTCCATTTAGAAATTTTATGTTTGGTTTAGCTTTTACAAGAACATTTATAGATTCTTATAGCTTCTTGACATCTTCATTCATATTACATACAAGCTCAAAAGATATATCAGAGTATGGCGCTGGCCGGGGCTATACGTGACCCACTGGTCGCTTTCTCTAGTGGTAGTAAGTAATAGATCAGCCAACTATGTGACATTGATTCAAGTGTAAAAGGGTGAAGGTCATGATGACTTACATTTCACGGTCCAGTAATTTTACCTTATATCTTGAATAGTATATGTTGGATTAATATCATACCTGGGATATTAGTTCATTAGATGATTGACCTCAAAATATATCTAGGTCAGGGTGACCTACATTTCAAGGTTCATTGATTTTGCTTTTTATCTTGAATACTATTTGATGCATAAATGTCATACCTGGATTATTAGTTCCATGTGACCTGATGATTGACCCCAAAATAATTCTAGGTCAGTGTGACCTATATTTCATGGTTCATTGATTTTGCCTTACATCTTGATAACTATTTGATGGAGAATAGTCATACGTAGAATATAAGTTCCATGTGACCTGATGATTGACATAAAATATATCTATGTCAGTGTGACCTATATTTTATGATTGAATGATTTTGCCTTATAACTCAAATACTTTTTGATTGAGAAATGTCATACCTGGCATATTACTTCCATGTAACCAGATGATTGACCTCAAAACATATCTAGGTCAGTGTGACCTATATTTCATGGTTCAGTGACTTTGCCATATATCTTGTATACTATTTGATGGAGAAACTTCAAACCTGGATTATCAAATACCACGTGACCCGATGAATGACATATAAATATATCTAGGTCATTTTGACCCATATTTCATGGTTCAGTGATTGTACATACGATTTGAATACTATTTGAAGGAGAAGCTTCATACCTGGATTATAAGTTCCATGTGACCAGATAATTGACTTAAAGTATATATCTAGGTCAGTGTGACCTATATTTGTGGTTCAATGATTTTGCTTTATAACTTGGACACTATTTCCTGTAGAAATGTCATACTTGGAATATATGTTCCATGTGAGCTGATGATTGACCTCAAAATATATCTAGGTCATTGTGACCTTTATTTCATGGTTCAATGATTTTATCTTATATCTTGAAGACGTGAAACAGGCAAGCTATGCTGTAATGTGACAGCTCTTGTTGTGACCTTGACCTCATTTTCAATGTGAAATTGGAGTTTAAATATATTTGTCGTGTGGGGAGGGGGACATAGTTTTCTTCTGAAAACATTTCTAGTTCAGTACTGGATTAAACAGAACAGTTTTAGTCCAATTGCAGGACCATTTTTCCAGTCTACACCCAGTATATTAGGGGATTTCAAAATTGTTGTTTGGGGAGGTAAATTGGTGGTTTTATTTAATCCTACAGCAACACATGCCGTGCCATATAATGGAATTTGCCAGCGTAAAACCGAGGATTTACCTCCTGAAAAGACAGTTTTCAATCCAGTTATTCCAATCCTAATGCACTCATTGATTTGTTTAGTATCAAAATGTTCTTTTTGCAAAAAAAGGCAAGCACAGTGAGCTGAATGAAACCAAAAACCAACCGATGAACAGTGACGTTACATGATGATGTCAGGTTTCCGACAGTATATAGTGGAATATACTGTCGCAAACATTTGACGTTACCCAATCAGACATTGCGTAACATATGTAAATGCATTTGAATTGACCTATCAGTGCTGTCTTTCCTTTGATTTTTTGTTTATTTCTATTGCAGCATTCCTGACACTGTGTTTTGTGCTGCTCCACACATTCTGGGGAATTATTTTCTTCAACGCCTGTGATAGGAAACGATACCCTTTGATAGGTGCTGTAGTAGCATCTCATATGCTAGTATCATGTTTGGTAAGTAATACTTGTAAAAAGCTCCCCTTATGGGGAATGGCTGTGCTCTGGGTCAGGCTGCCTCTCCTGAAAGGGCAGTCATTTCTCACAAGACTAGTTGCTGGACTTTCAGAAAAGGCAGCTTCTTCTCTTACTTGAGATTGGGTCTGCATGGGAAACTTGGGGCTTTTGGGATCGGTCTTTGTCCGTCGTCCGTGCGTGCGTCCGTCCGTCGTCAACTTTTGCTTTAAACAACTTCTCCTCCAAAACGGCTGGACAGATTTTGATCTATTTTCACAGGAATGCTCCTTGGGTGATCCTCTACCAAATTGCTCAAACTGTTCCACTCAGGTGAACAAAATGGCCGCCAGAGTTAAAAATAGCAAAACCTTTAAGGACTTCTTCTCCTTAACCAGTGGATGGATTTCGAAATTACTTGACAGGAATGTTCCTTGGGTGACCCTCTACCAAAATTGCTCAAACCATTCCGCTCGGGTGAACAAAATGGCCACCAGAGCTAAAAATAGAAGAACCTTTAAACAACTTCTTCTCCTTAACCAGTGGATGGATTTTGAAATTATTGCGCAGGAGGGTTTCTTGGGTGCCTGTCTACTAAAATTGCTCAAACCGTTCTGCTCGGGCGAACAAAATGGCGGCCAGAGCTAAAAATAGAAAAACCTTTAAAGGACTTCTTCTCCTTAACCAGTATATGGACTTCGAAATTACTTGACAGGAATGTACCTTGGGTGACCCTCTACCAAAATTGCTCATACCTTTCCGCTCGTGTGAACAAAATGGCCACCAGAGCTAAAAATAGAAAAACCTTTAAACGACTTTTTCTCCTTAACTAGTGGATGGATTTTGAAATTACTTCAGAGGAATGTTCCTTTGGTGACCCCCTACCAAAATTGCTCAAACCGTTCCGCTCAGGTGAACAAGATGGCCATCAGAGCTATAAATAGAATAACCTTTAAACGACTTTTTCTCCTTAACCAGTGGATGGATTTTGAAATTATTTCACTGGAATATTCCTTGGGGGACCCTCTACCAGAATTGCTAAAACTGTTCCGCTCGGGTGAACAAAATGGCTACCAGAGCTAAAAATAGAAAAACCTTTAAACACCTTCTTCTTCTTAACCAGTGGATGGATTTTGAAATTATTTCACAGGAATATTCCTTTTGTGAACCTCTACCAAAATTGCCCATACCATTCCCCTCCGGTGAACAAAATGGCCGCCAGAGCTAAAAATAGAAAAACCTTTAAACGACTTCTTCTCCTTAACCAGTGGATGGATTTTGAAATTATTTCACAGGAATGTTTGTTTGGTGACCCTCTACCAAAATTGCTCATACTGTTCCGCTCGGGTGAATAAAATGGCCGCCAGAGCTTAAAATAGAAAAACCTTTAAACGACTTCTTCTCCTTTACCAGCGGATGGATTTTGAAATTACTTCACAGGAATGTTCCTTGGGTGGCCCTCTACCAAAATGCTTAAACCGTTCAGCTGGGGTAAAAAAAATAGCCACCAGAGCTAAAAATAGAATAACCTTTAAACACACTTTTCTCATTAACCAGTGGATGGATTTTGAAATTATTTCACCAGAATGTTCCTTGGGTGACCCTCTACCAAAATTGCTCAAACCATTCCGCTCGGGTGAACAAAATGGCCACCAGAGCTAAAAATAGAAGAACCTTTAAACAACTTCTTCTCCTTAACCAGTGGATGGATTTTGAAATTATTGCGCAGGAGGGTTTCTTGGGTGCCTGTCTACTAAAATTGCTCAAACCGTTCTGCTCGGGCGAACAAAATGGCGGCCAGAGCTAAAAATAGAAAAACCTTTAAAGGACTTCTTCTCCTTAACCAGTATATGGACTTCGAAATTACTTGACAGGAATGTACCTTGGGTGACCCTCTACCAAAATTGCTCATACCTTTCCGCTCGTGTGAACAAAATGGCCACCAGAGCTAAAAATAGAAAAACCTTTAAACGACTTTTTCTCCTTAACTAGTGGATGGATTTTGAAATTACTTCAGAGGAATGTTCCTTTGGTGACCCCCTACCAAAATTGCTCAAACCGTTCCGCTCTGGTGAACAAGATGGCCATCAGAGCTATAAATAGAATAACCTTTAAACGACTTTTTCTCCTTAACCAGTGGATGGATTTTGAAATTATTTCACTGGAATATTCCTTGGGGGACCCTCTACCAGAATTGCTAAAACTGTTCCGCTCGGGTGAACAAAATGGCTACCAGAGCTAAAAATAGAAAAACCTTTAAACACCTTCTTCTTCTTAACCAGTGGATGGATTTTGAAATTATTTCACAGGAATATTCCTTTTGTGAACCTCTACCAAAATTGCCCATACCATTCCCCTCCGGTGAACAAAATGGCCGCCAGAGCTAAAAATAGAAAAACCTTTAAACGACTTCTTCTCCTTAACCAGTGGATGGATTTTGAAATTATTTCACAGGAATGTTTGTTTGGTGACCCTCTACCAAAATTGCTCATACTGTTCCGCTCGGGTGAATAAAATGGCCGCCAGAGCTTAAAATAGAAAAACCTTTAAACGACTTCTTCTCCTTTACCAGCGGATGGATTTTGAAATTACTTCACAGGAATGTTCCTTGGGTGGCCCTCTACCAAAATGCTTAAACCGTTCAGCTGGGGTAAAAAAAATAGCCACCAGAGCTAAAAATAGAATAACCTTTAAACACACTTTTCTCATTAACCAGTGGATGGATTTTGAAATTATTTCACCAGAATGTTCCTTGGGTGACCCTCTACCAAAATTGCTCAAACCGTTCCGCTCAGGTCAACAAAATGACCGCCAGAGCTTAAAATAGACTTATTCTCCTTAACAAGTGGATGGATATTGAAATTATTTCACAGGAATGTGCCTTTGGTGACCCTCTACCACAATTGCTCAAACTTTTCCGCTTGGTTGAATAAAATGGCCACCAGAGCTAAAAATAGAAAAAACTTTAAACAACTTCTTCTCCTTAACCCCTGGAATGATTTTGAAATAACTTCACACGAATGTTCCTTGGGTGACCTCTACAAAAAGTGCTCAAACCATTCTGCTCTGATGAACAAGATGGCTGCCAGAGCTAAAAATAGAAAAACCTTTAAACGACTTCTTCTCCTTAACCAGTGGATGGATTTGGAAATTACTTGACAGGAATGTTCCTTGGGTGACCCTCCACAAAATTTGCTCAAACTATGCCACTCTGGTGAACAAGATGGCTGCCAGAGCTAAAAATAGAAAAAACCTTTAAACAACTTCTTCTCCTTAACCAGTGGATGGATTATGAAATTATTTGATAGGAATGAGGTTTGAGGTTTTTAGCTGTGGTGGCCATCATGCTCAGTTAAGCAAAATGTTTTTAGCAATTTTATTAGAGGGTCACTCATGGAACATTCCTATAAAATTGCTTCCTTTTAGAGACAGATGTCTTTAGAAAGTTTTGGCCCCCACCCACCTTGGCTGCAAGGTGCTTCTTCAGGAGTATTGGTAAACCACTTTGAAGGTCGTAGCCTGTCTAGGCAAAGTGGTGCGAGTGGAACCATCAATACATTTAAACCCCATTAGTTTCATTGGGCGGCAGGGCTTGAGATGTCATTTCATCAAAAATGACTTCTACTTCTCAAAATGACTTCTACTCCTAAACAGGCAGACTGATTTTGAATTAATTTCACAGAAATTGTCTTTGGGTCCAACCAAAATTGCTCAAACCCTCCACTCCACCATATATTACCCACGATTCCGTTTGTACAATAGGATCAGGTGAGCGATCCAGGGCCATCATGGCCCTCTTGTTTCCTCTGGGCCCATCTATTCAAAAACTAATGATATGGTTAGCTAACATATTGTTGAAATGTATCGTTGAATGCCCCTTTGAACTGAAACTTAGTAAATATGTATGTGTAGTAACACCATGATGTGGAACAGTGCCTATTGTTTCAAGGTTACCTATTATTTTTGCTGAAAAAAAAATTGAGTAGCCTTTGCATTGGCAACACAAGTACAAGGGTACAGTATTTAGATATTGTACTTGCTAGAACAGTTAATAATCTGAAGACTAACAAGCTCATAATGCTTTAACCTTTTGTATACTAGTGGACTCTTCCAGTGCTATATGTTGGACAAGTCCATTTATCATATAAGGGGTGTGGGGCGTATATTTTCGTTTATAGCTCACCGTCACGTAGTGACGAGGTGAGCTTTTGGGATCACTTTTCGTCCGTCGTCTGTCATGCGTGCGTCCGTCCGTCCGTGCGTGCGTCCGTCTGTCCGTCCGTAAACAATTCTTTAAACGACATCTCCTCCTAAACCACCGATCGGATTTTGACCAAACTTCACAGGAATGATCCTTAGGTGGTCCCCTTTCAAAGTTGTTCAAATGGTTCCAGTCCGTTGCACATCTAGGGCATAGGAGCCAAAAAGAGATTTTTTTTCACCAAAAACTTAAAAAATCTTCTTCTCTGAAACCACAAGGCCCAGGTCTTTGATATTTGGTATGAAGCTTCATCTGGTGGACCCCTACCAAGATTGTTCAAATTATAGTGCTGGGGCCAAAAATGCCCCCGCCCCAGGGCCCTATGGTTTTACATGGGCTTATATGGGGAAAATCTTTAAAAATCTTCTTCTCTGAAACCCCAAGGGCCAGGTCTTTGCTATTTGGTATGAAGCTTCATCTAGTGGACCCCTACCAAGATTGTTCAAATTATAGTGCTAGGGCCAAAACTGCCCCCGACCTGGGGCCCTTTGGTTTTACATAGACTTATATAGAGATATTCCTTAAAAATCTTCTTCTGAAACAGCAAGGCCATGGTCTTTGATATTTGGTGTGAAGCTTCCGCTAGTGGACCTCTATCAAGATGGTTTAAATTATAGCCCTGAGGCCATAAATGCCCCCGCCCCAGAGCCTTTTGGTTTTTCATAGGCTTATGTAGGGAATATCTTTAATAAAAATCTTCTTTTCTGAAACCGTTAGGCCCAGGTCTTTGATATTTGGTATGTAGCATATCTAGTGGACCTTTGCCAAGATTGTTCAAATTATTGCCTTTGTTGATATTTGGTATGAAGCTTCACCTTTTTAGACGTATCTGAACATTATGCACATTATAGCCCTGGGGTTAATAATGGCCCTCCCCGGGTCCCACTTGTTACTCTATGGATCAGATGAGCGATCCAGGGCCATCATGGCCCTCTTGTGTTTTATATTAGGATCATTAGCTCGCCTTACGAAAGTAAGGAGGAGCTATTGCCATACCCCCGGGCATCCGTCGTCAGCGTCGGCGTCAGCGTCGGCGTCGGCTTCCGCATTTGGTTAAAGTTTACCTGCAAGCTCTTATATGTGATGTTTTACAAGTTTATTTTGAATATATAATTCACAATTGGTAAAAAACAATATTTAACATTATCATTTTACTTCATTTTACAGGTTTTTTGGCTTAAATTGGTCTTTTTGAGAAGTAAATATTTTCCTCTGTATTACCTCCCTTGAAATCCTGTGTTAAAGTTTGCCTGCAAGCTGCGTGAGTTCAAATCCCGGGGGAGGCATGTTTTTTTTTTTTTTTTTGGCTCGCCTTACGAAAGTAAGGGGGAGCTATTGCCATACCCCCGGGCGTCCGGCGTCAGCGTCGGCGTCAGCGTCAGCGTCGGCGTCCGCATTTGGTTAAAGTTTACCTGCAAGCTCTTATATGTGATATTTTACAACTTTATTTTGAATATATAATTAATAATTGCTAAAAAACAATAATTAACATTATCATTGTACTTCATTTTACAGGTTTTTTGGCTTAAATTGGACTTTTTGAGAAGTTAATATTTTCCTCTGTATTACCTCCCTTACTTCTCTGTGTTAAAGTTTACCTGCAAGCTGCGTGAGTTCAAATCCCGGGGGAGGAACATTTTTTTTTTTTTCTTTTCTTTTTTCTTTTTTTTTTCTTTTTAAAAACATAGCGGGGTCTGGGGCTCAAGGTCAAGGTCACTGTGGCTATTTTTAGAAAAACATTGTCATCGCTCTAGCGCCTTCATTTATTGATGGATTTTAATATAACGTCACTGAAATGTTTGGTATAATGATATCTCGAGTTACTTTGACTTTCAGGGTCTGGGGCCTAAGGTCAAGGTCACTACTTTCAGGGTCACAGGGTCAAGGTCACTGTGGCTATTTTTAGAAAAACTTTGTCATCGCTCTTGCGCCTTCATTTATTGATGGATTTTAATATACCTTGACACAAATGTTTGGTATGATGATATCTTGAGTGACTTTGACTTTCCGGGTCAGGGGCTGAAGGTCAAGGTCACTGTGGCTATTTTTTAGAAAAACTTGATCATTGCTCCAGTGTCCAGATTTATTGATGGATTTTAAGATAACTTCATACAAATGTTGGGTATGAAGTTCAACTTTCAGGGTCTGGGGCTCAAAGTCCAGGTCACTGTGGCTATTTTTAGAAAAACTTTGTCATCACTCTTATGTACCTACATTTATTGATGGGTATAATGTAATTTTACACAAATGCTAGGCTAGGCTTTTTTTAAATTTGTCTTGCTCGAGGGGATTTGTATCGTCTGTGATGCCTTGTTATTACTTGGTAGTTTGTAGAATTTTTTTTATCAAATATAGATTTCTTTTTCCTTTTTTTTTCCAGTAGAAAGGCTTGAAAACAGGATGATTAGGGGTACATTTTGGTTCTTTTTCATTTGCTGCAGTCTATTGGGCTGTTTTACAGAAGAAAATTTTTTTGATAACTTGCCCTCATCCATCTTAGGCCCCCAAAGGCGAGCTATGTTGTCTTCTGACAACTCTTGTTTCTTTTCCTTTCCTTTTTTTTTTTTTTTTTTCTTTTTAAAAACATAGCGGGTCTGGGGCTCAAGGTCAAGGTCACTGGCTATTTTTAGAAAAACATTGTAATCACTATAGCGCCTTCATTTATTGATGGATTTTAATATAACTTGGGACATAATGATATCTCGAGTGACTTTGACTTTCAGGGTCTGGGGCTTAAGGTCAAGGTCACTACTTTCAGGGTCACTGGGTCAAGGTCACTGTGTCTATTTTTAGAAAAACATTGTCATCGCTCTTGCACCTTAATTTATTAATGGATTTTAATATAACTTCACACAAATGTTGGGTTTGATTATATCTCTAGCAAGTTCAACTTTCAGGGTCTGGGGCTGAAGGTCAAGGTCACTGTGGCTATTTTTCGAAAAAACTTTGTGATCGCGGTAGTGCCTACATTTATAAATGGATTTTAATATAACTTACACAAACGTTGGGTCTGATGATATCTCGAGCTCGTTCGACTTTCAGGGTCTGGGGCAGAAGGTCAAGGTCTCTGTGGCTATTTTTAGAAAATCTTTTTCATCGCTCTTGCGCCTTTATTAATGGATGGATTTTTAGCTCACCTGAGCCTTTAGGCTCATAGGTGAGCTTATAGTATAGCCATGGTCCGTCGTCCGTCCGTCCGTCCGTCCGTCCGTCCGTCCGTCCGTCCGTCCACCATTTTCAAAGATCTTCTTCTCCTATACTGCAGGGCCAATCAAAGCCAAATTTCATATGGAGCCTCAGTGGGATGGGGGAACGAAAGTTTGTTCGCGGGGTCTGGATCACATGACCAAGATGGCCGCCATGCCCATATATGGTAAAAAGCCTTCAAAAATCTTCTTCTCCAGAACCATAAGGCCAATGGCCTTGAAACTTGGCATGTAGCATATGGTACTCGGGCCCATCATGGCTTGTACAAATGGTGACCCTGGGTTGACCTTGACCTATTTTACAGCAATGTCAAATATGCCAACTTAGGCTTTTGCATGGAGAAAAGTGAAAATAATGGATTTTTAGGAAACCATTGAAGACAGTGTCACCAAAATTTGTAGATCAGGAAAAGTAATTGAATACATGAAGATCTATGGGTTAGAAAGGTCAAGGTCATTCATTGACCTTAGACCAAGGTCATTCAGGTTCCAGATTTCAAACATTTTTTTCTCAGAAACTACCGAACCAATTGAAGTGAAATTTGATATGGAGCCTTTGTGAGTTGAACAAATGAAAAGTTGCTCATATGGTCTAGGTCACATGACCAAGATGGCGGCCACGCCTATATATGATAAAAAGCCTTCAAAATCCTTCTTCTCTAGAACTGTAAGGCCAATGGCCTTGAAACTTGGCATGTAGCATATGGTACACGGGCCCATCATGGCTTGTACAAATGGTGACCCTGGGTTGACCTTGACCTATTTTACAGCAATGTCAAATATGCCGACGTAGGCTTTTGCATGGAGAAAAGTGAAAATAATGGATTTTTAGGAAACCATTGAAGACAGTGTCACCAAAATTTGTAGATCAGGTAAAGTAATTGAATACATGAAGATCTATTGGTTAGAAAGGTCAAGGTCATTCATTGACCTTAGACCAAGGTCATTCAGGTTCCAGATTTCAAACATTTTTTTCTCAGAAACTACCAAACCAATTGAAGTGAAATTCGATATGGAGCCTTTGTGAGTTGAACAAATGAAAAGTTGCCAATATGGTCTAGGTCACATGACATAGATGGCGGCCACGCCTATATATGATAAAAAGCCTTCAAAATTCTTCTTCTCTAGAACTGTAAGGCCAATGGCCTTGAAACTTGGCATGTAGCATATGGTACTCGGGCCCATCATAGTTTGTACAAATGGTGACCCTTGGCTGACCTTGACCTATTGACCAGCAATTAAAGTTTGTTTGCGGGGTCTGGATCACATGACCAAGATGGCCACCATGCCCATATATGGTAATAAGCCTTCAAAAATCTTCTCCAGAACTGTAAGGCCAGTGGCCTTGAAATTCGGCATGTAGCATATGGTACTCAGGCCCATCAGAGCTTGTACAAATGGTGATTGTGGGTTGATCTTGACCTATTTTACAGCAAAGTCAAGTTTGCCGACTTAGGCTTTTGCATGGAGAAAAGTGAAAATAATGGATCTTTAGGAAACCATTGAAGTTAGTGTCACCAGAATTTGTAGATCAGGTAAAATAACTGAAAACATGAAGAGCTATGGGTTAGAAAGGTCAAGGTCATTCATTGACCATAGACCAAGGTCATTCAGGTTCTATATTTCAAACATTTTTTTCTCAGAAACTACCGGGCCAATTGAAGTGAAATTCAATATGGAGCCTTTGTGAGTTGAACAAATGAAAAATTGCCAATACCATCTAGATCACGTGACCAAGATGGCGGCCACGCCCAGATATGGTTAAAAGATTTCAAAATTCTTCTTCTCCAGAACCGTAAGGCCAATGGCCTTGAAACTTGGCAAGTAGCATATGGTACTCAGGCCCATCATAGTTTGTACAAATGGTGACCCTGGGTTGACATTGACCTATTTTACAGCAATGTCAAATTTGCCGACTAAGACTTTTGCATCGGAAAAAAGTGAAAATAATGGATTTTTAGAAAACCATTGAAGACAGTGTCACCAAAATTGGTAGATCAGGTAAAGTAACTGAATGCATGAAGATCTATAGGTAAGAAAGGTCTAAGGTCATTCATTGACCTTTGACCAAGGTCAATCAGGTTCCATATTTAAAAAAAAAAAAACATTTTTTTTTCTCAGAAACTACTGAGCCAATTGAAGTGGAATTCAATATGGAGCCTTCGTGTGTTGAACAAATGAAAAGTTGCCAATATGGTCTAGATCACCTGACCAAGATGGCTGCCATGCAGATATATAGTAAAAAGCCGTCATAAATCTTCTTCTCCAGAACTTCTCTAAAAATCTTCTTCGCCAATGGCCTTGAAACTTGGCGTATAGCATATGGTACTCGGGCCCATCATAGTTTGTACAAATGGTGACACTGGGTTGACCTTGACCTATTTTACGGCAATATCAAAGTCAACTTAGGCTTTTGCATGGGAAAAAGTGAAAATAATGGATTTTTTGGAAACCATTGAAGAAAGTCTCACCAAAATTTGTAGATCAGGTAAAGTTACTGAATACATGAAGATGTATAGGTAAGAATGGTCAAGGTCATTCAGTGATCTGGGACCATATTTCAAACATTTTTTTCTCAGAAACTGCTGGACCAATTCAAGTGAAATTTGATATTGATCCTTTATGTGATGAACAAATGAAAATTTGCTGATATGGTTCAGGTCACATGACCAAGATGGTGGCCATGCCCATATATGGTAAAAACCCTTTAACATTCTTCTTCGGAACCGTACGGCCAATGACCTTGAAACTTGGCACATAGCACTCAGGCCTATCATAATTTGTTCAAATGGTGATTCTGGATTGACCGTGACCTATTTTACGCCAATGTCAAATTTGCCGACTTAGGCTTTTGCATGGGAAAAAGTGAAAATAATGGATTTTTATGAAACCATTGAAGACAGTGTCACAAAAATTGGTAGATCATGTAAAGTAACTGAATACATGAAGATTTATGGGTAAGAAAGGTCTGGGACCAAGATCACTCAGGTTCCATATGTCAGAAACTACTGGGCGAACTGAAATAAAATTTGATACGGAGCCTTTATGCGATGAACTAATGAAAACTGCTAATACGGTCCAGGTCACATGACCAAGATGGCGTCCATGCCCATACAAAGTAAAAACCTTTCAAATTCTTCTTCTCTGGAACCATAAGGCCAATGACATTGAAACTTGGCAAGTAGAATTGGGTACTTGGACCATTATTGGACGGATTTTTAAAAAAAATTGGACTTATTTACTCGGACCTATCATAGTTTGTTCAAATGGTAGCCCTGGGTTGATGTCAGGTGAGCGTTTACAGGACCACTGGTCCTCTGGTTATATAATTTCACACAAATATTGGGTATGATGATATCTCGAGTGACTTTGACTTTCAGGTTCCGGGGCTGAAGGTCAAGGTAACTGTGGCTATTTTTAGAAAAACTTTGTGATCGCTCTAGTGCCTACATTTATGAATGGATTTTAATATAACTTTACACAAATGTTGGGTATGATGATATCTCGAGCGAGTTTGACTTTCAGGGTCTGGGGCTGAAGGTCAAGGTCACTGTGGCTCTTTTTTGATAACTTGCCCTCATCCATCTTAGGCCCCCAAAGGCAAGCTATGTTGTCTTCTGACAACACTTGTTTTTTGTCTGTCATCTGTGCGTAAACAATTTCTTCAAACGACATCTCCTAAACCGCTGATTGGATTTTGACCAAACTTCACAGGAATGATCCTTAGGTGGACTCCTTTCAAAGTTGTTCAAATGGTTCCCCTCCGTTGCACATATAGGTCACAGGAGCCAAAAATAGAATTATTTTCACCAAAAACTTTAAAAATCTTCTTCTCTGAAACCGCAAGGCCCAGGTCTTTGATATTTGGTATGAAGCTTTATCAAGTGGACCCCTAACAAGATTGTTCAAATTGTAGTGCTGGGGCCTAAAATGCCCCCGCCCCGGGGCCCTTTGGTTTTACATGGGCTAAATAGGGAAAACCTTTGAAAATCTTCTTCTCTGAAACTGCAAGGCCCAGGTCTTTGATATTTGGTATGAAGCTTCATCTAGCGGACCCCTACCAAGATTGTTCAAATTATAGTGCTGGGGCCAAAAATGCCCCTGTCCCGGGGCCCTTTGATTTAACATGGGTATATAAGGGAAAATCTTTAAAAAATCTTCCCAGGTCTTACCTATTTGGTATGAAGCTCCATCTAGTGGACCCCTACCAAGAATGTTCAAATTATAGTGTTTGGGCCAAAAATTCCCCAGCCCTGGGGCCCTTTGGTTTTACATAGACTTATATAGGGAAATCTTTAAAAATCTTCTTCTATGAAACCATAAGGCCTAGGTCTTTGATATTTGGTGTGAAATTTCATCTAGTGGTCCTCTATCAAGATTGTTCAAATTATAGCCCTCATGCCAAAAATGCCCCTGCCCCGAGACCCTTTAGTTTTACATAGACTTATATAGGGAAATCTTTAAAAATCTTCTTCTCTGAAACTGCAAGGCCATGTCTTTGATATTTAGTATGGAGCTTCCTCTAGTGGACCTCTACCAAAATTTTTCAAATTATAGCCCTGGGGCCAAAAATGCCCCCGCCCAGGGCCCTATGGTTTTACATAGACTTATATAGAGATAATCTTTGAAAATCTTCTTCTCTGAAACAGCAAGGCCATGGTCTTTGATATTTGGTGTGACGCTTCATCTAGTGGACCTTTATCAAGATTGTTTAAATTATAGCCCTGAGGCCAAAAATGCCCCCGCCCCGGGGCCATTTGGTTGTACATAGGCTTATGTAGGGAATATCTTTAAAAAAATCTTCTTCTCTGAAACCCCAAGGCTCAGGTCTTTGATATTTGGTGTGTAGCTTCATCTAGTGGACCTTTGCCAAGATTGTTCAAATTATTGCCTTTGTTGATATTTGGTATGAAGCTTCACCTTTTTAGACCTCCCTCAACATTATGCACATTATAACCCTAGGGTCAATAATGGCCCTCCCCGGGGCCCACTTGTTACTCTATGGATCAGGTGAGCGATCCAGGGCCATCATGGCCCTCTTGTCTATTTTTGACAGAAAATTCTGTTAGCAAATAGTGCAGGCCCTGATCAGACGCCGCATTCTGCGGCGTCTGATCTGGGACTGCACTGTTTGCCAAGGTACCCTTTTAGGGGTTTCCTGCATACAATGGGTTAAACGACTGGGACTCGAATGGTTAGAATAAATTTTAACATAATGTTAACCAACAACTTTGTTGGCTTTGAACAGCTGCGCCATAAATTTTTAGGCTACCATATTTACTCTAAATATTCGGACAGTGCAACTCCTTACCATACTTTTAAAATTTGAACAAGTACAATTTACTACCCCGTGATTTGTCTAAAAATAGCTGGATGAGTGGCAAACAGTGTAGAGCCTGATGAGATGCATCTTAGCTTGGTCTACACTGTTTGCCCAGGCCTGTCTGTCTGAATTCATACAGTAAATACGGTATTATTTATTTTTCTATCCTTATACATGTATATATTTGTTACACTTAAAAGCATCAATCACACAGTAGTGGCTGACATTTTCAATTGTTTTGCCCCTTAATTTTCAGAAAAAATAAGGTTTGTCATGTCATTGTTTAATTGGAATTGAGTGTTTGAGTTTTACGTCTCACCAACAGCTAAGGTCATACGGAGACAGGACCTCGGTTTAAAGACTCATCCGAAAGTCTGGAGAAGCCCGGGATCGATCCTGCAATCCCTGGTTTACAAGGCGAGTAGCATTACCACTACACCACGAAGGCTTCTATGTTTGAATTGAGGTTTAATGTACCTGTCAACACTATTTAGGTCATTATGGAGATGTTGCTTCCAATTTTGTGTAACCTTTACCCGACATTGAGGTGAAATGACTTCTCAAGCCCTGCCATCAGATGAAATCAAAAGGCTTATATGTATTGGACAGTCTGACTCACACTACTTTGCCTAGGCAGGATTAGTCCTTCTAAGCGGTTTACTAATACCCTTGTGGTCAGATTCAACTCTGCATGGAAGCATCATGCAGCCCAATATATGTCTTCAAGCCCCGTCGGTGGCGATTGATATGTCATGTGAATCATGATTAACATGAAATGTCAAGCATTATTTTCTCAGAATTTTCTCAGAATTTCCTAAAAAAATTTGACTGAATTAGAATGTTGTCCACTTGTCAAATTTGTATGCTGGTTGAAGTATTAAACTTTTTTTTTTTTTTTGCAGAGCTTACTTAACAAGGGATCTGCTAGTAATTCTCCACAGTATCTAGGGAGTATAATTCCTGCCTATGTTGTCATGGTGATTATGGCCGTGGTGGCATTCTACACTGCTGGTGGCTCAGTGGCAAACGTGAAGGCAGCTATGTCTTGTCGCAGGCGAGGGGGATATGCAGTGGACTGAGAAATAGTTGGACTCAATGTTGCGGTCAGAGATTGTGATTATGCCCTTCCTTTGTGAAAGAGAGGGTTGTACTGACTTAACCCATTTCAGGAGGGAAACCCCTAAAGGGCTACCCTGGCAAACAGAGCAGGCCCAGATCAGATGCAGCAGAATGCAGCATCTGATCAGGATCTCCACTGTTTGCAAAATGCCTCACCCATTCGTTTTCGGATATGATTTTTGAAACTAACACAACCTGAAACCCCTTACTTTTGAATAGGACACTCCCTATAAATAATGAAAAAGATTCCAGTCAGTCTAAAATGTGTTGAATCCGAGCTGTAGCTTCAGAAATCTGACTTCCAGGGGCCAGATTTTCAAATCATTGTTATCTTAACGAGCTCATTAATGGTCAAATTGTTAAGTGTTCTAGCAAGTGCAATATCTAATATAGTGTTACTAATGGCGGAATATTGATATTTTTGTAAACAATTGAGAATGAAATGCGTTTTAAATGTCATATGATAAATAGAATCTTGCATTCGTGCTCACGTATTATTGAATTTATTAAACTCATTGAAGAAAAGGGATAAAGCTGCTTATGTTTTCAGCAAAAGTATGAGCATATTCGCCATGATCAAAGTTTTTTTGATATGTTAACTAACAGTGTTATTAGTTTTGAAAAACTGGGCCCAGGTTATGATTCGTTTTCATTCTCATCTCATTTGAGTATACAATTTAGTGAGAATTCTGTGGCAGAACACTGTTGGCATGTTTACCATGACTTAATTGTACTCCTCTTTGAGTCCCCAGAGAAATTGTCCCATACCTCCAGACATCCATGCATTATGAATACAATGATCATAAGTCACATTACGAAAACACGCCTATACAAATACATTGACTATTTTACCGTCGAAAAATGAAAATTTTATGATGAAAAATTGTGATATTTTTCTTATTTCTGCTCAAATATAGATTGTGGATACTCGTTTTAACCGCCGCGATGAGGCGGTTCTAACGAATACCCACAATCTATATTTTAGAGCAGAAATAAGGTTTACCCATGTCAGGGCGTCAAGTTACCTATATTTACCTATATTTTCCTATATTTCAGGCCATTACCTATAATAACCTATAAAATCCTATATTTTACCAAAATACCTATAAATACCTATAATTTGGAATTTTTGGTAAGCAAGGAATACAAAGTTTCTAAAAAAATCTTTGACAGTTGATGTTTTCTATAATATTTGAGCTTTATAAGCTGTTTCTTTTTAGGAATTTGTATTCCTTTTTGGTGTAGTGACCCAGTCCAGCCCAGCTTTTGGAAAGCTTTAGCTGGTGGAAATTCTGCTATTTCTTTTAAATTTGAAATGTTCCATTTTGATATTGTTTTTACAATTGTTTCTTTATGAATATTAAACAAGTTTTGCCGTTTTTTAGCAGGCGAGCTATTACGATCTGTCTCCGTCTGCCGTCCTTTAAATGAAATCTCCTAAAACCCCTGAATAGATTTTGACCAAACTTGACATGAATCATCTTTGGGTGGTCTTCTCTCTGAGTTGTTCAACAAATTTCAGTCCATGCTGAATACTCACAGGCCCGTTTGAAATTAAGTTACAGTATTTCTGCAGAAATATTGTGACAGGATTCTGACATGAAACCTGTATGAAAAATTTTCAAATAGAATTTCCACAAAGAATTTTCACTTAAATTTTGTCTTTGAGATGGGATTCAGGTGGGAATCAGTGTGGAAAAGCTTGTGGAAAGTTTAAATTAGCAGGAAAATTGATGCAGGGATCCTGTAGAAAAAAACAAGCCAGGATTTCTGTATAAATTATTGACAGGATTCCTTCATGGTTCCTGCAGGATTCCTGAATGAATTTTTGACAGGATTTCTGCCTGAGCTAGTGACAGTATTACTGTCTGTATATTCCTGCAGGATGCCTGCTAATTTAAATATTTGGTCCAGTTTCATTAACATAACACAATCATTTTAAGATACACCGTAAAAAAATTGAGATTTTATCTATAAACAATAAGGAAGGAATATACTTGTGATGGAAAAGAACATACAAAAACCTTGCATGCTACTTACATCTTGAATTTGAATCCTTGGATTTCCAAAGATTCATGGTGATCTAATAACTTCAGTCTGCAAACACATACATAAATATGTGGGTGGGGTGCAATCTTTGCAGTTTGCAAACATAAAACTTTTGACACCCCACTAGTTAAGTATTTAAAACACTGCTAATCTAAAATACTAAAAGTAACTCACAATGTCTTCCAAAATATAGTTGTAAATCCTTAGAACAGCTTTATACATGTAAAGTTGTAAAGCAACACACAAACAACACATCATCCCGGACTGCTCCCGCCAAAATATTTTGTTTCAGGAAGTGATTATGCTCTGTTTTCATGCCAGACTTTTAAACAGAAATTTGGTTAGCATTTTCATGCAGAATTTCTGTTAAAATTTGGCCATTTGCCTTGTGGAATCTGTAACCAAATTCCGTGGACAGGAAAAAAGAGTTCCACCATGATTCCTGTTACTGTCAACAAAGACTCCATGTGGAATCATGTCTGAATTTTTTCAGGTGGTTGTCTGATACCAGAATGCCCAGGTCTTTGATATTTGGTATGAAGCTTCATCTAGTGGGTCTCTACCAAGATTGTTCAAATTATAGCCCTAGGGCCAAAACTGGCATTGCTCCAGGGCCCACTGGTTTTACGTAGGCTTATATAGGGAAAACCTGAAACCAGAAGGCTCAGGTCTTTGATATTTGGTATGATGCTTTGTATAGTGGACCTTGATTGTGCAAATTATAGCCCTGGGGCCAAAAAATGGGCCCTCCACAGGGCCTACTTCTTACACTATGGATCATGTGAGCAATCCAGGGCCATCAAAGCCTTCTTGTTTAAAGGGAAGAATGTCCCATTTTTGATTCTGCCTGAATTGTCAGATAGACAACAGTTGGGCTTTGTTATCTCTTGTTCCAAGAAATAGATACGGTGGTTATCAGATGATATTTAAGTAGATCACTCAGTTCTGTATAAAACATACATTGAGGGCATTTATTAGAATCATCTACTAAGGACTGATTTTTATGGAGATTTATTAAAGATTTTTTCCTTAATTATAACCAGCTGACCACCTTATCTATTTCTATATGTTGTATTATTAATAAAAGAGAAGAGCTGGTTTGTTTTTCTTCAGTGTAGGCAACCTATAATATCCTATATTTCTGGTCACTAGATACCTATATTTCTGGACCTAACCTATATTTTTGACTCCAAATATCACTTGACGCCCTGCCATGTAAACCCCAGTTTTACTATATAAAAGTGGGGTTCAAGGGGGTCAAAATTTTATAGGCGTGTTTTCGTGATGAACAAACTTGTTAAATTTTAGGTTAATTACAGCAAGTCCTCAAGGTGTCCAAATTTTTAGGATTTTTACAGTAATTTAAGGATTTTTTTCTATTTTTTTTTTAATTGCAGTAAAACTTCATGGCTCGAACTCCGATGGCTTGTTTACCATGGATGATTTGAACCCGTTCTTGAGTCTGCAGGGAGTTTGTCCAAATGCGATATAGGGGTAATTTAGGAAGATTTTCTTCATTTACCTTGCAATTGTATGTTGTGTGTACTCATTAGAATCGCCTCGATGAGGAGATTCTAATGAGTACACACAACATACATTTATAATATATAACACCGAAAAGATATCCCACAATTAAATCCATTATGCCTCCTGGTATGGTACTAATAGTATCCCTCTGTGTCTCGAACTACCGCTGTCTCGAACAAATTTTCATGGTCCCAAAGTGGTTCGAGCCATCAAAGTTCTACTGTACATTGTATTTCACCTCATTGAGGTGATTCTGATGATTACACTCAACATACCATAATGTTATAGAAGGTAGAAAAAATATGCTTAACCCTTATCTTGCTGTTCATGACAAACCCTATCTTTGCAAACAGTATAGATCCAGATCAGATGGCTTCTGAAGAAGCCATCTGATCAGGATCTACACTGTTTGGCATTCAGTTTATGAATTTGTAGCAATAAATTAGATCAAGTAATTTGATTGGTTGATGGACAGAAATGGGTGTGGCTTAAATGAATATTCAGCAAGATAAGGGTAAAGTTTATACCCATAAGCTTCACCACAGTATTATGATTGACCCACAGTGGTTTGAACAACCCTTAGCTTGATCCATCACGAAAACATGCCTATATAATCTTTTCATAAAATTTTCATTTTTTTCGGCGATAAAGGTGGTGTATAGGCGTGTTTGCGTAATGAAATTTTCTGGCCTCAAAGTTGTTGAAGTTATTGAAGGTTGACTGGAAATAGCAAGAATAAAGAATTTTCCCCAATTCAGATAAGCAGAAAACAATATTTACAGCTCATATAAATATTGAAATGCCAATAAAAAAAAAAACATTTCTATATTTTAGGAGTATGTGTAGAAGAAATTTCAGTGGACCTCTGTACCTAATAGCTAACTCATCTCAGCACCAACTCTTAAACAGGTGTGGATGGGTAGCAGTGGTGTAAAAGTCACTGCCTTTCTCTCACACGTGTCAACATTTGCAATGAGTGTTTGAGACTGATCCAAATAAGCTTGAAGCTTGCATTGGAGTCAACCTAAAACAAATTTGTATAAACTCAACAGTAGGTCTCTTACAGTTGTAGGTTTTAGCCACACTTGGGTAACCAGTGAAATGCCAAGTTCTGCTTAGAGAGATCACATCACGTGAACAAGTCCATGAAACTAACATCCCCTTAAACCCCACTTTATATAGAGAAAACTGGGGTTTAAGGGGGTAATCA
The DNA here is from genome assembly GCA_963580285.1 of Lucinisca nassula. Classification (NCBI taxonomy): domain Eukaryota; kingdom Metazoa; phylum Mollusca; class Bivalvia; order Lucinida; family Lucinidae; genus Lucinisca; species Lucinisca nassula. The sequence continues at coordinate 125,536,058 of OY757021.1, forward strand.
TTATTTTTCTTATTTCTGCTCCAAAACATAGGTTGTGGGTACTCGTTAGAACCGCCTCAATGAGGCGGTTCTAAAGAGCACCCTCAACCTATGTTTGCTGTATAAATAAGAAAAATATCACAAATTTTCATCAGAAAAGTAGCCATTTTGGAGATGTGGAAAATGCGCTATATCGCATGGGTGTGTCACCGTAATGAGAAGGTTTTCTCTTGGTGCTCTGGTTTCCGCCCACCTCTTACTAATGTTCAGTTTGATGTAAGAGAAATTATCTTTACCCTTAAGGGGAATGGGAATACCTGGCTGATTTTTCTGCCATTTTTCCAAGGGAGACAACTTTCAGAACTTCCTCCTGTTAGCTTTTCTATAAGCCCTATCCCACTGAAAAAGTGGTCTATTCTTTAAGGGAAAGAATTTGCTCCTCATATTCTGTGGACATCTGTTATAAATCGCCTTGGTGAGGCGTTTCTGATACACCACAACCTTTTTATAACACTATTAATGGGGTCCAAAGCAGAAACAGTGTTAGTTAAACAACCGTGTTATATCCAAACAAAAATGTATAGATTATATAGAATAATGACCATTTATGGTGTTTTTTCTATTTAATCTATACATTTTTGGGATCCATCTTGAAACTGTGTTATATCCATGACCATGTTATAATGAACCGTGTTATAACAAGGTTGTGTGTAAATGTCCACAACATCTATTTCATTCTCCTAGAAATAAATGCTGTGGACATCTGTTTGAATTGCCACACTGAGGTGATTCTAACAAATGTCCACAGGGTTTATTTCATGAAGTATTCAAATATTCTTGTATATCTTCATTGATATGTCTCGTCTTGAGCCGAGGTCTCGTTCCATTGAAATTGTTCTTAAGATGAGATTTGTCTTTAAATCGATTTTGTTTGATTTGTTTGATTTGAGGTTTAATGTCCCCGTCAACACTGTAAAGGTCATTTTGGAGACCTTGCTTCCAATTTTGTAGGACTTTTACCCGACATTGAGATGAAGTGACATCTCAAGCCCTGTCGCCCAATGAAACCAATAGGGTGCATTAGCATAGACGGTCCGCCTCGCACCACGGTTCCTGGACAGGCTTAGATCCTCTAAGCAGTTTACCAGTACTAGTGTGCGGGCGGGATTCAGCTCTGCGTGGAAGCATTATGCAGCCCATATATTTCTTAAGCCCCTATCGAATGTCGGCATAAAGAGGGGTGACTGTATTCTTGAGTATACCCATTTATCCATCCCATCTTGAGCTCTTAAGCTAGGGATTCATTCCATTGGTCATTATAACAAGTTTTGTTGTTAACCCTTGTCCTACTGAATATATAAATATGCCACACCCACTACTAATTATCAACCAATCAGATCACTTGATGCAAATAATTGCAACAAATTCATAAGCTGAATGACAAACAATGAAGATCCTGATCAGATGGCTTCTTCAGAAGCCATCTGATCTGGATCTTCATTGTTTGAAAGATAAGACATATCCGGGATCAGCAGGACAAGGGTTAAATTGAATATCTGTATAGAGAGGATTGACTGCAGTATGAATGATGCAATATTAATTTATGAAATATTTTTGTACATATTTTTTTTGCTATGATGTGCTTTACTTGAAGATGTCTGACATGAATGTTATATTGATTAAAATGAAAATGATGGGTTTCTTTTTCCTATTTATTCAAACCCAACTGGTAGACCCCGCCCATAGGGGCTTGAAGAAATATATGGGCTGCATGATGCTTCCATGCAGAGCTGACTCCAGCCCGCACACTAGTACTGGTAAACCGCTTAGAGGATCTAAGCCTGTCCAGGAACCGTGGTGCGAGGCGGACCGTCCATGCTAATAAACCTTATGGGTTTCATTGGGTGACAGGGCTTGAGATGTCATTTCATCTCAATGTCGGGTAAAAGTTCCACAAAATTGGAAGCAACGTCTTCAAAATGACCTTTACAGTGTTGACGGGGACGTTAAACCTCAAATCAAACACAAAACAAACCCCACTGGTCACTGTAATGTACATCTGACACTGACGATGTCAGTAAATGTATCATTGAATCTTTGATCACTTATTATGGCAGAATTTAACCCTTTTTTTACCAAATGAAATCTTCCTCCTTTTATATGGCAGGAGTCCATTTCAAAATTCAGGGGTGTCAGGTTGTGTCTTTCAGAAACTATTTGGAAATTGGCAAAACATTTTGCAAACAGTGTAGGTCCTGATCAGATGCCGCATTCTGTGTTTTGGGGTTTTCGCTACAAAATGGATTAACATGCTAACACTTTTGTTGGTAAAATGTGTGTGAGTAACCACAGGACATTGACGTTTCACCATTAACACTAAAACAAGCCTAAATCCACATATTCTCTTATTAAGCACCGAATATAATTTGATTGGCTGATAGTCAGAAATGGGTGTGGCTAAATAAATTTATTCAGCAGGATAAGGGTTAAGCTAACAGTGCTTTGAACATCTCTGCCCTGGTTATCAGAAGGTCATGGAGATTGATTATGAAGGTTTAAGGTCACCTGAGCCCAAGGCTCCAGGAGAGCTTATAGTATGGTGGGTCATCTGTCCGTCTGCACATTTGACCAGTTATATCTGCAGCTTGCAGGCTGATCTCAATCACTTCTCATCTGTAGCATGCTGCCAGTGGGGCATTGGTGACATAAGCTTTTTAGTCAAAATTGAATGAAAACATTGGTTGCTATGGCAACCACAAGGTCACATAGACTTACAAATGGAAAATGCTTGTCATCACTGTGGCGCCTTCAGTTTTGATTGGATCTTTCTGAAACTTACATATGAGTAGGTTGGGGGATAAAAACTTTGATGAGTTGGAAAACTGTTGAGGTTGACCTATCATAGAGTTACATCCCCTTGAGGGCAAAAAAATGCCTATTTTTGACCTTGTCATTATCATAGCCATTCAGTTTTTTTCAGTTCTTGATATTTACATGTAAGTAAATCAGGGATAAAAACTTGAATAAGTTTTAAAACTGGTGAGTTTGGCCTGTTTATCATGAAGTTACCCCTTTGTTTGCAGACAATTCCTACTTTTGACTTTGTCATCACCATAGCCTCTTCAGTTGTTAGCTCATCTGTACTTAAGTATAGAAGAGCTATAGCAGTCACACTGGCGTTGGCGTGACCGTATATATATATATCCGTGTATGTCACTCAAAGTTAAAAGTTTTTGGTTAAAGTTTTCTATTGCTCTATATCTCTTAAACCTCTTGATGGATTTAGTTACTTCTTCGACTGATGTTACATATTGGTCTAAAGTTTCGCACAGTACCAGCCTGGCCCTCTCAGTGACCTTGAGGTCAAGGTCACAGACTTTGAAATTTTATATTGAAGTTTTTGGTTAAAGTTTTCTATTCGGTGCTCTATAGAAGAAAAAAAATCATTTTTGATAACTTGCCCTCATCCAGCTTAGGCCCCCAAAGGCGAGCTTTGTTGTCTTCTGACAACTCTTGTTGTCAGATCTTTTTGGAACTCACGTGTAAGTAAATCAGGGATAAAAGCTTGGATGGGTTCGAAAACTGGTAAGGGGTTGGCTTATTTATCATAGCGTTACATCCCTTTGATTGCAGAAATATGCCTATTTTTAGCTCGCTTGGGCCAAAGGCTTCAGGGGAGCTTATGGTATAGTGGGTTGTCCATTGTTCATCTGTCTTTCATCCATACCTTTGACAAGCTATATCTCTGCAACTGCAGGCTGATCTCAATCATTTCTCATCTGTAGCATGCCTCTGGTGGGGCATTGATGACCTGAGCTTTTTGTCGAAATTGAATGAAAACTTTGGTTGCTATGGTAACCACAATGTCCCATAGACTTACAATGAGAAAAGGCTTGTCATTACTGTTGCGCCTTCAGTTTTGGTTGGATCTTTCTGAAACTTATAGCAACCAACGAACGAGTTGTTGCCGCCGAAGAAGGCAAAAAGCGAGAGTTGGTTGCTTAACGGTAACACATGTATTTATATATGGACACATACCCAACCCATTCAAAACCTGCAGAAACCATGAGCCTGATAGCTCAGAGAAGTGTGTGGTCTATGTACAGTCTCAATTTAATGGCTCGAAATGTGACATCTGGTACCATAATATATGTTCGAGATAAGCATAGTTCGAGACATTAAGAGCTACTCATTAAGAGTTACTCAGAAGCAGGTCAGAATCATAGTGGGGGATAATGAGGACTATCTTGTCGATGTTCTATAAAATAAAAGTATATTGTGTGTACTCATTAGAATTGCCTCATCGAGGCGTTCTAATGAATACACACAATATACATTTTCAGGATGAATCATCCCATATACCCAGATATCTGTCTGGACTTATAAGAAAATCCTATTACATGGACTCAAAATGGTCTTAACAGCGGAATTTTAATATACACTTATATTTGTTGCTAAAATTTGTTGCTAAAAAAATGAGTAGCTTATGCATCGCAAATTTTTTATAGTAAGGCTAAAGTCCAAGTGATTGATTATTTTGAAAAAAAAAATGCTTGCCTAAGTCACACCATCTCTCTTTCACAGGAATCGGAGCCTTAGTCGGAGGACCAAGTGCTACAAAATCCCATTTTGGCTTGATAAGGTCTTTTGCTGTCAGAGACAATGACATATTAAGAACAGAACCGTGGTGAGCGACGTCAGCATTGCATTTGAAGGACATTAATCCAGCCACATTCTTACGACATCAACCCAATTTTAGAGCAATATCAACCCAGCTTTGCTAGGGATACCAACATTGAATTCTCCTTGCGTTGTCAATCAACTCTGCTTTTCCCTTGTGTCTAGATTTTTGTAATGGTTTCAGATCAGCTTGCTTCAAGTTTTTTAAATGATTTTGTCTCACCGAGGTGATGCCGCTTTCCCTGCAGAAATCTGTCCGATGGCTTTTGACCTTTGGATGTTTGTTCCTTCTGGCGTTCAACCGCTATTACTGTAAAGTTTGGATGAAAGAGAATCAAGGAGCTTCCTCTGGGTCCGAGGTTATAAATCTTTTTTTTTTTTCATGCTCAACTTGATTGAACATGAAATTTGTCCTGCTCATAAATTTTAAAATGCCAACAATTGTTGGCATTTTAAAATTTATGAGCAGGACAAACAACATTCTTTGTTGATCTGAGCAGACAAATTGCTTCATTTTTTGTATTTTGATAATTATGAGCATTTCAAATTTCATGCTCAAGTGAGCTGAGCATGAAAAAGGTTTTACAACCTTGGGACCTGGTCTTGAGTTTGTAACACACTATAAACAAAGTAAGGCCAGTCACCCACTGGAACGAGAATTTAAAAAAAAATGAAGCAGATCTTGAAGTTAAGACAGACACAAAAGCGAAAGAATTGATTCTTTGGCCAAATAAGAAAGTTTATAATGATGACCACATATTGAATCAAATGAAATACACTATGCCTGCTTTAGAACACAAGACAGTTTTATTGTATTCGGGTTTGGTGGGTGGGGAGTGTCGGCAGCAGTTTACTGACCAACATTGCCAAGTGAACACATGCGAAATCACGGATAAGCAGACGTATGCCCGCTAGATCTGCGAAGCTTTTCAAATGCTATAAATTGGACGGCAACATACAGACATGACTCAGATATTGTTGCGCCATATGAAAAATTTGTTCCATATAATGACAAAATTTTGACGTTACCACAAAACCGTAGCTTTGCAGCCGGAAAAACTAAACAAGTGGCCTGGTTTGTGTCTAACTGTGATAGTAGAAATGGAAGGAGGCAGTTTGCAAACGAGCTTTCAGAATATATCAGGGTTGATGTATTCGGAAGGTGTGGAAAATTTAAATGTTCCAGGCATAACGCTCTGTAGTGCTTTGAGATGCTTAACAAAGACTATATTTTCTACCTCTCCTTTGAGAACGCTAACCGCAGAGACTATATCACAGAAATATTCTTTGTGAACGGTTTACAGTAAGTACACGACACTGTTTTTCATAACGTGTTTGGATATAGCACAAAATGTCATATTCTTTACAACATGATTAGGATATAACACGGTTTTAAAATGTTTTGTATAATACGATGGTTTAACTATTATGATTTCTGCTTAGACCCGAACAATAGTGTTATGAAATAGTTGTATGTAGTCAGTCGTATGTAGTCAGTCATTCTCACCCTTACACTGATTCAAGAAGGGCAGTGGTCTCTTGTATCAGAACGTGCACCATACTGGCTAACCACGTCCAGGAAAACTGTAGGCAAATTGACTGGCTCTACATGACTTGAACAGTTTTGACTGGGCTATCAAATTCCAAATTAAGAAGAAGAACAATATAAGCTCTGCTTTCGTTCTGATCCTTTTCTGTGTTCTCACACAAGTTTATTCACCTTATTTGCATTATTTGCTGGTTCCTGTTCTGAAGGTTATCAGTGTTGGAAAAACAGGTAACCAGACCCCCCTGACCTTTTAAGGTCAGGGGGGTCTGGTTACCTGTTTTTTTCCAATATTGACAATGTACAAGCTTGGAGCCAGCAAATAATGCAAATATGGTGAATTAACTTGTAAAGAATTGTACTGTATACATCTCCTGAATAAAATATGTTTAAACTAAATTCCAAATCAAACCATATGATAAGTGAGTTCTGGCATAGCATAACCTACAAAGAGGTCGGTGCGACTAGCAAAACTATAGATCAGCGTGCCACACCGCCGCCAATCTGGCTAAAGCTATTGGTTATCTCCTTTGTATAGCACAACCGCTATAGTTGACTCGCATGAGCAGGGAAATTCCCGGATCTAGTACATTTTTTTTTGCTCCACGTGGTCCTGACTGATATCATTACAACAGTTAATTATAGTCATTTGATGCTGAAATTTCACACAGATGTATCATTATAATACATGTACCAGAATATTTACACAATCAGATATATACTGAGTCAAAAAGTTCCTATACATAAAATTCCTTCTGTTACCATAGTTACTACAAATGAAAAACACACAGAATTTGTTTTGTTTTAGTTAGAAGACTCATTTTACCATGTAAAAGCCCAAACTGTTTTTGTTTATGTTAAATCGCCAGCCTGGGCTATTGTTTTAAACACCCAAGGGGTAGCTGTGACAATTTCGCAGAATAAATCATTGCAAAGGCCAAGATTTAACACCATTAAAAATTACACTTAGCACACGATTTCTAAAATTTGATACATGTAACCTTTTATTAGATACCCTGTGTTTCTATTGACAAAAGGTTTGCAACTTTAGTTCCATTTGCTAAGAGAAGCAGATGATCACGTACTGGACTCCGATTCTTGAAAGTTGTGGGCAAAATACTGCTTTCAATTGGAACTCCATAGAAAATAGAAATTGGCAGTGCTACATGCTACATGAATTGTCTACATTATTTTCCATCATGGTTAACAGCAATGGTGGCGACAAAGTGCTTTTTAAAGAAATTGCAAAAAATGAATGACAGATTGAAAATTGCTATATTTTTAATTGAAAGGGAGATAATCTGAGAATTTCACAAATTAAAGCCTTGATTGTAGTGCAAGATGATGAGATATTGTAAAAAGTAAGGTGAGTTTCGATGATCAATGGTCATGAGCTTTCATCTCGGGCAATGGATGGATGGTGGACAACGACGGCGACGATTCCGGGGAGGTCAGTAAGCGATTTTGCTCATTCTGTATTATATCGTTCGGAAAATGCCAGTAAGAATACCCTTTCTTATGTTTGTGACTCTGCTTTTGTGAAGTTTTATGACTTGCGACTTTTGACTTGTGAATTTCTACTTAAGACTTGCGATTTACGACTTTGGAGTTGTGACTTGCCATATCCACTACCGCCAAGTTTCGCGCCAAGAAAGGTAAGTCAAAAGCCGCAAGTCACAACTCAAAAGTGGCAAGTCAGAAGTCGCAAGTCACAATTCATAAGTCATAAAACTCCACAAAAGCAGAGTTTCAATCATAAGACAGGGTCTTCTTAATGGCAGTTTTCAAACGATGTAATACAGAATGAGCAAAATCGCTTACCTCACCGGAATCGTCGCCGTCGTTGTCCGCCACCCGCCATTGCTTCAGGTTTGTCAAAAGTCACAAGTCAATCATCATACGTCAAAAGTCATAAGTGATTTTTTGACTTTCGACTTGTGACTCTCGACATATGACTTTCCACTTTTGAGTTGTGACTTGCGCCTTTAGATCATTTCTTGGCGCAAAGCTGAAGTAATGGAGGATAACACCAATGGCGCTAGTGAATAAAAAACAACCAGGATAAAGGTACCTTACTATGGAAGCCGATAGGGGACATTTTGACTTGTGACTGACGACTTGTGACTACCGACTTGCGACTTATGACTTTTTACTTGTGACTTTTGACCTCAAGCAACGGCCGATTTCGGACAACGACGGCTAAGATTCCGGTGAGGCAAGCGATTTTTCTCCTGTTTTATATTGTTTGAAAAATGCCACAGAAAAGATCATATGGTAGGTTATTTACTCTGATTTTGTGAATTGTTAAGACTTATGACTTGTCACTTATGAATTTTGACTTATGAGTTTTGACTTGTCACTTATGACTTTTCACTTTCGAATTGTGACTTTCGACTTATGACTTGTCACTTATGACTTTTGAGTTTTGACTTGCAACTTAAGACAATTTCTTGGCGCGAATCTAAAGTAATAGGGCATAACAACACAGGCGGTAGTAAATTGTCACTAAAACAGAGTTGATAATACATGAAACAGGGTCTTCTAAGTGGCATTTCTAAACAATATACACCGGAATTGTCGGTGCCGTTGTCCGCTACCCGATATTTTTCGGGTTTGCTTAAATCGTTTTTTCGTGGCCACAAGACTGTGCGACCATCAAAAACTCCGTTCAGTCTGCCATTCGCTCTGATTTGCTCAGACTCGTCAGACTCATAACGGTTTGCAAGAGCCTTCTATCCAATTTCTTCATTTATCGCATTTGGATAGACGGTTGATTCAAATCAAACCAGAGCGAATGCACAAGCTGATCCGATTCTTCACTGGCCACAGTTTGTCTTTCTGAAGGTTTTGTTGTTTCCCGGGCACCTATGAAATAAATCGTTATGAGCAGGGAAAATATAAATATATAAAAAATGTCATTCTGTCGCTTCGATATAAGCCTAAAAGAAGCTGTTTAAAGCGCTATACGTTTGAAAGTTACGTTCTTTTTGTTTCAGACATGATGTCATTCCAATAGTTTAACTTTCTTCTGGTGTCGTATTTGTTCCATGTTGCACGCGCATAGGGAGAGCCACGGTTATCATGAACTTGAAAAATGGTGGCGCGGACCGAAAGTTTGTATAGAGAGCGAGAAATGGCGGAATCAGCCAAGGAAATCCAGAATATTTATGATAGTGATATGTTTTTGTTTTGTTTTGTTTTTTCAATGCTAAAAAATAACAAGTTTTTTTTTCTGCTGAAAATTTGTGATTCTCTTCTTATTCATTGCTAAAACATAAAATGGCTGAGCAGAAACAGAAGAAAGAGCAACAAATTTCTATCTGCGAAAAACTGTTATTCTGCGTATAACCATGGAAAATCTCCGCCGGCACGCAACGTTGATTCTAACTTGACCCATTTAGTACCAGAAACCCCAAAACGGGTAGCCTGGCAAACAGTGCAGGCCCATATCAGACGCCGCAGAACGCGGCATCTGATCAGGACCTACACTGGTTGCTAAAAGTTCTGTCATTTTCCCAAATAAATTTTGAAGTAAAAAAAAAAACCTGTCACGCCTAAATTTTGAAATTGACTCCTGCTATATATAAGGAGGAAGATTCCATTTGGTACAAAAAGGGTTAAATCAACGTTGAAACAATGTTGCCTATTCAACGTTGAGTGTAATACATCACGCACATATGTTTCCCATTAAGAAATGCACCATCACGATATATATGAGTCACCGCGTGAGAATACATGTACTTTTTCTTTGCAAACACCAAGCGTGAACATCAGCATGTGCATCCGTACAGTCTGATCCGCGTCCTCGCGTTCGTTACTTGGGTCTGCCTAAAGTTTCAAGACGTTTACTAGTATGTGTAGTTAAACAGGCCCCGAGGTTATAAAACTTTCTTTCATGCTCAACTCAGCTGAGCAAGAAATTTTAATGCTCATTAATATTAAAAACAACAACAAAAAACAAACCAATCAGGCAATTTTCCTGGTCAGATAAGCAGAGAACATTATTTGTTCTGCTCAGAAATTAAAAAAGGCCAAGTCTTGTTGGCATTTTTAAATTTAATGAGCAGAACAAATTTCCTGCTCATCTGAGTTGAGCATGAAAAAAGTTTTATAACCTCGGAAGCAGGTTGAATTGTGGCAAAACACCGAAGACAGAATTTCTCCTGGCGGGTCTCATAATGACTGAGTCAACGTACGATAAAACCTACAGTAATATGCGAATATTACACAGGGGTGTGTTTGTTTGTTTTTGTTTGGTTCCAGGTTTAACGTCCCCGTCAACACTGTATAGGTCATTTTGGAGACGTTGTTTCCAATTTTATGGGACTTTTAATCCACATTGAGATGAAATGACATCTCAAGCCCTGTCGCCCAATGAAACCAATAGGGTTTATAAGCATGGACGGCCCGACCCGAACCGCTTTGCCTGGACAGGCTTAGATCCTCTAAGCGGTTTACCAGTACTCGTGTGCGGTCTGTTTCAGTTCTGCGTGGAAGCATCATACAGCCCATCACCATCTATTTCTTCAAGCCCCAATAGGCAGGGGCCGTGTATGGGTATGGGGGTGTGAGGGGTGGACAGAAAACCCGTTCCGAGGGTCACAGTCCGGCATCACGAGGCTTGACTGTGATCCAGAGGGACGGATTTTTCTATCCCACACCCTTGAAAGATTCTTTTTCTTGCAAATTTTTCATTGCTGAGAGTGAAGGTTTTTCGATTATCGACGTCCGCCATATTTTGGTGACAATTGTCACACAGTCAATAAGACAAAACGCACGGATGATGCTCAATATCTTTTATTTCTACTCTATACCAAGCGGAGTGAAATACTGACTGCCGACTAGAAAACAACCCCAGTTTATATACATCTCCTATGTTTCATAACTGACCATAAAAAATGACACATCCATGCATGAGCACTTAATAAGTCATTAAACGGTAATTAAACTGACTTTGACCGGGTCCACTTGACAGCTATCGCTCGGGGCTAGTCATATGAGCACTTAATAAGTCATTAAACGGTAATTAAACTGACTTTGACCGGGTCTTATGAGTGTTTGTCACAATTATGGTCTGATACTACTTCGCAGTTTTCATCTACTGTGAAAATGCACTGGGATTGTCATCTCGCCTGGCCCTACCTATATGATATAGGTAATTTTCTAATATAAGAAAGACAATACATACAAGAACCACTACTGTGTTACATCCCCCCTAACGTATTTTAAAAAGAAATATGCTACCGTTTGATAGCATATTCCTTTTTTTATAACCAATTCAACTCAACTTGTAGTAGTCAGTAACACAGTAAGGTTAAGTCATTAATTCACAACATCTTTAAAACAGTTTCTGTATACAATACTCAGTATGTCTGAGTTTTTCAAGTCTTTATTATATACACAAGCTATCACAATTAGCAGTCTCTAGTCAATAGAATATTTCTTCTATTCTGTTAATAACGTTCACAGCTGGTTTCTCGTGTCACGTAGTACCATTAAGTTGTACCATAGTTAGTCGTACCAGAGTAGTACCATGTCTGTTGTACCATTGAGTCGCACCATAGTAGTTGTACCAGAGTTTGTTTTTGTTTTGTTTTGTTTGTTTTGGTTTTACGGCCCTTTCAAGATTATTTCACTCATATCGAGCCGATCGTTAATCAGAGGTGGGCGAAAACCGGAGTACCCGGAGAAAAACCACCTGACCTTCCGTTGCAGAACTTGGCGTCTCACATGTGACCCAAGCGAGGCTCGAACCACAGCGGTGAGAGACCTAATGATCAAGAGTCAGCGCTCTTAACCACTAGGGCACGGAGGCCCGTATTGTACCAGAGTAGTACCATGTCGGTTGTACCATTGAGTCGTACCATAGTAGTTGTACTATTCACTTGCAGCACCATTTTAGGTTGTGCCATTTGTCGTACTACTATGTCGTACCATTGTCGTGTAGTACCATTTATGTTGTTCCATGTGACGTACCAGTATGTCGTACCATTATGGTATAGTACCATTTGTGTTGTACCATGTGATCGTATAGGTTTCTTCGGATTACGCGTTGTGTTTCCTTTCTCTTCATCCGTGTTGACCATGTGTGACATGTATCCTATCGGTTCTCGTAGCTGGTTATGTCTAGACAGACATGACTGAAGATTAGGTCGGAGAATTAAACTAGCGGTAAAGTCTTGACTATCACTGCTCTCATTAACTAGTCACGTGGATTCAAGCACATTTTGCTGAAGTTCATTCCGTGATAATCTCACAGTGTCCACTGACCATAATTTTATTTAACAATAATGTTCATAGTTACTGTTCTCTAACAGTTGTTGACTGGTTGGTGGGTTGTAGTGGGAGTAGTCGTATCATCCCACCTGCTGACCCTTGCTTGTCTGGCTGGCTTGTCGGTTTATCTTTCTCTAGCAAAGTTCTCGTTTGCTGCAACATGTCGTCATCTCCCATTATGTTCTCCCGTCTGTAGATAATGCGAGAGTGGCGCTCTTCTCCATGGTTTAGTTCAGCCATCTCTTGACCAGGGTCGTCGGAGTACGGAACGCTGGCTCGTGCCCCTCGATCACCACTCCTCCTGCAGGCGGCAGGCAAGGAACCAGCAACAGCATTGCCCCACTTATGATAGATCAGAATGCCCATAATAACTGAAGTTACACTACCAAGAATCATTAAACCGTAACCCGACCAAGGAAAATGTAGGACCTTCATGGGTCTGACTGGACCCACCTGGTTTATCCCTTCGAGAAGCTGATCCACCGGAACTTCTTTAAGATGCTTAAGTTTCTGAGGTAATCTCACAGCGCCCCTCAAGTTGGGCATGTTTGCCTTAAATGGCTCCCAAATGTTTAGATTGGTGAAGTTATAAGCTTGCAAAATACTCAATGCATTATTGTGAATCGTATGTGAAGACCCATGTTCATAGACCCCCGTAAGGGTTACCCTGTCAGAAGTCGCTTTACAACCCTTCCTGACCCTAATGAACCCATAAGGTACAGAGATGTCAATCTTTTGGCGTACTTCGTTTTGACATGCCAGATTAAATATCAGGGGAACCCTAGTGATAATGATATATTTATCGTCGCTTAAGTATTGAACTTGTCTTGGCTAAAAGTTACGACTGTAGTACACAGGCGTTTTATTTTTTTCTTATCATTGCTGAATACGGCTGAATACGGCTAAAAGGCACATTCTGGCTAAATTTGTATGAGGAATTGGTTTTCTTAAAGTGCATAGCTTAGGAAACCCCACTTTACATACATCCCTATCATGTTGACTTAAGAGCATGTACTGAGTGCGTTCGGGGTTGATAGCGATATATTCTGATTCAAGTATATAGTACGTTAACATTTCCGTTTCTGTCTTATTATTGGATCGATAAACCGTGCTTATGGGTAAGGGTAAGTTATAAACCTTATATAGATCCATCTGTTTCGTATAGTCTATTAACGGTATGGGTATTATTATTATGATTTTATCATCTTCCATTATTGTTTGACAAACAAGGTGTTTGTACAATGACCAGAGATCAACCTCAATGTCCACTGGCAATCCAAAAGACTTGGGCAGTTGGGTCTCAATGTCTTTAAGAACCCTCTTGAATTCAGCAGGTTCTATGATGCTCGGGGATAACCTATTTGTTGACAGTGCATTTAATTGCACTTGTAGCCGGAGGAAATAGTACATTGACCTTTGAATCGCCGTCCTCATTTCCTCCACTACCATATCTATGGTAGCGAACCAATGTACAGTCTCTTGTAATCGGTATACCTGTCGGCTTAATGTTTGTGCCACATTTTCTAGTTCTTTGTCAATTTTTGCCATTGCATCTATTATGTCATTCAGGCTTTGTCTGTTTTGGGCGATTTCAGACCGGGTTACATTCAGTACAGAGAGACTTTTTTCGAGTGTGTGTGTGATTAACTGCTGGTTCCTAGCTAAGGTATTTATGTTACCTCGTATGTCATTAAGATCTGAGCTACTTAAGGTGCCGAAGAGGTATCCTAAAACACCAGACATGAAGCCGAATAGTGCCCGTTTTTGTTTATGCTTCAAAGATTTCAAGTTCAAAAAACTCCTTTTAATGTCAACGTTAATGTTTTCTAACATGATGATCTCATCTTGAAGAGACTGAAAGACAGATGAATACCCCGCCAGTCTATCACCACTGTAATGTTAAGACGCCCATACTGTTAGGTTCTTAGCCATTTTCAAATCAGCAGTAAGCTTACTAATGAAATTTTCGTTTACTCCAATATCCAATACTAAAGTTAAAATCCAACGGGAACTAGAGAGAGACATCTCTCCATCCTTGTAAAATAAGACATTTTCGTGAATTATCGAATGATCAACTGCAGGATCCGATTCAATTAAAACTAACCCATAGCCCAAAATAAGAAGGAATATGGTCACACGAGCCATTTCAACCTGAAATACACAAAGATCATTACTAGTACGACCTGAAATGGTGGTCGGGAATGATCGGTTTCTATGAAAATGATCTCAAAAATAGGTCATCGGTCACTACTAGGCCTTACGCAAACGCGAAGAGGTCCTCATAATATTCCTGGTGAAATGTAATTATGCGGCGCAGTCGGGCCGCCATTTCCGTAAAATCATAAGGCAGGGGTATGTTCCTCATGACATAATGCAGGGACCTTTCGAAGAAATCCGGTCTCTCGTCGTGAAGAAGATCGTACCCAAAGTGGATCTCTAAGAGACTTCTCCTAACCCATCTGTATTTTATTTCCATTAATTCTATAAAATTTTCAGCAGTACCCCCCCCCCCCATCTTAGTCGATGGACTACATCATAGACCACCCCTCTTTCAAGGATCTCGTAGAGGCTCATGGGAGACTCTGCTTTTCCCAAATCATTCAGATCTTTCAGGGTGTATAGGTCTTTAATGACCTCCCATGGTAGACCTGTCTGCTCCACCTTAAACATCTCCAGATGAATGTGCAGTTTCCTATAGTAGTTGATATGGAAACGCATAAGGCGCGGTATGGACCTGTCATTGACGGTCGCTTGTAGGATACCCTGTCTACGAAGGACGATATTCTTGAGACAGCGCATGTACAAGGTCGATGGCCTTGTTAGCGCGTCAGCCCCATATGAAAGGTTAGAGATCAAGTAGTTTGTGATCTCCTTCAGATGCTGCTCGACTTCTTGTAGGCAGCTCTCACACATTCCCACCTCAGTCATGTAGGCCACCACGTTAAGGAGCGCGAACCTCTCCAGTATGTTGAAGAGCGCGCATGGCTCGTGATCGAGTAAACTAAATTCCCCCCAAGTTATGAAATCTTTAAGTTCCAGCTTAACTGCCTCTGGAAACTCGCATCAATCAATAAAGGCCAAACACCTTTCGAACCCCACGAGTTCTGAAGTGAATCCTGCATTAGCCGACATAGTTTTAATAATTTTCTTATTATCAAAAGAACAAAAGACAAGTTAATAAGAGGGTTGCTTCTAGTTGTGGGTATAAGCTGTCTGCTACAACAAAAAAAAAAAAAAAAAAAAAAAAAAAAAAACACAATTAAGTATTAAATTCCATCACCCTAATTGTTCATTTTTCTTATTTACAAAAGGTTTAGGCAGCTTTATAGCACATCAACAAGGATCTCGAGCAAAGTTTTAACTTTACTCTTTTCCGTTTTAACTCTACGGAATTTCTTTTGTTTGTGTCTGATGACATTATCTACTTCCATTTTTCTGACCCTGCCCTCGTCAGAGCTTCGTTCAGGGCCACTTAGGCCGCTGTTTTCATTGTCTGAAGAGCTGGTATGTTCAGAAGCTGTTTCAGACCCACTACCCTTATCTTTCATGATATTTCTTTTCTGGGTTGTTTCCCTTGAATTAAGGTCTGCATTTTCTTGTCTTAGCCTAGCTTTCCTAGCTTTAAGCCTGCGGGCAAGCTCGGCCAGAGGAATGTGTTCTTCCTCCTCGGAGTCTGACCTTACCCTCCGGTACTTCTTAGCTAAACGAACGTCCGGACCTTCTGATTCTGAATCAGTGTCAGATGTCGCGGTCTCGTTTTCTGTACCTTCAATGGTCATGACATAGTGGGCTCTGCGAAACTTTCGCTGGCTCTGGGATTTTGGTATCTCCCACTCATCTATGTTAGCTAGCCTCATATTGTCAGCACTGCTTTTTAGGATTTCCCCTGTTAATTGATCTCTTAACTCCCAAGTCTTGTCCCCTAATTGCTTTATTATCCTAAAATATGGACTCCATTTTTTGTCTATTTTGCTGTTTCGTTTATTTTTCTTAAGATACACAGGTTGCCCTACTTTAAAGTCACTTATCTTACGGGTTTTGTCTGCATATTTTGCCTGTCTTCTATGAGCTTGTTAACGCCTACGGTGCATTAATACGAAGGCTTGATGAGTTTGTTCTAAGCCCCTTTCTATGATGTCATCACCATAATACTTTCGTCGGGGTTTGAGCAAGTTATCAATGGGCAAGACGGGGTCTCGCTGGAACAAGTAAAAGAAGGGGGATTGCTTGGTTGACACATTTTCACTGAACCGTATAGCTGCTAGGGCTCGATTTAAGTACAAATCCCACGCCTGCGGGTTGTCTTTTACCTTTTTGGACAACACGTCTAACAACGTTCTATGGGATCGCTCGACCCTGTTTTCATTTGGGCTGTAAACATTCGTTTTCCTGTGACGGACGTTTAACTTGTTAAAGAGGTTCTCCAGGGTGGCATTGCACAGTTCTTTTCCATTATCCGACACCACCTCTAATGGACACCCATATCGGGTAAATAACTCATCTAGTATGAGATGAGCGATGCCGTCAGCCTTTTTATCAGGTAGTGGCCACGCCTCTAAGTAACCAGAGTACCAATTAATGGCCGTAAAGATGTACTGATTCCCTGATAAGGTTTTGGGTAAGGGTCCCACCATATCTATGGCCATTTTTGCAAATGGAAAAGGGGGTGTGTCGACCTCTTTTAAGGGGGACTTAACCTTCTGCATATTGCGGGTCAGGCAATCTACACATTTGGAAACATAGTCATATACAGGTTTATATAGGTTCGGCCAGAAATATTTTGACCGTATGGCGTCAAAGGTTTTATCGAACTCCAAATGTACTATACTATGGATGTTTGCTATTACCTTTCAAGTGAGGTGAGTTGGGACATATAGGCGTACTACTGGGTCTTCGTCAACATGGGAAATATAGTATAGTACATTGTCTAATACTATGTATTTCTTATGGGCCTGACTATCCGCCTCTAGCTGAGTTTTTATGGTATATATTTCTGGGTCTTTTAATTGTTCAGCAACCATGTCTAACCCCAAGGTGTCTGGTTTATTTAACTCGTCATTTTCTTGAAATTTACATGATGCAAATTTATTTAGGTCAGCCTCGTTGGAGTTAATTACCCCTATCTCATATGACCGGTCAGATACGTCAGGGATTATTTCTTCCTCGGTAACTGACTGGCCTTGAGGCACCTTATCCTCCTCGCTTCCCGGAAGTCTCGAGAGCATATCGGCCAAGCAATTCGAGCTTCCTTTTGTATATTTTATCTCTGCATTGTACCCCTGTATGGTAAGGGCCCACAGCTGTACCCTTTTATTCATCATTGGGCTCCCAAGGAGGTATTTCAGGGGTTGGTGATCACAGAAGATTTCAAACTGGGCATTGTGCAAGTAGGTGTGCAACTTCTGCAGCGCATAATAAATGGCATAACATTCCCTTTCAATAGTGGAATACCTACATTGCGTAGGGCTGAGTTTATGCGACAGGAAATAAATGGGCTTTTCGACCATCTTGCCCGTTCCATTTCCGTCTTCATCAATGTCTTCCTGTTCCTGGGACAGGACAGCCCCTATGCAGTCTGCACTTGCATCTGTGTATAGTTTGTATGGCAAATTGGTGTCCGGATAGGAAAGCAGTGGAATGACCGACAAACTTTCTTTAAGAAATTCTAAAGCAGTCTGACATTCAGGTGTCCACTTAAACCTAGCATGTTTTCTTGTCAAGGCAATTAAAGGTTCAGCTATCTTTGAAAAGTTTGGCACGTACCTCCGATACCAAGACATAGCACCAATAAAACCACTTACTTCCCTGACACTACTAGGTGGAGGCATGCTCCGTATTGCCTGTACCTTATTTTCATCCGGTTTTACCCCTTGCTTGCTTATGACAAACCCTAAATGAGAAGTTTCTTTTTGGAGAAAGCTACACTTTTTAAGCTTTAGTTTTAGTTTGTGCTGTCTAAATCTATCAAATACTTGTTGGATATGATGCAAATGTTCCTCCAAGCTATTTGACCAAATTAACACATCATCTAAATAGCTTGCGGCAAAGTCGTCTAAGCCACTTAACACCTCACTCATGAGCTCAGTGAAGATGGCTGGCGCATTGCACAAGCCAAATGGCATGACCTTAAAGGAGAAAAGGCCCCTATGACATGTGAATGCAGTACGGTCCTGTGAGTCCTTATGGCACTTGACCTGCCAGTAACCCGCCCCAAGGTCCATCGATGTGAAGTATTTTGCCCCTGATCGTCGGTTTATTACATCGTCAATGAGAGGTAAGTTTATAGCCATTGGCCTTGTTATTTTATTCAGCTTTCTATAGTCTATACAAAACCTACTACTACCATCTTTCTTTTCCACTATGAAAACCGGAAACGCCCAACTTGACCTAGATATTTGCCTCTAGCATTTCATCTACGGCCTTGTCAATATTTTTTCGGGTATTTAGGGGTGTGCGATAGGGCCTCAGTTTTATGGGAGGATGGTCATTGGTTTCGATTTTTAGGGTAACCGTGTCTGTTGGCGTTAAATCAGTGTCTTTCTTTGCCAATATATCCCTATTTTGCTGCAAAAGATAAGTTATAAGATCCTTATGTTGCTCAGGACAATTGAGTTCTGTCAGTAGCTCCTCATGGGTGTACTGATCGTTAACATTACTGCTTATTGAATTTATTTGATGAATGCATTCCTCATTCACCTGGTTAACTTTTCCTATGACACATCCTTACTTTAACTTGTATGTTTTACCTGTGTTATTAGCTATGCGGACTGGACATGACCCTGAGTCATCTAATTTTATGACAGCATCTGTCAATTCTATCCCTGGTTCATTGCTAATGAAGCTCTGCTCAATTGCTGACACTTGATAAATGCATTGTTTTGATATTTGTGGGTTGTTTTTCACCCTGCCCTTGCAAACATAGGCAGTGTGTGGTTTAAGCACCAGTGTAGACTTTAACCGTACAATTGATGCTATATGTATATCTTCAACTAAAGGAACATAAGTGTTATTTACCCTCAGGCAGCCTAAGTCGTAATACATTCTGACCCCATTTTTTATCAGCCAATCTTGTCCTTAAATAATGTTCCTATTCATGTTAGAAACTACATAAAAATTATGGTTCAATTTTGTGCCCTTGAGCGAAAAGTTTAAATTAGTTATGCCATGCACCTTTAGTTGTTCCCCATTTACTGACTGCAGATTTACTTTTATTTTTCTTAAAGGGGATTTTACTTTTAAGGACTGGTAAGTGTTTAAATTTATTAGACTTACTTCAGCTCCTGAATCTACCAAAGCTCTTAGTTTTCTTTTCTCTAATGTTAAACAACATGAATTTGGATTTCCAGCCAAAGAAATTTTAAATGTTGATGTGCTATTTCTCCCTCTATCTGCCGCCTTACGATAGAGAGAGGTTTTTAGTTTAAATGGTTTTTCTGTTCCTGAGTGTTTTCATCTTGGGTTGCGCTTTTAGGTCGAGTTTTCTCAGGACACTCTCTTTGTAAATGATTTGGCGAATTGCAAAGATAACAGCGCCTTCCGTTCATATTGAATCTGGTCTTATGACCTAGCTCATGACCTTGCTGTCTGTATTGAGAAGTTTGCCCTCGGCTATAATAACTATCTTGATTGCTTACTGCGTTGACCTGCCTTCTTTGGTCATAATTACCTCCCCTTTCTCGCCTTGTGTTTTGGTCAAAATTACCTCCCCTTTCACGTCTTGGGTTTTGCCATCGTCTTGGTCTAATATGACCAATATCCATAGGCTCATGACCAGGCCGATCAGGCTGCACATCTCTGCCTGCGCGGAGATTGAACCGTTTTCTCAAATTTACCTCATATATCGCACTATTTACCGCCTCATAAAGAGTGGGTGGGTTTACCCTAAGAAGTTTCATTTTAATTTGGTCTGATGTTAACCCATCAATAAAATACCCCACCAACTGCGTAGCCAAAGCTTGCTGCGCAGCGTTGTCCAAACCTGTGGAAGCCTGTTCCGCTAATTCAATCAGCCTTTCTGCATAAGACTGTACCGATTCTGAGTCCCTTTGATGAATGCGCCGTAATAAACAGGACGCATGGGAGGGGTCAATAATAGTGGAAAACCTGCGAGAAAGTTCTATTTTTATCATGTCCCAAGTTGCTGCGGGAAATTGAGTCAAGTATCTAGCAAGAAAATTACTAACAGCCTCTCTGCTAGCATTTTACGCTACAAGTTTCACGCCGTTTGCTGGCACATTTGTTAATTTACAAAATTTCTCTACTTGTTTTACCCAAGGATGAAATTCTCTACTGTTTTTCCCATCAAAAGGTGAAATAAACTGCCCTATACTAGCATTACCAACCGAATTTGATAAAGCCCCAAGTTGTTCTGTTAATTGCCGAAAAGCGTTTGTGACTTCATTGTGAAATAAAACATTTTGAGCATTCTGATCAACATCGGGCAACTGATTTCCTTCCGCCATTACAAGAAAAGCAATAACCAAAAAGACACTTACCTTTGTTCCTTTTCTCCTGTTTCTTCAGCCCTGGTCACGGCGACCACTTCGTTTATGTCACACAGTCAAGAAGACAAAACGCACGGATGATGCTCAATATCTTTTATTTCTACTCTATACCAAGCGGAGTGAAATACTGACTGCCGACTAGAAAACAACCCCAGTTTATATACATCTCATATGTTTCATAACTGACCATAAAAAATGACACATCCATGCATGAGCACTTAATAAGTCATTAAACGGTAATTAAACTGACTTTGACCGGGTCCACTTGACAGCTATCGCTCGGGGCTAGTCATATGAGCACTTAATAAGTCATTAAACGGTAATTAAACTGACTTTGACCGGGTCTTATGAGTGTTTGTCACAATTATGGTCTGATACTACTTCGCAGTTTTCATCTACTGTGAAAATGCACTGGGATTGTCATCTCGCCTGGCCCTACCTATATGATATAGGTAATTTTCTAATATAAGAAAGACAATACATACAAGAACCACTACTGTGTTACACAATTATGCCGCGTTTTTGCCGTCACTGTAAGTACAGTGAAATCAACTTAACGACGGTGTACGTGACAACCCATTTAACCAATGCACATCAAACACGCGAAAATTTTTCTCCATTTTTATCCTATCCCTGGGTAAAATAAACTGGATAGGATTATAAGAATCTTATATGGGTGTGAGGGGTGGATGGAAAAATCCGTCCCAACGGTCACTGTCCGGCATCACGAGGCTTGCCGATGCCGGACAGTGATCCCGAGGGACGGATTTTTCCATTCACCCCTCACACCCATATAGGATTCTTTTTCTTAGCTCGGATTTTTAATGCTGCAGCCATTTCGGTTACCGACGTCCGCCATATTGGATGACACAACAGGAATGTTTAGTGACGTCATGTAACGTGCTGTGACATATTCCTTAACGACGGCGCATACAAGGTCGTATTCAACCATTTCATTTACCAAACACGCGATTATGTTCGATTTTGGGTCGGGACACCAGGGTCAAAACATAAATTTCTATCCCAGGGTAAAATCACTTATTTCCTTGTCTGGTGTGCAAGAAAAGAATTTCTACCCCAGGGTTAAGACCAGAATTTTCTGATCTGGTGTGCAAGAAGACATGTTCGACCAACAAAGACTCAGATCAGCCGGAATATCCACGAAGTCTGAACAAAATATTCGCTGATCGCGTGAGCCCTTTAATGGCTATGGGCGAGACAAAGAAAATTGGACAAAAACTCTTGTCATATTTGGTAGATATGCCAGCTTATCTGAGTCTTTGTAACCGCACAGGACCCAGTTGTTCAAAGCCCCGTTAACTGGTAATTTTGCTGAAAAAATGTGAGAAGCTTTTCAGCAAAAATATTGGTGTTTTTGTCATATTTTATAATTAAAGTTTTTATGATGTGTTAACTAACGCTGTCGTTAGTTTTGAAAAACTGGTCCTGGGTCTTATTGTAGGTTTTAGCGTGCTCTTTTTAAATGATTTACGAATTTGCGAGTTCGTGTTCTTGAATACGGGCTGAGATCATCAAACAGGTGTGTCAAGTGAAGACAGGTCACTGCAGTCTGAACAAAGTCTTGGCCATGAGTTATATGGATACCCCTTTCTCCAAAGTTTCCCAAGACATACTGGAATTTATCCGGAAGTTGGTACAGTTAATTTTTTGACAGGGTATAAATATATATATATAGAACACTGCCACCAAATATTTGTAAACTATGTACTTCCGTGATGCGATTCTATTGACTACACTCAGCGTAACTTTCCAAGATAAAAAAAAAAAAAAAAAATAAAAAAAACCAACCGTAATATACTCAGCAAAAATAAATATTGAAAAAAAAAATATCCACTTTTCTTTGTCAAATACTTTGCATATTTTCACGGTCCTTAACTCAACGTTGGTGGGGTAGCCCCTATGTGCTTTTAGCGCCCGGTTACCTTACAAAATCTATCAAGTCAAGTGTATGGAAGCCGATAGGGACATTTGACTTGTGACTTTTGAACTTGTGACTTATGACTTTCGACGTATGATTTTTGACTTGTGACTTTTCGGCGAGGTAAGCGATTTTGCTCATTCTGTATTACATCGTTTGAAAAATGCCAGTAAGAAGATTGTCTTATGTTTTTAACTCTGCTTTTTATGGAAGCCGATAGGGGACATTTTGACTTGTCAGTAACGACTTGTGACTACCGACTTGCGACTTATGACTTTTTACTTGTGACTTTTGACATACCTCAAGCAACGGCCGATTTCGGACAACGACGGCTAAGATTCCGGTGAGGCAAGCGATTTTTCTCCTTCTGTTTTATATTGTTTGAAAAATGCCACCGAAAAGATCATATGGTAGGTTATTTACTCTGATTTTGTGAATTTTTAAGACTTATGACTTGTCACTTATGAATTTTGACTTATGAGTTTTGACTTGTCACTTATGACTTTTCACTTTCGAATTGTGACTTTCGACTTATGACTTGTCACTTATGACTTTTGAGTTTTGACTTGCAACTTAAGACAATTTCTTGGCGCGAATCTAAAGTAATAGGGCATAACAACACAGGCGGTAGTAAATTGTCACTAAAACAGAGTTGATAATACATGAAACAGGGTCTTCTAAGTGGCATTTCTAAACAATATACGTCGGAATTGTCGGTGCCGTTGTCCGCTACCCGATATTTTTCGGGTTTGCGCCAAAAGTCAACAGGTCATAAGTCGAAAGTGATAAGTCACAAGTCATAAATCACTAGTCAAAGTTATAAGTCGCAAGTCATAAGTCATACAAAGATAACAAAAACAGAGTAAAAACATAAACAAGTCTTCTTAATGGCATTCATCAAACAATATAATACAGGAGCCGCAAAATCGCTGGATCGACACCGTCGTTGACCGCCGTCTTCCACTGCGTCAGATTTGTCGAAAGTCAAAAGTCATAAGTCGCAAAAATTAGGCATGCAACTCCGACGTCGCAAGTCATAAGTCACAAGTTCAAAAGTCAAGTCAAAATGTCCCCTATCGGCTTCCATAGCTTTTGTGAAGTTTTATGACTTATGACTTGCGACTTCTGACTTTTGACTTGCGACTTCTGACTTTTGACTTGCGACTTCTGACTTGTCACTTTCGACTTATAACTTGCGATTTATGACTTACATTTCTAGGCGCGAAACTTGGCGGTAGTGGATAACAAAACGTCAGGATAAAGGTGCGTTTCTGAGCTTTCCGAAGGAACACACATGATGACGACTGTATACTTGTGTAGTGTCCCTTCGGCAAGCTCTGAAACATACCGTTATCCTGCTTTTTTCAGTACCGCCATTGGTGTTATCCCCAACTACTTCAGCTTCGCGCCAAAAAACAGTCTAAAGTCGCAAGTCACAACTCAAAAGTCATAAGTCGCAAGTCATAAGCGGAAAGTCACACGCCAAAAGTCGCAAGTCATAATGTGACAAATCAAACTGTCCTCCATCAGCTTCCATACCAATCAGCTTCAATTTATGCCATTCACTAGTATGGCTTATCTTAAGCCCCCCCCCCCCTCACCCCCCCCCCCCCCACACACACACACACACGCGCAATCAGGCCCCTATGGAAGCCGATGGGGACATTTTGACTTGTGACATTTGGACTTGTGACATGACTTTCGACGTATGATTTGTGACTTTTGACAAACCTGAAGCAATAGCGGATGGTGGACAACGACGGCGACGATTCCGGGGAGGTCAGTAAGCGATTTTGCTCATTCTGTATTATATCGTTCTGAAAATGCCAGTAAGAAGACCCTTTCTTATGTTTGTGACTCTGCTTTTGTGAAGTTTTATGACTTGCGACTTTTGACTTGTGAATTTCTACTTAAGACATGCGACTTACGACTTTTGAGTTGTGACTTGCGATATCCACTACCGCCAAGTTTCGCGCCAAGAAAGGTAAGTCAAAAGCCGCAAGTCACAACTCAAAAGTGACAAGTCAGAAGTCGCAAGTCACAATTTTTTTTACTGCTAAAAGAATAACTATTTTCTGCTGAAATTTTGTGATTCTCTTCTTATTCATTGCTAAAATAGAAAATGGCTGAGCGGAAACAGAAGAAAGAGCAACAAATTTCTATCTGCGAAAACTTGTTATTCTGCGTATAACCATGGAAAATCTCCGCCGGCACGCAACCGTTTCTAACTTGACCCATTTAGTACCAGAAACCCCAAAACGGGTAGCCTGGCAAACAGTGTAGGCCCAGATCAGACGCCGCAGAACGCGGCGTCTGATCAGGGCCTTCACCGTTTGCTAAAAGTTCTGTCATTTCCCAAATAAATTTTGAAGTCCAAAAAAAACCTGTCAACCCTAAATTTTGAAATTGACTCCTCCTATATATAAGGAGGAAGATTCCATTTGGTACAAAAAGGGTTAAATCAACGTTGAAACAATGTTGCCTATTCAACGTTGAGTGTAATACATCACGCACATATTATTTCTAGTTCTTGTTTCCCATTAAGAAATTCACCATCACGATATATATGAGTCACCGCGTGAGAATACATGTACTTTTTCTTTGCAAACACCAAGCGTGAACATCAGCATGTGCATCCGTACAGTCTGATCCGCGTCCTCGCGTTCGTTACTTGGGTCTGCCTAAAGTTTCAAGACGTTTACTAGTATGTGTAGTTAAACAGGCCCCGAGGTTATAAAACTTTCTTTCATGCTCAACTCAGCTGAGCAAGAAATTTTAATGCTCATTAATGTTAAAAACAACAACAAAAAACAAACCAATCAGGCAATTTTCCTGGTCAGATAAGCAGAGAACATTATTTGTTCTGCTCAGAAATTAAACCAGAGGACCAGTGGTCCTGAACCGCTCACCTGTCTGGTGACAATTTTCCTACTTAGATCAGCAGAAAAAAATGTCATTTACCCTTCTCATAAATTTTAAAATGCCATCTCAATATTTGTTGGCATTTTAAAACTTATGAGCAGGGTAAATTTCAGGCTGAAGTGAGTTGAGCGTGAAAAAAGTTTTATAACCTCGGTGCCTGGCTCACAGAAAGGGAAAATATGAGGAACTGTCCATAGGTCAAGGTCAACCCAGGGTCACCATTTGTACAAACCATGATCGGCCTGAGTACCATATGCTACATGCCAAGTTTCAAGGCCACTGGCCTTATGGTTCTGGAGAAGAAGATTTTTGAAGGCTTTTTACCATATATGGGCATGGCGGCCATCTTGATCATGTGATCCAGACCCCGCGAACAAACTTTCGTTCCCCCATCCCACTGAGGCTAACATATGAAATTTGGCTTTGATTGGCCCTGCAGTATAGGAGAAGAAGATCTTTGAAAATGGTGGACGGACGGACGGACGGACGACGGACGGACGGACGACGGACAATGGCTATACTATAAGCTCACCTATGAGCCTAAAGGCTCAGGTGAGCTAAAATCCATTATTTTCACTTTTTCCTATGCAAAAGCCTAAGTCAGCATATTTGACATTACTGTAAAATAGGTCAAGTTCAACCCAGGGTCACAATTTGAACAAATTATGATAGGCCCGAGTACCATATGCTACTTGCCAAGTTTCAAGGCCATTCGCCTTACGGTTCTTGAGAAGAAGAATTTCGAAGTGTTTTTACCATATATGGGCGTGGTGGCCATCTTGGTCATGTGATCTAGACCATATTGGCAGCTTTTCATTTGTTCAACTCCCAAAGGCTCCATATTGAATTTCACTTCAATTGGCTCAGTAGTTTCTGAGAAAAAATGTTTGAAATATGGAACCTGCGTGACCTTGGTCTAAGGTCAATTAATGACCTTGGCCTTTCTTACACATAGATCTTCATGTATTCAGCTACTTTACCTTATCTACTAATTTTGGTGACAGTGTCTTCAATGGTTTCCTAAAAATCCATTATTTTCACTTTTTCCCATGCAAAAGCCTAAGTCGGCAAATTTGACATTGCTGTAAATTAGGTCAAGGTCAACTCAGGGTCACCATTTGTACAAACTATGATGGGCCTGAGTACCATATGCTACATGCCAAGTTTCAAGGCCATTGGCCTTACGGTTCTGGAGGAGAAGAATATTTAAGGCTTTTTACCATATATGGGCGTGACGGCCATTTTGGTCATGTGATCTAGACCGTATTGGCATTTTTAGAAGGTGATGACCTTTCAGGTCTCACCTTCTTATGGCATCACTCCAAAGAATTCCTTTGATACCGCATCACTCCTCTGTTTCAAGAAAAATAGGTCCTCATAAATCAGTGAAGAGACGCGCCTGTATCATTTGATATGTGAAAATAATATGCAGATTGAAAAAAAAACTGTGGATGCAAAATACACAAACAATGAACTTCAGAGTTAACTGCCATAAAATGGATCTAGATTTGAAATTGGTCTCGTTTCGCAGCTGACCTGGCCTAATTATTGAGAGCGAGTTCGGTTGACTTTCTAGACTAAACTATAGTTACACCAAAACACGCGGGTTATGGCTCGTGCCACACTTAGAGTTAACTTGAGTTCAATCCAGCTTGCTTTGGGAGTTGGGAGTTCTGTCTAGCAAGAACAAAAACACGACGACAGGGGGATAATCGTAGGTTAATTAAGAAAGGAATATAAACTTATTAGAAGGTGATGACCTTTCAGGTCACACCTTCGTATGTCAATCGACACTGGAGCCCCTCGATGACGAATCACTCCTATGCTTCAAGAAAAATAAGCCTCCATATATTATCAATAGACGAGAATGTATCATTTGATAAGTGAAAATGATATGCAGATTGTCAAACTGAGGAAGCCAATTACAAACAACTAACTTCAGAGTAAAATGCCATAAAATTAATACTATGGTTCAATTTGGTCTCGATTCGCAGCTTTGCCTTGACCTAGTTTGCTTTGAGCGAGTTCAGCTGACCAACTTAAGTTAACTCAAGAAAAGTAGGGAAGACAGTAGGCTTACTCTTGTACAAAGTTGTACAATGACTTTATCCCCCCCCCCCCGCCCCACTTCACGATCCCCCAATTAGAAACGACAGGAAGCATCACCAGTAACGATTCAGATTCAGAACTCTACTGACGTCGAGAAAATGTCATCGTTTGCCCTCGAGTAAATCGAAAGTATAAACATGTTTTCAAGTTGGACGTGATTTTTCCAACACGTGGCAAAAATTTCAAATAGTTGGAAATTATCGATTTTCAAATTGCATGTAACAAGGCATCCAACTCTCATACCAAGCTAACTGGCCTCCGTGGCCTAGTGGTTAAGAGCGCTGACTCTTGATCATTAGGTCTCTCACAGCTGTGGTTCGAGCCTCGCTCGGGTCACATGTGAGACGCCAAGTTCTGCAACGGAAGGTCAGGTGGTTTTTCTACGGGTACTCCGGTTTTCGCCCACTTCTGATTAGCGATCGGCTCGATATGAGTGAAATGATCTTGAAAGGGCCGTAAAACCAAAACCCCCAACATTCCTACACGGCGCGTGTTGGAGCAAGTCAACTCTTGTTAACTCTAGTACGTCAACTGAACTCGCTCAAAATCTAGATCGCGGATAAATAATTCACACGGATTCGATGAATGAGTTGACAGTATGAATGGAATACTACGACTACTACAGATAGAGCGAAGTTTTGTTTGTTTGTTTAATTTGAGGTTTAACGTCCCCGTCAACACTGAAAAGGGCATTTTGGAGACATTGCTTCCAATTTTGTGGGACTTTTACCCGACATTGAGATGAAATGACATCTCAAGCCCTGTCGCCCAATGAAACCAATAGGGTTTATTAGCATGGACGGTCCGCCTCGCACCGGTTCCTGGACAGGCTTAGATCCTCTAAGCGGTTTACCAGTACTAGTGTGCGGGCCGAATTCAGCTCTGCGTGGAAGTATCATGCAGCCCATATATTCATACAAGCCCCTATGGGCGGGTGCGGAGAGAGCGAAGTTAACTTCACCGTTGCATTTGTTTGATTTGAGGTTTAACGTCCCCGTCAACACTGTAAAGGTCATTTTTGAGACGTTGCTTCCAATTTTGTGGGACCTTTACCCGACATTGAGATGAAATGACTTCTCCAGCCCTTTCGCCCAATGAAACCAATAGGGTTTATAAGCATGGACGGTCCGACTCGTGCGCACCGCTTCGCTTGGGCAGCCTAGATCCTCTAAGCAGTTTACCAGTACTCGTGTGCGGGTCGGATTCAGCTCTGCGTGAAATCTTCATGCAGCCCATATATGTCTTCAAGCCCCGATGGGCGGGGGCCGATTCACTGTTGCATGGATATATTTCTGTGACCCATCAGGAAAATATGACTTTATAACTTTGACTCCTTTGTTTTTGTTTGATTTGAGGTTTAACGTCCCCGTCAACACAGTATAGGTCATTTTGGAGACGTTGCTTCCAACTTTGTGGGACTTTTACCCGACATTGAGATGAAATGACATCTCAAGCCCTGTCGCCCAATGAAACCAATAGGGTTTATAATCATGGACAGCGGTTCCTGGACAGGCTTAGATCCTCTAAGCGGTTTACCAGTACTAGTGTGCGGACGGTTTCAGCTCTGCGTGGAAGCATCATGCAGCCCATCTATTTCTTCAAGCCCCGATGGGCGGGGGCGGAACTTAAACTCCTAAATCTTAACGTTTATAGTACGGGGTAATACAAATTTATTCCAGGCGGTGGGTGCTTTTTTTTTCTTTTTTTTTTTTGAGCCGAGTTCAGAAAATATCAGATTTTGTTTCCTCTTCTTCTGTATCTGAATATTTCCCTTTTTTACTGAGGTGTATTTGGTTCGTTTGATTTGACTTTTAACGTCCCCGTCAAGACTGTATAACGGCCCCGCCCACCGGGGCTTGAGGAAACAGATTGGGCTGCATGGTGCTTCCACGCAGAGCTGAAATCGACCGAACATGAGTACTGGTAGACAGCTTAAAGGTTCCGATTCTAAGCCTGCCCAGGAAAAGTGGTGCGAGTTGGACCATCAATGCATATAAACTCTATTGGTTGCATTGTGCGGCAGAGGCTGAGTTACCATTTCATCCCAATAAGGCGGTTCTAAGGAGTACCCACAACCTATGTCTTGGAGCACAAATAAGAAAAATAATGTATACCCTCGTTAACCCCAGTTTTCTCCATATGAAGGGGGTTTAGTGGGGGAGGGGTCATTTTACGGACTTGTTCACGTTATGCTGAGCAAATTCATCTCCATGCACTAGGACATGACCCTCAATGTCCGGAAAATGTCCAGATAGTATAATATAAGTCAGTTCTTTAGAAGGGAACTTTGAAAAGACTTAATCCTCATGGAGAAAGAAAATAATTTGGAAGGAATGTCCCATGGTTGACCCTCTGACAAAGTTGCTCAAAATAGTTTCGCTCCACTGAACATAAAAACCATCAAACGAACAAAAAACAAGCTTTAAACTGACTTCTCATTACGATAACACACCCATGCGAAATAGTGCATTTTTAACATCCTCAAAATGGCTACCTTTCTGATGAAAATCCGTGGTATTTTTCTTAACAATGATCAAAACATAGATTGTGGGTACTCGTTAGAACCGCCTCATTAAGACATAGGTTGTGGGTACTCGTTAGAACCGCCTCATTAAGGCGGTTTTAACGAGCACCCAACAACCTATGTCTTTGAGAAGAAATATGGAAAATAATGTATACCCCTACCCCGTAACCCCAGTGTTCTCTATATGAAGTGGGGTTTAGAGGGATCTTCATTTCACTGACTTGTTCACGTGATGTACTACTAAATAGGTTGACTGATTTTGAAATAATTTCACAGGAATGTTCCTTTGGTCACTCTCATCCAAAATGGCTCAAACCATCCACCCCACCTTATATAACCTACCACTTTATCTGTACAATTCGGATCAGGTGAGCGTTCCAGTGCCATTATGGCCCTCTTGTTTAATCCAGGTTTCACTGGGTCGACGGACGTCTTTCAAACACTTGATAAAACATAGCACCCAACAAACTTTTAAACTTGTGATCGAAGCCTCAGATAAAAACCAGCCAGTGTCCCGGAATATTGGCGTAAGAAATTTTTGTTTGATTGATTTGAGGTTTAACGTCCCCGTCAACACTGTAAATGTCATTTTGGAGACGTTCGATCCTCAATTTTAATTTTGTTTTTGACATTTCATTTGTCTGCTCCTCGCGTTACTACATACATAACCATTGACTGTTTAAAAATTAAAAAAAAAAAAAAAAAAAAAAAAGATAATGAAATGAAATGGAACAGTGTAAAAAGTAACAGTTTTCTACCATCACCTTCTATTAGTACTTTCAGTACTTTGATTTCATTTGTTCAACTCACAAAGGCTCCATATTAAATTTTACTTAAATTGGCTCAGCAGTTTTGGAGAAAAAATGTTTGAAATATGGATCCTGAATGACCTTGGTCTAAGGCCAATGAATGACCTTGACCTTTCTGACCCATAGATCTTCATGTATTTAATTACTTTACCTGATCTACAAATTTTGTTGACACTGTCTTCAATGGTTTCCTATAAATCCATTATTTTCACTTTGCCTATTGCAAAAGCCTAAGTCGGAAAATTTGACATTGCTGTAAAATAGGTCAAGGTCAACCCAGGATCACCATTTGTACAAACCATAATGGGCCCGAGTACCATATGCTACATGCCAAGTTTCAAAGCCACTGGCCTTATGGTTCTGGAGAAGAAGATTTTTGAAGGCTTTTTACCATATATGGGCATGGCGGCCATCTTGGTCATGTGATCCAGACCCGCGAACAAGGCCAATGAATGACCTTGACCTTTCTGATCCATATACATTCATGTATTCAGTTACTTTACCTGATCTACAAATTTTGGTGACACTGTCTTCAATGGTTTCCTATAAATCCATTATTTTCACTTTGCCCCATGCAAAAGCCTAAGTCGACAAATTTGACATTGCTGTAAAATAGGTCAAGGTCAACCCAGGGTCACCATTTGTACAAACCATGATGGGCCCGAGTACCATATGCTACATGCCAAGTTTCAAGGCCACTGGCCTTATGGTTCTGGAGAAGAAGATTTTTTAAGACTTTTTACCATATATGGGCATGGCGGCCATCTTGGTCATGTGATCCAGACCCCGCGAACAAACTTTCGTTCCCCCATCCCACTGAGGCTCCATATGAAATTTGGCTTTGATTGGCCCTGCAGTATAGGAGAAGAAGATCTTTGAAAATGGTGGACGGACGGACGGACGACGGACGGACGGACGACGGACCATGGCTATACTATAAGCTCACCTATTAGCCTAAAGGCTCAGGTGAGCTAAAAAGGCCAAGCCTTGTTGGCATTTTTAAATTTAATGAGCAGAACAAATTTCCTGCTCATCTGAGTTGAGCATGAAAAAAGTTTTATAACCTCGGAAGCAGGTTGAATTGTGGCAAAACACCGAAGACAGAATTTCTCCTGGCGGGTCTCATATGAGCCCCGCCAAGCGAATTTGTGTCTTCGAGCATTCCGTCATGACAACTTTTAACTGCGCATGCCCAGTCATTCAGAGGGGCCAGGAATATGGCTTTCTGTCTGAAGGTTCCTCTTGATTCACTGCTTGTATGAGCGAGCAGCGAAGGTTCTGGCGAGACTGCGCGGATGCGCAGGCTCGCCTGAACCTTCGCTGCTCAAATAGGCGATAAATACCAAAATCGCTTGACGGGGCCCATATAATAACGCACAATGAAACCTACAGTAATATGCGGATATTACATAGGGGTGTGTTTCTTTGTTTGTTTTTGCTTGGTTCCAGGTTTACCGTCCCCGTCAACAATGTATAGGTCATTTTAGAGACGTTGTTTCCAAGTTTGTGGGACTTTTAATCCACATTGAGATGAAATGACATCTCAAGCCCTGACGCCCAATATAACCGATAGGGTTAATAAGCATGGACGGTCCGACCCGAACCTCTTTGCCTGGGCAGGCTTAGATCCTCTAAGCGGTTTACCAGTACTCGTGTGCGGTCTGTTTCAGCATCATGCAGCCCATCACCAACTCAGGGGCCGTACATGGGAATGGGGGGGGGGGGGTGTGAGGGGTGGACAGAAAACCCGTTCCGAGGGTCAGAGTCCGGCATCACGAGGCTTGACTGTGATCCAGAGGGACGGATTTTTCTATCTCACACCCATGAAAGATTCTTTTTCTTGCAAATTTTTCATTGCTGAGAGTGAAGGTTTTTGTCTCGCCTGCTATTAGTAAATATTTGTAAAATATTGCGACCACCCTAGCGTTCACCCTAATGGTCAAGCTTATTTCTCAAGAACTATAAGAGCTTCATTAATGATATGTGGTACAAACTTATATCTGTGGATGGCAACTTGAATGCAAACATCCATATTTGACCTTGACCTACATTTCATGGTTCACTGACTTTGTAAAATATTGCGAACACCCTAGCGTTCCCCATAATGGCAAAGTTTATTTCTCAAGAACTATAAGAGCTTCATTAATGATAATTGGTACAAACTTGTATCTGTGGATGACAACTTACATGCAAACATCCATATTTGACCTTGACCTACATTTCATGGTTCACTGACTTTGTAAAATATTGCGACCACCCTAGCGTTCACCCTTATGGTCAAGTTTATTTCTCAAAAGCTATAAGAGCTTCATTAATGATATGTGGTACAAACTTGTGTCTCTGGATGGCAACTTAAATGCAAATATCCATATTTGACTTTGACCTACTCTTCATGGTTAACTGACTTTGTAAAGTATTGCGACCACTCTAGTGTTCCCCCTAATGGTTAAGTTTATTTCTCAAGAGCTATAAGAGCTTCATTAATGATATGTGGTACGAACTTGTATATGTGGATGGCAACTTAAATGCAAGCATCCATATTTGACCTTGACCTACATTTCATGGTTCACTGACTTTGTAAAATATTGCGACCACCCTAGCGTTCACCCTAATGGTCAAGTTTATTTCTCAAGAACTATAAGAGATTTATTAATGATATGTGGTACAAACTTGTATCTGGGAATGGTTACTTAAATCAAAGCATCCATATTTGACATTGACCTAAATTTCATGGTTCATTGACTTTGTAAAATATTGCGACCACCCTAGCATACACCCTAATGGTTAAGTTCATTTCTCAAGAATTATTAGAATTTCATTAATGATGCTTAGTACAAGCTTGCATTTGAAAATTGAATCTTTTGTGCAAGCATCTATGTTTGACATGGACCTACATATCATGGATCGATGACTTTGCGCCCCCACAGGCGCGACATAGCCTTCGGCGGAATTCTTGTTCGATTATCGAGGTCCGCCATATTTTGGTGACAATTATGCCGCGTTTTTGCCGTCACTGTACGTACAGTGAAGTCAAAACTAAACGACGGCGTACGTGACAACCCATTTAACCAATGCACATCAAACGCGTGAAAATTCTTCTCCATTTTTATCCTATTCCTGGGTAAGATAAACTGGATAGTATCATAAGAATCTTATATGGGTGTGAGGGGTGGATGGAACATTCCGTCCCAAGGGTCACTGTCCGGCATCACGAGGCTTGCCGAGTGATGCCGGGCAGTGATCCCGAGGGACGGATTTTTCCATCCACCCCTCACACCCATATAGGATTCTTTTTCTTGCATACCTTCCATTTCTTAGCTCGGATTTTTAATGCTGCAGCCACTTCGGTTACCGACGTCCGCCATATTGGATGACACAACAGGAATGTTTAGTGACGTCATGTAACGTGCTGTGACGTCAACCTTAACGACGGCGCATACAAGGTCGTATTCAACCATTTCATTTATCAAACACGCGATTATAATCGATTTTGGGTCGGAACACCAGGGTCAGAACATAAATTTCTATACCAGGGTTAAGACCAGGATTTTCTGATCTGGTGTGCAAGAAGACATGTTCGACCAACAAAGACGCAGATCAGCCGGAATATCCACGAAGTCTGAACAAAATCTTCGCCGATCGCGTGAGACCTTTAATGGCTATGGGCGAGACAAACAAATTGGACAAATATGCCGGCTTATCTGAGTCTTTGTAACCGCAGATGGCCCAGTTGTTCAAAGCCCCGTTACTTTAACGAGCTCGTCAAAGGTCAAATTGTTAACTGTTTCAGCAAGTACAATATCTAATGCTCTGGTATTTTTGCTGAAAAAAATGTGAGAAGCTTTTGCATTTGCAAAAGCTACTCACATTTTTTTCAGCAAAAATATTAGTGTTTTCGTCATATTTTATAATTAAAGTTTTTATGATGTGTTAACTAATGCTGTCGATAGTTTTGAAAAACTGGTCCTGGGTCTTATTGTAGGTTTTAGCGTGCTCTTTTTAAATGATTTACGAATTTGCGAGTTCGTGTTCTTGAATACGGACTGAGATCATCCAACAGCTGTGTCAAGTGAAGACAGGTCACCGCAGTCTGAACAACGTCTATGGATACCGCTTAGTCCAAAGTTTCCCAAAGACATACTGTAAAGGCTGTGTAATAGCTGACAGGTACGAAGGGTGGTCTGGCCTTGTAATGCGTACCTACTCGTTGACATGTTTTGCTTGTCATGACCTATATCTGGCCTGCGGTCCTTGCCCTTTGTGTATGGTTCTCAGTAGTGAAACGGGTGTGTACAAATGCAAACAAAATATACTATTTGAATTGAAGTTCGATAAACTGGGAGTTTGATTCAAACCTTACCACTCTCTGGTTTATTCAGCAAACGGCAAATTAATTATAGTTTTCTTATTTTTCCTAAAAAAATGGTGTTGACATTTAAGCAA
Source organism: Lucinisca nassula (assembly GCA_963580285.1). Lineage (NCBI taxonomy): Eukaryota > Metazoa > Mollusca > Bivalvia > Lucinida > Lucinidae > Lucinisca > Lucinisca nassula. Next base: position 125,571,789 of record OY757021.1, read on the forward strand.
ACTGTCTCCAATGGAGACAATTGGCATTAAATGTCAAAATTTGTTTTCAATGGGGGCAATTTGCACGAACTGTCAAAATCTGTTTTTTTTTATTATTATTTTAGTGGGGGAGGGAATAACTGTCAAAATCTGTTTGTTTTTTTTATTATTTTTAGTGGGGGAGGGTATAACTGTCAAAATCTGTAAGTTTTTTATTATTTTTAGTGGGGGGGGGGGGGGGGGGGGGAATAAAATGTGTGTTTTTTTTTTATTATATTTAGTGGGGGAGGGAATAACTGTCAAAATCTGTTTGTTTTTTATTATTTTTAGTGGGGGAGGGTATAACTGTCAAAATCTGTTAGTTTTTTTTATTATTAGTGGGGGAGGGTATAAAATCTTTTTTTTTTTTTTTTTTTTTTATTATTTTTAGTGGGGGAGGGAATAAAATCTGTTTGTTTATTTTTATTATTTTTAATGGGGGAGGGAATAACTTATTTCCTCCCCCACTAAAATTAATGATAATAATAATAAAAAAAAACAAAAACAAATTTTGACAGTTCATGAAAATTGTTAAGAGACATATTTTATAATATCGTCTGCTGAAATTTTACCCAGAGTCCTAAGCGTTAACCACAACGACGACGACGACGGCAATACCGCACTCACCAACAAGAATTCATTCGACAATTTAGTCAATAATCATTTATATTGATATTATAAAGTTTCGAAGAAATTTGACAAAATGATAGCTAAATTCGTTTTCGCGTTCTGTTTATTCTTTAAGGCTGGACAGCCTACACCTAGGAAAACTCTGGACGATGTTCTCACTAAACTGAGTTTGATCAGCAATGAGCATGAACATATTATGGCAGTGCTACAAGAACTGTCAGAGAAGGTTTCAAACGTGCAGCCCCAATGTGGAACACGCGAAGAGCTCTCTAGAGATATTTACAGCATTTGGAGAAAAAACTTGAGTTTCCAGAGAGGATGGAGGTGTTTGACGGCTCTGGTGCTACGTACGTGAGGTGGGGAAGATCCGAATGTGAATCAATTAATGGTACTGTAAAGATTTATGACGGATTTGCCGCTGGGGACTTTTATAATCACGCCGGTGGGCCGAGTGAGCTTCTATGTCTTCCCAAGGAGCCCAGCTGGGGTAAATATGACGACGAGTACCTGGGACATGCGTTTATTTATGGAACCGAATATCAGACTGCCAGTAGGCAACAGTCGGTGAAAATCTTCGGGAAACATCTAGAAAATGAAAATGTGCCGTGTGTGGTGTGTCAGTCTATCGGAAGATTGGCCGCATTGCGGGTACCGGGCCGAACCGACTGCTTTACTGGGTGGACAAGAGAATATACTGGCTATTTGATGGGAGGACATCATGGTCATAAGAAATCAACGGATTATACATGTATTGATTCTGATCCAGAAGTTATAGAAGGGAATGCCCGATATCAGGAAGGACGGTTTCTCTATTTTGTAGAAGCCAACTGTTACAAAAACTCACTTCCCTGTCCACCATATGTGCACGGCAGGGAAATTCCATGTGTTGTCTGCACGAAGTGACATCTGACAGAATCGACAGGTTATCCAATATTTGTGGACAGGATATTATACTTTTTTCGCATTGAATTGTCTGTTAAAGCCAGTTGTCTATGGATATTTATATACAATGAAACATCAGTGACTCAAGCACGATTGTCTCGTGTACCATCCCAACAGGCACATGACGTATTTGTGACGCCACATCAATGTCGGGGTTGTACAACCCGGGGTTGTATTATTCTCTTGTCCAGGGGTTGTACAACCCCTGTCACACCAGGGCTGCGTTCTCACGGCGTCCAAGAAAAATGCAGAACGCAGGTGCGCGCAGTGCGATCGCAAACATCGCAGTAGCAATGCAGTGGCATCGCCAGTAGGCGCGTTGGGATCGCATAGAACTCCAATCGACGGCGCGCATTTTGAGCATGCTCAAAACAAACGCCGTCGCTCGGCGTTCTGATCAGAGCGCAGTGAGGTCGCCGTAAGGTTGCCATAGCAGCGAAGTAAGGTCTCCTACAACGCTACAGGAGCTCGGCAGGGGCGCACAGAGGTCTCCTACAACGCCATATAAGCTCCGCTTGTATAATTGATTAACTGATTGATTGATTTGATGTTTAACGTCCCAGTCAACACTGTATGGGTCATTTTGGAGACGTTGCTTCCAGTTTTGTGGGACTTTTACCCGACATTGAGATGAAATGGCATCTCAAGCCCTGTCGCCCAATGAAACCAATAGAGTTTACACGCTCGTGGACGGTCCGTCTCGCACCGCTTTGCCTGAGTAGGCTTAGATCCTCTAAGCGGTTTACCAGTACTCGTGTGAGGTCGGTTTCAGCTCTGCGTGGAAGCATCATGCAGCCCATATATTTCTTCCAGTCCCGATGGGTGGGGGCCGCCCGCTTGTATAATTAGTGGCTAGAGTAGAGTTTGATTGTGTACTGTCCCGAAAAATCCTACATCTGAGGTGACTCATCCCGGGTAAGGTAATGGCGGTGGACTTGCGGTGATTGCGATGGACTTGCTTCCGACGGCACAGAAGTACTGGTTAACCGCTTAGTGGATCTAAGCTTGCCGAGGCAAAGGTGCGCGAGTCGGACCATCCATGCTTATTAACCCTATTGGTTTCATTGGGTGACAGGGATTGAGATGTCATTTCATCTCAATGTCGGGTAAAAGTCCCACAAAATTAGAAGCAATGTCTCCAAAATGACCTATAATGTGTTGATGGGACGTTAAACCTCAAATCAAACAGAACTGTTCGACTGATGAAGATGTCTGTTTACACTTTGAGAACGTCTTCAACACGTGAGCGCCGTAAAAGCGCAGAGCACGCATTGTGAGCGCCGTAAAAGCGCAGTGCACGCATTGTGAGCGCAGAGGAAGCGCCGTGAGAGCGCATACAATCGCCATCAAGAATGCCGCAGGATCGCGATAAATCGCCATGTAAGCTCCGTAGTAACGTCTTGGTCGCTGTAGAGACGCCATGCCAGGTCCATGATCACAAAAATATCTCATATTTCTTGCGATCTCGCGGCGTTCTGAAAAATTAAACAACGCCGTTCCATCGCAGTGAAAACGCGGCATAGTGTGACAGGGGCTGTAACAACGTCATGAACTTTATGCAACGTCACATCAACGTCGTCTGCCCCCGCCCATAGGGGCTTGAAGAAATATATGGGCTGCATGATGCTTCCACGCAGAGCTGAATCCGGCCCACACACTAGTACTGGTAAACCGCTTAGAGGATCTAAGCCTGTCCTGGAACCGCGGTGCGAGGCGGACCGTCCATGCTAATAAATCCTATTGGTTTCATTGGGCGACAGGGCTTGAGATGTCATTTCATCTCACTGTCGGGTAAAAGTCCTACAAAATTGGAAGCAACGTCTCCAAAATGACCTTTAAAGTGTTGACGGGGACGTTAAGCCTCAAATCAAACAAACAAACACATCAACGTCGACGCAACGCCATGACGTTGTACCGACGTTGATATGACGTTGCCCTAGCGTCATGTGCCTGCTGGGATGGCTGATTCGAAACCGTTTTTGAGTCTTTATACAGTTTTCCATTCGCTTTAGTTATCAACTTTTTTGGTTAATTTCAGGAGAGCTTTATTTTTCTTTTTATTTGAGGTGAGCTTAATTTTTTCTTATTTTATTTTTAAAATTAATCCTGTTTTTATTAGAATCACCTCCTTGAGGCGATTCTAATGAGTACACACAGCATAGCTTTATTTAACAGAACATTGGAAAGATATTCCTTTATTATTTGAGGCGATTCTATTGAGTACACATAGCAAAGCTTTATTTAACAGAACATTGGAAAGACAAACCTATATTAGTTGAGGCGATTCTAATGAGTACATACAACATGGCTTTATTTAACAGGGCATTGGAAAGATATACCTATATTATTTGCATTTTGGACTTCAAGTTTTTCAGTGAACCAGATCTTCGCTGTTTGCCATTTTCGCTATGTGGTGTCACTAGGCATATATAACTAGCCACCACAGAACCAAGGGCGATGATTGTGCCACGTAAAACCGATTTAGGGCCCCAGTAAAAACGTTCTTGGACTTCGGTTGTGATTTATTATTGTTATAGTTCGCCTTCGCATGTATGTATTGCTGATATCTTTTCGTTCTATCTATCTATCTATCTATCTATCTATCTATCTATCTATCTATCTATCTATCTATCTATCTATCTATCTATCTATCTATCTATCTCTATCTATCTATCTATCTATCTATCTATCTATCTATCTATCTATCTATCTATCTATCTATCTATCTATCTATCTATCTATCTATCTATCAACTTTGTCCGGCGTACCCTGCGCTGCGCCTCTGGTATCACGTTGTCCCTTATTTATGCAACTAAACACGCCCCCGCGCGCTTCTGCAAACAAATCTGCCTCTCTAGCCATTTCATCTAAATTACCAAACTGTTTCGGTTTCAAATGTACATACAGTTCTCTATTACATGACTCTCGGAACTGATCCCTTGTCATGAAACCACAGACAGCCGAAAAAGATTTTTCTATCTTCGCCATATCAAGCCATTTCGCCAAATAACTTTTCAGTCTACTACTGAACTCTATGAACGTTTCCAATTTCTGGGGCCTACAGTAACGACACTTCTTCCTAAATCCGCGCTCTGTCATATCAAAATTCTTTCACAGGGTATCCTTTAACTTATCATAATCTGTCGCATCCTCATTTAACAATCTGTCCTATACATCAAGTGCGCGACCCTTACGTAAAGCACTTAAATACGCGGCCCAAACACTCCTGCTGTCGCGTATTTCTCAAACCTAGATAAGTATTTATCCATTTTATCTTTACCCTCTTCAAAATAAGGTAACTTAGGATCCCGGGCATGCGCAACTTTTTCAGCCTTTTGCTTTCCAAGTTCTTGCTCGAGCTTCGCTCTCTGCATTTCCAACTGATTCCTTAATTCTTGATGCTGCATCTCAAACCCATACCTTATCTTTTCTAAATTCTTTTGCCTCTCTTTCGCTCTTGATGCGCGCCATCGAAATCTCCTTATCAAAATTCAATTTAGCTAGTTCATGTGCCTTTTCCTTTATCCTTTCTTCTCTTTCCTTTTATTTTTCCTCTGACCTTAACCTTTCTAAATCCCTTTGCTCTTGCCTTTCTGTCCTCTCAAAATATTGCTGCTGCTTAACAAAATCTGGTAATTTTTTCCCCTCATAACCTAACTTCTTTCCCGTATGTATTAAACGCTCCGTTATTGTTAACGTAAATTTCACGTTACCAAAATATGATCAGATATGCTTGAACGGGCTTAACTACAACGTTAAGGTATTTATGATACGCGCCAATCTAACTAAAACGTTGGTAAATTAATGCACACGCGATTTGAAATGTCAAGTACTCTCAGCAAAGTATGGCGTTACGTACTGGCAGTCAAATAAGACGTCATAAGTTGACGTCGTTTACAGTAAAAGGCTACAATCTGCAGTTTCATCACATTACAAAACTCAGAATATAACACGTTACCATCAATGTTTCTGTTACGCCATACCAACTTCAAGCCACAACGTATGTTTTAACGCTACCGTTGGGAAATTGTTAACGTCACTATCTCAGAACCATGTCTGAGTAAGATCTGTTGGTAACTCAATGAATAAAATTAATTGGTAACTCAAATTTAACTTGGTAGAATGTCAGGTAACACAATTGAAAGAGGTCTACTAAAAATGTCCGTTACCAAGTAAAAGTGGGGTTTGCCTTGCCTTCCTGCTCAGATGCTTTCAACTTGACAGTATCCATTTAATTTAATACATTGAATTCGCACATCATCAACGCAGGAAAGAAGATTTAAGTTAATTTCCAAATGTAACCATTAATGTCAGATAGAAAAAAAAACATGAGGGATGACTGTCAAGAACATCCGGGGCCAGTTGTTCAAAACTAACGACGTCGTTAGTTAACGTATCGTTAAAACTTTGATCATTTATTATGGCAAATATGCTAATATTTTTGCTGAAAAATGTGAGCAGCTTTTGCATTTGCAAAAGCTGCTCACATTTTTTCAGCAAAAATACCAAAATTTTGAATATTAAACTTGCTAGAACAGTTAACAATATGACCACTAACGAGCTCGTTAAGCTAACGATGCTTTGAACAACTGGCCCCCGATGTTTATAACATCTTTGTGCTGTCCTACAGCTGGCAACACCTCTCAGAGACCAAACATTCCCACTACTTCGACACCAAATGTTACATGTAGGGTTACGGCGTCCCGCAAACCCACATGCTGACAAGACGCGCAAGGGCGATCTCCGACAGGTGCACGACCAACTGTTGGGCAAATCACAAGGAAGATATCACGTGCGAGACATTAATTATTAACAATAACTATATACAACAATACTTACTGATTATAGTTTATCAACGACCTTTGAGAGTTCAACGTTCAAGCGTGGAAAGAATATTCCATGTTTTAGGGGAAGCAGGTTTCGGATTTCTTTTTTCATTGGATTTTAAAATTATAAACATGTTGTTTTATAACGCCATTATGTAGAAGTCGTGGCCAAGTGGTTTGTATGATGGAGTTTGAATCTCAGCAGAACTATATCTCCCAATGTAAAATCCCAAATGAAGGCGACTAACCTAAAACACGGACTAGTCCAATATTAAAAGTGCAGTCGCGTCTCACTGCGTTTTGAAAGACTATAACACTACACTCAGAATCAGAATTGTTACTGGTGACACGTCAAATGACATTCATACACCAGGAACTAACAGTATATTTGTTTCTTTATCATTTCACGGCGCTGTTGCAAAGGCAAAAGTAAGTTTTACGCTGGGAAACGCGACGTGAAACTCATATGGAAACAAATAACACGAAACATACCCCCACCACCACCCCTCCCCAACCCCCCCCCCCCCCCCCCGGACAAAAATGGCCGGCTTTAGCACTTCCACATTTGAGGTGGACTTAAATTAATTCACGTAAACTGACCAATGATTCACATTTAATATACCGCGTATATGGACTTCAAGTCCCAATTAACTTCTGAGGTCACAGATACAAATTGTCAACTTGACGGACAGGAGTACCACTGAATTCCACTTCCACTATTCGGACGGACGTATGGACGGTCAGGGGTAACACTTAATGCCCTTCCGCTATTCTTCGATTACGCGGCGGGGGCACACACACACACACACACAAACACACACACACACACACACACACACGCACATTATTTACGGCAATGTTTCTACACATAATTTTTGACATTGTTACAGAAAATGAACTCTCAATACTTACGGACACTTATGAATATGTTTGTAATATCATTTCGTCATCAAAATAACACGTCAGGACCTTGTCTAAGAGTTCGCCCTGGTGATGGAGATTTGGTTAAATAGAAGTGAAGGCAATGATCAGGAATCGATACAATTAACCCACAGCTCCAGTCAGAGACACCAAAGGAAAAGAGACACAAACATGAAATAACTAGAGCCTTATGGAAACATCAATAGCGGAAAGCCAAAATGACAGTTACTTTCCTACCAAATGGTCAACTGGCTATCCAAAACAAAAAAACAAGCGATACCCACACTCAAAGACAAGCCATCACAAAAATAAAACGCGACAGAAGAACCGCCTTGGAACGGTTAGTGAAACGAATTCCACTGGGGGCTCAAATCGATTTTACGCGGCCGCAATCCTCGCCCTTACTTCTGTCGTGGTTTAGACAAATACAGCAAGAAACAGCTGAAATAAAAACCAAGTGACGGATCCGATAGGCGCTCTGTGAACAAGGCTAAGACACCAACAATACACACATGCAGACGAAGTATAAGAACAATACTCTCCCACTTGGGGGGTGGGTGGGGGGGGGGGGGGCTCTAACGTACCCACAATCTATATTTTGGGCAGAAATAAAAAAAATATCACAAGTTTTCATCTTAAAATTTTCATTTTTTTAGATAAAATTTATTATGTATTGGTATAGGCGTGTTTTCGTAATGAAATATATATGGCACTATTTTGCGACTGGCGACGTTTTCAGAACAAATACCTGAAAAATAGACATATAGCCGCCTACTGTAGGGCTAATGGCACCGCGCATGAATACAGTGTATCATAACTGCACGTTAAGTGCATGGTAAGAAATATTTTGCCCACCATATTTCATCTAAAAGACGCACTGGCTTTACCATATATCTACCCAAAAAACAAGAGGGCCAAGATGGCCCTGCATCGCTCACCTGATATCAAGTTGTCACAAAGCTTCTGAAAGTCATGTGACAGCCATTCCATGAAGCATAACTGTTGCACTTAGACAGTTGATCACCTGGGCAACATTATTGCAAACTTTGAATAAAACTGGCTAAAGAGTTCTTATTTTTATCTATGTCAGCCATTTTGTTGAGTAAAGACAAATGCTACTAATTCGCCATTTTTGTATGATCATCAAAAACGAAAGTTATGGAAGAGCCAACATTTTACCGTTCTTGGAAAAGAAAATGGTTGAAATTTGTGGAACTGATATTGTTTTGAGTTCAATTTATTATTAAACATGTTCAGCTATAAACTTCATGAAAACGTTAACATTGCGACTTTTGAAAATTTAAATTTTTCGGCATTTACTCGAGATCAGATCAACCTAAATGGTTACAGATTTACTTTAAAAAAATTGGGTACAACATAAATGTTATACGATAGACTGCATGCATGGTAGTTAACCCAATCACGGTTGACAACTTTGCTTCCCTCTTTAATTGCACGCCGGTGGGTCAGGCCTCAGATTCTATGACGGTTCCAGTGTAAGGACTTATTGGGAATTAGAGAGATCTAATTTAAGGTAATGTTGGCTAGTGCCTGATGCTCTATCTCTGGTCGGACCCATCGGAGTCTAACTGTTGGTTTTATTTTGCTCCAGCATCTCAGTGGTTTCTTGCTGTCGAGTCCTCACCGTTGTTTCATCTCTGTGGTTGTTTGATTGTTTGTGTTCACGGAGATGTTGCACTGATGAGGCTTTCATGTGGACTGAACAAATTATTTGTCGAAACAAGAACAGATTATGATTTTAATCAACATTGATGTCACGCTCCTCTCCCGTGAGCTTTCGGTTTCGTTTTCACGGGAGAAGTGCCGTGGCAGTGACACAAAAGTAAAATCGGGTATAACGAGCCTAAGATTATTAAGCAAAAAAAACATAAAAACCACTTCCCCTATCATTAGATGCTCCAGCTTTGATTATATGAAACCCCCACTCCTAAAAAAAAGTAATATTGGTCTTAATGTGTAGAACTTCTCTTGAAAAATATGATGTGTCCGGTGTTGTACATGTTCCGTGTCTATAGTAATACTTGCTCATAACCTCATATTGTGTTGTCATGACACCTGCTTGTAATAAAGTTTATGTTATGTTACGTCTAAGACGGGCCTCCGTGGCCTAGTGGATAAGAGCGCTGACTCTTAGTCATTAGGTCTCTCACCGCCGTAGGTTCGAGCCTCGCTCGGGCCACGTGTGAGACGCCAAGTTCTGCAACGGAAGGTCAGGTGGTTTTTCTCCGGGTACTCCGGTTTTCGCCCACCTCTGATTAACGATCGGCTCGATATGAGTGAAATAATCTTGAAAGGGCCGTAAAACCCAAACCAAAAAAAAAAAAAAAAAAAAAAAAATGTTACGTCTAAATCGCGACGGAAGTAAGGGCGAGGATTGTGGCCACGTAAAATCGATTTAAGGCCCCCAGTGGAATTCGTTCACGCTGACCGTTCCAATGCGGTTCTTCTGTCGCGGTTTATTTTTGTTATGGTTTATCTTTGGGTGTTTGTGTTGCTTATATTATGTTATTTTGGATAGCCTTTTGGCCATTTCGTGGGAAAGTAACTGTCCTTGTGGCTTTCCGCTATTGTTGTTTCATGTTTGTGCTTCTTTCCCTTTGGTGTCTCTGATGGGAGCTGTGGGTTGATTGTATCGATTCCTGATCATTGCCTTTTACTTCTATTTTACTTGAACGATTTGCTGTAATGCATATTACGGCCAGCTACTATTTACAAGTAAAATCCAAGTTATCTGTCAGTGATTCACCATCTTTTCATAGAATTTATTTGATTTTTTTTACCATGTATTTCATCTGGGGATAGGGGAACGGTTTGTTTAATAAAACAAAAATTAGCACGGTGACCCCTATTTTTCTTTTAATTTTCTATTCTCTGAAAACATCCCTTAGAGACAAAACCTTGTTTTATGAAAATTTCAATGTATAATTTTTCTGTATGGTCCAAACTATTGCAGACAATGAATTATTTTTAAAGATATTTTGGTTGATGACAAAATTGGTTTTGCAAAAAAAAAAAAAAAAAAAAAAAAAAATCTGAGCTTGAAAAATAGGCTAAAGTTAGGTGTCATCTTTTACTATACCATACTGACTTAAATAATTGTTTAACAGCTAGGCAAAAGTCATTTTGACATGCTATTTACTAACATGGTTGTTTCCTGATATTTCTGGGAAAACAGTTTAGGGTGATTTCCTTCTTGTTCAGATAACTTCAGATTTAGCACGGTGACATATGGTTTTTATTTCAAATGTGGTGAGTCAGTATATGATGCTGAACATATACAGACTCTTAAACAGTTTTCAATGTAGGAAGTATTTCGTAGCATATGCCCTTAAAACATAGGCATTTTAGCTATTTTGTTAGAGCATCGCTTAAGCAACTTTCCAATGAAGTTTGATTGAAAATGGCCCATGGGAATAGTAGGAGTTGTCGCTTAAAAGGTTGTCTATTTTAAGATCTGGCATCCGTTTTGATCATCAGAGCCGAACCCATTTAGCTATTTTAGTAGAGGGTAATCCAAGCAACATTCCTATCAGAAAATGGCCGTTTTTTGATTTTTACCTCTGACAACCATCTTGTTTATTGAATTAGACCGTTTTAGGCAATAATGATTGAACCATCCCCCCGTCCCCGGCAACTCTCCTGTTCCGTTTGAATCAACTATTGACCCACGTGTTTAGGAGAACTTCGCGTTTAAAGCAAACCATTGACATTTTTTTTTTCTATTTTTAGCTCTGGCAGCCATTTTGCTCATCTGAGTGGAACAAATTAACTATTTTGATAGCGGGTTGACATAAGCGACATTCCTGTGAAGTTTGAATGAAATTGGCCCGTGGGTATAGGAGAATTTGACGTTTGAAGACTTTTCTATTTTTAGCTCTGGCGGCTGTCTTTTCATCAGAGCGGAATGACTTTAGCTATTTTGGTAGAGGGCCACCTAGGCAACATTCCTGTGATGTTTGAATCAAATTGGCCAAATTGTCGAGGAGGAGTCACATTTGAAGCATATTTATGTTTTTCAATTTTTAGCTCTGGCAGCCATTTTGCTCATTGGAGTGGGATTGGTTTAGCTATTTTGGTAGAGGGTCACCTAAGCAACATTCCTATGGAGTTTGAATGAAACTGGCCCAAGGTTACAGGAGGAGTTGCGGTTTAAATATGTTTTTTTTTTCTATTTTTTTGCTCTGGCGGCCATTTTTTCATCAGAGCAGAACAATTTTAACTATTTTGGTAGGGTGTCACCTAGGCAAGTTTCCTGTAAAGTTTGAATCAAATTTGCCCAAGTGTTTAGGAGAACTTTGAAGCAAATTTACGATGATTTATTTTTATTTTTAGCACTGGCAGCCATCTTGTTCATCACAGCCAAAACGATTTTAGCTATGTTGGTAGGGAGCCACTTAGGTAATATTCCTGTGAAGTTTGAATAAAATTGGCTCAGGGGTGTAGGAGGAGTTCACATTTAAAACACATTTACTTTTTTTCCTATTTGTAGCTTACGAATCCATTTTGATCATCTGAGCAGAATTGTTTTAGATATTTTGGTAAAGGGTCAGCATGGCAACATTCCTATGAAGTTTGAATGAAACTGGCCGAAGGGTTCAGGAGAAGTTCGATTTTGAAACAAATTTACGACGTTGTTCTATTTGTAGCTCTGGCGGCCATCTTGTTCGTCAGAGAAAACGATTTTAGCTATTTTGGTAGGGAGTCACCTAGCCAATATTCCTGTGAAGTTTGAATTAAATTATCCCAAGGGTTTAGGAGGAGTTCGCGTTTGAACAATTTAACGATGTTTTTCTCTTTCCTTTTTATGCCCTCAGCCATTCAAAAAATTGGCGGGGTATTATGTGATACCCTCCGAAGTTTTGAGTGTCCGTCCGTCCGTCCGTCAGCGCCCCGTAGTTGGCTCCATAACTCTGATAACGTTTGAGATATTTTCACGAAACCACACAGATATGTAAAGCACTATCAGACAACGTGCAGAACATATAAACCGTAACTCTGATTTTCCTACTTTTAGAGTTGTTGCCCTTTGAACATTGAACATAGGAAATCCTATCATAGTTTCGTGTCCGCTCCATAACTTCGATACCGTTTGAGATATTTCCATGAAACTTCATAGATATGTAGAGCACCATGAGACGACGTGCAGAACATATGAATCAAACACTGATTTTCCTGCTTTTGGAGTTATTGCCCTTTGAACATTGAATATAGCTGTTGCTATCAGTTTCGTGTCCGCTCCATAACTCTGATACCATTTAAGATATTTTCACGAAACTTCACAGATTTGAGAGCTTCATGAGACGACGTCAGAACATATGAACCATAAATCTGATTTTCCTGCTTTTGGAGTTATTACCCTTTGAACATTGAATATAGCTGTTGCTATCAGTTTCGTGTCCGCTCCATAACTCAGATACCATTTGAGATATTTTCACGAAACTAGATATGTAGAGCACTATCAGACGACGTGCAGAACATATGCAACGTAACTCTGATGATCCTACTTTTGGAGTTATTGCCCTTTGAACATTTGAAATAGCCATTTCTAACGTAGTTTCGTGTCCGCTCCATAACTTGGATACCATTTGAGATATTGCGTGAAACTTCACCGATATGTAGAGCACCATGAGACGACATGCAGAGCATGTGAACCATAACTCTAATATTCCTACTTTTGGAGTTATTACCCTTTGCACTTTGAATATAGCAGTTGGTATCAGTTTCGAGTCCGTTCCATAACTCTGATACCATTTGAGATATTTTCACGAAACTCCATAGATTTGTAGAGCAGCCTGAGACGACATGCAGACCATATGAACCATAACTCTGATTTTCCTACTTTTGGAGTTATCGCCCCTTGTACATTGAACATAGCCATTTCTGTCATGTAGTCTGTTTGAAGCACTATATCTCCTGAACGTAATGATTGATTCTGAGCAAACTTGCATGGTTACATCACTAGGATGGGGGAAAACAGCCATTAGGTTTTGATTCACTGTGATATGGCACTTTCTTGATGTAATTGTAGTGGCGGGGCATCATGCAGTGCTTGAAGTTTTAATTTTTAGCTCTGGCCGCCATCTTGCTCATCGAAGCGGAACAATTTAAGCAACATTCCTATGACGTTTGAATGAAATTGGCCCAAGGGTACAAGAGGACTTGGCGTTTAAAGATATATCTTTCTTTAGCTCTGACGGCCATCTTGTTCATCGGAACGGAACCGATTTTGCTAGTTTTGTAGGTAGCCACACAGGCAACATTTCCGTGAAGTTTAAATCAAATTGGCCTAAGTGTTTAGGAGGAGTTCGCATTTAAATCAAAGTGTTGGCGACGCACGACGGATGATGGACATTCGCTGATCACAATAGGTCACCATGATCACTTCGTGCACAGGTGAGCTAATGATTTTAGACGTGCCGCAGCACCAGATAGGCCTCAGCGTTCTGCATTCATCTCGTAACAGAGCCTATGATTGATCAAACTGATTCTAGATTTGAAAGAGTCAAGATCAGAAACCAGGACGAGATCAGCTGGTAGCCTGCTCCACAGAGCAACCATCACCTGTTCCAAAGAACAATCGTCATAGGGAAGAATGAGTATTAATAGTATGAGACAGATGACGGCCCCCGCCCATCGGGGCTTGAAGAAATAGATGGGCTGCATGATGCTTCCACGCAGAGCTGAAACCGCCCCGCACACGAGTACTGGTAAACTGCTAAGAGGATCTAAGCCAGCCCAGGCAAAGCGGTGCGAGTCGGGACTGTCCAGGCTTATAAAATCTATTGGTTTCATCTCAGTGTCGGGTAATAGTCCCACAAAATTGGAAGCAACGTCTCCATATGACCTTTACGGTGTTGACGGGGACGTTAAACCTCCAATCAAACAAACAAACGAGACAGGTGTGTGTATCTGCCTGTAAGCTAGAGGGTGGTGACGCGTGTTTGTCGTTAGGCGTTCGAACTGTGACGGAACTGGTTTCGCGACAAAACCGTAAACGATTTTATAAAACACTGTAAGGCGCGCATCGTAGCGTCTGAGCTCAAGTGACCGCCATCCAAGCTCACCAATCAAGTCTGTAACACTGTCGTAGTCGGGAGAAGTCACTTGTGACCCAACGGTTTGCCCTATGGGGTGCCGTTTTACTATTTAATACAATTTCGAGATATCTATATTTTTTTATTAGATATCTATAACTAACATTATCTATATTTATCAATATTTTTTATATCATAAAATGTAATCAACGATATGTTATATATATTTCTTGATAGCTATAAAGTTTTATGATATACATTATTCCTTTGTATAAATGGATATCAAAAATCAAATTATAGATATATATTATTGTAATTAATGATATCTATATTTCACTTTATAGATATCTTTAAATTTAAAGAATTATTGATATCTAAAATAAGTTATAATTATGCATATTGATATCTTATATTCCATCCGACTTATGGATATCAATAATTAGATTTGTTTGTTTGAGTTGAGGTTTTACATCCCCTTAACACTTTTCAGGTAATGTTTGAGCCACTGCTTCCAATTTTATGGGACTTTTACCCGACGTCGAGATGAAATGACATCGCAAGCCCTGCGTGCCAAAACAAACCGAAAGAGTTAGGGACGGTCCAACTCGCCTCACTTTGCCTGGGCAGGCTTAGACCCTCTGAGTTTACCGGTACTCATGTGCGGTCGGTTTCACCTCTGCGAGGAACCATGTGGCAGTCCAATCTATTTCTCCAAGCCTCACTGGGCGGGGCCCGCTCAATAATTAGAACTAGGGTGTCTGGAATAGACTGGTACATTTTGGTAAAGCCACATGGTAGAGCTCTTGATGAGTTTTGCTGTTTGTTTCATTAGTCAGGTTGCAATATATCCTTTGGATCTTATGGCTTCAAGTATGCATCTTATTGTCAATAACTGTGGTTACATCGCATGGTGGGGTCGGGAATGGTACTCTGAATTTTGTTTGCTACGCAGGCTAATGGTGACCCAAAATACTAAGACTTACAATGTATACCCCCAAATTTCCAACCCTTGTAACTGGACAAATGGCCGTCTCCTAAAAACCTTTTCTCTAAAACAGAAAAAAAATACTCAAAAACGAAAAATTAACCCTAAAAATATTCCCAGCCCATGTAAAAAAAAAGGAAACTTCAGAGTATGCCGCACCCGCCACATTTTGCTTTACTCCCCACATCATGCACTCTGTTCGAATCTGGCCAGACCATAATTTATAAACTTTTGAGGATAGTATTGTTGTGGGGTACAGTTTTACTATTTACTCCCTATTTTTAAATATAATTCGAATTATGGATATCCATATTTCGTTTTAATGATATCATTAATTCAGCCAAATTATTAATATCTATAATTCTAATTATAGACATCTATTATTCTTATTATTGATATCATTTAATCAGTTAACAGATATCAATAAGTCAGTCCCATTTATTGATATCATTAAGCCATTACAACAGTTCCGCTTAGTTAGCATATCTAGAGGGACCAAAATAGCAGGTACGCTTGCTTAGTTAGCATACCTAGAAGGAGCATAACAGCAGATACGCTTAGTTACCATACCTAGAAGGAGCAAAACAGCAGATACGCTTAGTTACCATACCTAGAAGGACCATAACAGCAGATACGCTTAGTTACCATACCTAGAAGGAGCATAACAGTAGATACGCTTAGTTACCATACCTAGAAGGACCATAACAGCAGATACGCTTAGTTACCATACCTAGAAGGACCATAACAGCAGATACGCTTAGTTACCATACCTAGAAGGAGCATAACAGTAGATACGCTTAGTTACCATACCTAGAAGGACCATAACAGCAGATACGCTTAGCGCGTCTAAGGGCATGAAAGAGTATCAAAAATAAGTCTCGCAGCCGAATTGGATAGGACCTAGAGATTCGGGACGGATCTCATTAGGCAGGGGATGGGGGAAGTAACAGCTCGACCGCGTGGCTCGGTAGCCCATCGGTAGACTGTTCGCACGGTATGCGAGAGGCCTTAGGTTCGAGTCCCGGTCGAATCATGTTGTTACATGTAACAGGTCGGCCGAGTAGCTCAGTCGGTAGAATGTTTGCGCGGTATGCGAGAGCCCTGGGTTCGAGTCTCGATCCATCTTCTTTTTCCATCCCTGTAACATATAAACAGAATTACTAAAAGACATGTTGGATCAGCCAAAACGCCTTTTGGTTTGTTATGCTCAGGTTACATTCCTGACGAGATCAAAACAACAGGTCCTCTGAGATTACGAACGCTAATTATAGATATACCCTGTGTCAAAAGATCCGATCTGGGATTAAACGTTGAAATGAGTTGTGGTTTCACAGACCGATCAACAGGTAAGGTCATTTCGGGACGGTCAGTTACCTTCACTATTCTTTGAAAGGTTAAACATGTTATAGGTGTACCAGTATTAGACTAGTGAGATCGTCCCTCGGGTTTCCACGGCGACAGTAATGATGATTGGCCAAGAGCCGAGTCCTCAGGAAAGTCGTGTTCCGAGAAATAGGGCATGATAAAAAGGAAAGAAATATATATATATTATGTGTATGTCTTCTTGATAATCTGTTGTAAATGAAGCGAAACCGCGGTAGAAGTTTACTGAAAATATAGTGTTATTTGGCAAACTCGGACTTATTGATTATATATATACTACTCAAAGTTTGATAGGGATCACTTTTTATATACCAAATTTTGCACTGAAAATTTAAAATTTCTTGACAGAATTTATACTCGGTATATTGATAAATATCTTAAGCAGAAACTCATGTGCAGTTCAGTACTCATAAAAGTGCACACTTCTCACACTTCGCAAATGAAATCATGCACCCCCAAAATCTTGCCTAGCACTGCTTTCCAGCAGACCAATGAAACTTGTCAGTGTTCCTTAACCAAGCGTAAAAAGGACTTCATTTGATTTGTGAAGCACTAAAATGCCTAGGGGACAATTAAGAAACCGTCTGAGCCCCGAAGAAATGAATCGTGGCGTCGGAATGTTGGAATCCGGTGTCTCTCAACGTCGTGTTGCTGGAATTCTGAATGTGTCTCAGAGCGTGGTTTCCCGAATGTGTAGTCGGTGTCTTACCCACGGAAATCCTTCACACTGACACGACGGTGTTGAAAAAGGGCTACAACTCAGCGTCAGGTCCGTTTCTTGTTGATTCAGTCTCGACGTCAACGGTTCCTGGACGCTACGCGTTTGCATAACGAGCTTAGGTACGGAACTGGAGTACGAATTTCTACACAAACTGTCAGGAACGGGCTCCACGAGTTCGGACTTTATGCCACGAGGCCTGCTGTACGTGTTCCGTTGACGAGACAGCACGTGCTAGACCGGTTGGACTTTGCCAGAACTCACGTCAGGTGGACGGTTCGTGACTTGACGCCAGTACTGTTTACTTAGGAGTCCAGATTCTGTCTAAACTTCACTTATAAACGCCAATTAGTGCGGCGAATGTCTAAAGAGCCATTCGATGACTTGAATGTGGCAAAGCATGATCGCTATGGAAAGGGGTCAGTCATGGTTTGGGCTGGGGAAAGCGTGAACGGTAAAACTGAGTTGTACGTCGTTGTAAACGGAACGTTAATGGCAGTGAGATACTGTAATGATATTCTTGATGAGTTTGTCAGACCATATGCAGATGCATCGGCCCGGACTTTATTCTGATGGAAGATAATGCCCGTCCCAACCGTGCCAACGTCACTGATTCCTATCTGGAACGTGAGACAATCGTTCGTATGGACTGGCCTGCTCGGTCACCGGACTTAAATCCGATTGAGCATGCACGGGACATGCTACAGCGTGCTGTTTCAGCCCGACCTGTGAATCGGAGGACTTTAAAGGAGCTCAAAGATACATTGGTTGCTGAATGAAAGCTGATTCCACAAAACCGGATACAGACTCCGATTACTAGCATGCGCAGGCGATGTCGTACTGTAATTGATGCTCGTGGACGCCATACACGTTCTTAGGCACGTTTGTCTAAACAAATTTGGAAATTTGTGAAAAATCAGTTGTCCAAATCCCTTCGTGTTACGGCAAATTTTGGGGGTGCCATGACGGTTGCTGTTTTCGCGCTTGAATGCAGTACCAGTTGACAAAATTTATCACTAGGTTTTGTGAAGGATACGTTTTCTATCATTATGTATCAAATTTGGATTCAGCTGATTAACTCATCCAAACATTATTTTGCATTAAAAAAGTGATTCCTATCAAACTTTGAGTAGTATATATAAGTCCGAGTTTGCCAAATAACACTATATTTTCAGTAAACTTCTACCGCGGTTTCGCTGCATTTACAACAGATATTCAACTCAAGCCCAGTCGCCAAAACATACCGAAACGGTCTATAGGTAGGGCCGGTCTGACTTTGCCTGGGTACGCTTAGACCCTCTGAGCGGTTTACTAGTACTCATGTGCGGTCTGTTTCAGCTCTACGTGGAAGCACCACACAGCTAAATCTATTTCCTTAAAACCCGATGGGCGGGGGCAAGCAGCTAGGAGTTAGGTTTATGACTTTGTACGACGAGACAGCTAATAACAGATATATCGTATGCACGAACCTAGAACGCCCTCGCCTATCGGGGCTTGGAGAAATAGATTAGGCTGCATGGTGCTTCCGCGCAGACGTGAATACTGGTAAACTACTTAAGGTTTAAGCCTGCCCAGTTCCAAGTCGGAGCGCTCCTTAAACCCTAGCGGGTTCTTTGGACGATAAAGCTTGCATTTCATCTCAATGTCGGGTAAAAGTCGCACAAAGTCGGAAGCAAATCTCACAAATGACCCAAATAATGTTGACGAAATACCTCAAGACAAAAAAACAACAAAAAAAAACACAAAAAAAAACAGCATTTAACTAGCTATAAATGTGAAGTCAGTAACCCAGATTAAATCTTGCCATACTAAAAACAAACATTTTATACAAAATGATGTGCCCGATTTTGGGTATAAACTTGCCCAAAGTGCGTGTTTGGTTACGTAGACAGGCTCAACATGACCTTGACAACTAATCATCAATTCAAACGAAAAGAAAACCAACATTCAATAACGTTCGCTTACGGTGATAATCAGTATTCCATTACTCGTGAATAACAGGTATAAATAAATGTGCGTTATTAGCAGGAAGGTGCGTTTTCAGCAGGAACTAGTGATTTTGACCCTAATTACTGCATTTGTGCATGGTTCTTCAGCAGTGAAACTGGTGTGTACAAATACTCAAATTTGCTATGAAAAATAATTTTGAAATTGAAGTTCGATGAGCTGTGAGTTTGATGCAACCACCCTTGGTTTAGCTGTTTAATTCAGGATACGACAAACTGATTATATTTTTTCTTATTTTTCCTGAAAACAGGTGTTGAGTTTTTATGCAAATTGTATTTGCATAAAATATTAAAAAAAATCTGTTTTCAATGGAGATAATTTGCATGAAATGTCAAACTCTTTAAAAAGAAAAAAAAAAAAAAAAAAAAAAAAAAAAATAAGAGAATAATATCGACTGCTGAAATTTTTACCACAACAACAGTGACGACGAACCAACAACAAGAATTCGACACTTTAGTCAACGATCATTAAATAGAGGATCTTGCATGAGTGTTCATGTATTATGAAATTTATTAAACGAGTTGAGGAAAAGGGATAAAATGCGAGGCTTTGCCGAGCATTTTATCCCTTTTCCTCAACGAGTTTAATAAATTTAAACATATATGAGCACTCATGCAAGATTCTGTTTATCATATGACATTTAAAACGGATTTTATTCACGATTGTTTAACAAAAATGTCAATATTCCGCCATTAGTAAACGCGACGTCGTTAGGGACGTCGTACATGTAACGTTATGGGGCGTATTTAACTAATTTGCATATTTAATTCACTAGTGGATTATAGAATTTATTACATGACCTTATTACATTCTCAGACGCGACGTCATATGATAAATATTGATATTATAGCGGAAGTGTTTGTCAAAATGATGGCTAAATGCGTGTTCGGGTTCTGTTTATTCCTGAAGGCCGGAGAGCCTACACCCAGGAAAACTCTCGACGATGTTCTCACTAAACTGAATTTGATCAGCAATGAGCATAAACATATTATGGCAGTGCTACAAGAACTGTCAGAGAAGGTTTCAAACGTGCAGTCCCAATGTGGAACACGCGGAGAGCTATCTAGAGAAATTGTTGATACTTTACAGCATTTGAAGAAAAAGTTTGAATTTCCAGAGTGGAAGGAGGTGTTTGACGGCTCTGGTGCTACGTACGTGAGGTGGGGAAGATCCGAATGTGAGTCAATTAATGGTACTGTTAAAATTTATGACGGACTTGCCGCTGGGGACTTTTATAATCACGCCGGTGGGCCGAGTGAGCTTCTGTGTCTTCCCAAGGAGCCAAGCTGGGGTAAATATGACGACGAGTACCTGGGACATGCGTTTATATATGGAACCGAATATCAGACCGGCAGTCGGCAACAGTCGGAGAGAATCTTCAAGAAACATCTAGAAAATGGAAATGTGCCGTGTGTGGTGTGTCAGTCTATCGGAAGAATGGCCGCTTTGCGAGTACCGGGCCGAACCGACTGCTTTACTGGGTGGACAAGAGAATATACTGGCTATTTGATGGGAGGACATCATGGTCATAAGAAATCAACGGATTATACATGTATTGATTCTGATCCAGAAGTTGTATATGGGAATGCCCGATATCAGGAAGGACAATTCCTCTATTTTGTGGAAGCCAACTGTATTAAAAACTCACTTCCCTGTCCACCATATGTGCAAGGTAGGGAAATTCCATGTGTCGTCTGCACGAAGTGACATTGGACATAATCGACAGGTTATTCAAAATTTCTGGACAGGATATTATACGTTTTTCGCATTGAATTGACTGTAAAGCCAGTAGTCTATGATAATTTATGAAGTCGAACTTCGATGGCTGGAATCCCTTTGGGACCATGAACATTTGTTCGAGAAAGCGGTAGTTCGAACCATGGAGGGTTACTATTAGTGCCATACCAGGCATAATGTAGATACTTGTGGGGCATATTTTCGGTGTTGTATATTATAAGTGATTGTTATGTGTACTCATTAGAATCGCCTCAATAGCCCCCACCCAGTGGGGCATGAAGAAATAGATGGACTGCATGATGCTTCCGAGCAGAGCTGAAACCGACCCGCACACGAGTAATGGTAAACCGCTTAGAGGATCTAAGCCTGCCCAGGCCAGGCGGTGCTTATAACCCCTATTGGTTTCATTGGGCGGCAGGGATTGAGATGTCGTTTCATCTCAATGTCGGGTGAAAGTCCCAAAAAATTGGAAGCAACGTCTCCAAAATATCCTATACGGTGTTGATGGGGACGTTTAATCTCAAATCAAACAAACAAGAATCGCCCCATCGATGCGATTCTAATGAGTACACACAGCATACATTTCGAAAATAAAAGAAGAAGATATTCCTAATTTATGTCTTTTTCGTATTTAGAGGAATTCCCCGTGAACTCAAGAACGGGTTCGACTCGTCCATGGAAAACGAGCGATCGGGGTTCGAGCCATTGAAGTTCTACTGTATACAGGACAGGGATATCTCGTTGACTATGGCTAAGTCAGTCCTTTGACAGTTTTCCTTTCACTCACTTTTTTTTGATAATAAGAGGAGATCATTTCTTAGTATTTTTCTTATAATTTGAGGAGAGTTTTATTTTTCTTATTTTATTTTGAAAATTTATACTCTGTGTACTCATTTGAAAGATATACCTATATATAGGCTACATTATTTGGGTTTTGGATTTTAGGCTTTTCAGTGATCAGATCTTCACTGTTTGCCATTTACGCCATTTGGGGCCACTATCCTGCGAGGATTGCGCCACGCATCATGAAAACACGCCTATATAATGCTGACCCCCTTGAACCCCACTTTTATTTAGTTAAACTGGGGTTTGCAGGGGTAAACCTTATTTTTCTTATTTCTGCTCTCAAATATAGATTGTGGGTACCCATAAGAACCACCTCGACGAGGCGGTTCTAACGGTTACCCACAATCTAAATTTTGGGCAGAAATAAGAAAAGTATCACCTTTTTCATCTTAAAATTTTCATTTTTTCGGCGATAAAGGTTACAATGTATTTGTATAGGCGTGTTCGATTTAGGCTCCCCAGTAAAAAAAGGTTTAATAGCCTTTCCAAAAGCGTTTCTTCTGTTGTGGTTTGTATAGTTCGCTATTGCCAGTATATGTTTGATCTAGATAGCCGTTGGACCATAATATAGGCAAGTAACTGTCCTTTTGGCTTTCGCTGTTGACGTGTTCATTATGGTGAAGTTGTTTTATGTTGGTGTTTCTTTGCCTTTAGTGTATTGGCTGCCAGATTTCACGTCTGTACAGTAAAATTCCGCTATTAAAACCATCTAAAATTAAGACTAAATCTGCTTTTAGAAGCTTAATGCGATTGTTTCAGTTATTTTTTCTTTGTGCTTCCTGCAATACACATAGAGTCTCCTAATAAGAGACCACCTCTGGGACTGTTCAAAAGTGGTCTTTAAGACCACTTTTGAACAGTCCCAGAGGTGGTCTGAATAGAGAGAGTTTACTGTAGCTTCATTTATATGACAATCATATCAACTTCAATGGGCTCATTGATTTTAAGCCCTGGGCTACAGTTTCTTGAACTCTGAATGGAAAAGACGTGGTTCAATCAATCAAACAAACAAACAAACAAATTTCACGCTTTATTTCATTCTATTTTAAATTTCACTTCAATGTAACATGGGTACGGGTACCGGTCCGTTAGAAGCGACTCGATGAAACGAGTCTAACAAAGACCCGAACTACAAGCCTCCATCGGTAACAAGAAAACAAAAAGTCACCTCACCACTCCTACCCATCTGGGTCATGTATAACATGTATATATGAGCCCCGCCAAGCGAATTTGTGCCTTCGAGCATTCCGTCATGACAAATTTTAACTGCGCATGCCCAGCCATTCAGAGGGGCCAGGGGTATGGCTTTCTGTCTGAAGGTTCCTCTTGATTCACTGCTTGTATGAGCGAGCAGCAAAGGTTCTGGCTAGACTGCGCGAATGCGCAAGCTCGCCTGAACCTTCGCTGCTCGCATAGGCGATAAGTACCAAAATCGCTTGGCGGGGCCCATATGGTCATGGTAATGATAAGTTCATACAGAAACAAACGTGCATTACACCTCACAAATTCAAAGTTGGCTTGGCTTACAATATCGGAGCGGACATCAGTGGTCTGAAGTACTAGTCACTAGTTCAAAACCCATAGATTTTGAATCTAAGACCTCAATCTTTCACTGCCGACATTTTCAATTTTATTGTCCTAGCTACATGGAGTTTTTTAACCTAATGGTATACATTCTTCGAAAATTCGTAAAAATTGTTTGTTTGTTTGATTTGAGGTTTAACGTCCCCGTCAACACTGTAAAGGTCATTTTGGAGACGTTGCTTCCAATTTTGCGGGACTTTTACCCGACATTGAGATGAAATGACATCTCAATCTTTCCATATGGGTACAAGTGATAACACACGGGTGCGCTATAACGGCATCTCTCTTACCGCTATAACTTTTTTCCAGCTAACAAATCGATATTATTAGCTCACCTGATAATTTCACGGGAATGTTCCTTGGGTGTCCCTCTACCAAAAATGCTCAAACTGTTCTGCTCGGATGAACAAGATGGCCACCATGAGAGCTAAAAACAAGACTTTTTACATAGACTTATTAGGGGAAAATCTTTAAAAAAATCTTTTTGTCTGAAACCAGGAGGCACAGGTCTTTGATATTTGGTATGCACTTTCATCCAGTGGACCTCTACCAAGATTGTTCAAATTATTGCCCTAGGGCCAAAACTGGTCTTGCCCCCGGGGCCCACTTGTTTTACCTAGACTTATAATAGAAAAAAGAACCCTTTAAAATCTTCTTTTCTGAAACCAGAGGACCCAGGTCTTATATATTTGGTATGCAGCTACATCTAGTGGACATCTACCAAGATTGTTCAAATTATAGCCCTGGGGCCAAAAATGGTCCCGCCCCGGGGCCCACTTGTTTCAGATAAACTTAAAAGGAAAATACCTTTAAAAAATCTTCTTGGCTGGAACCGGAAGGCCCAGGTCTTTGATATTTGGTATGAAGCTTCATCCAGTGGACCTTTACCAAAATTGTTCAAATTATAGCCCTGGGACCAAAATAGTGGCCCCGCCCCTGGGTACACTTGTTTTACATAGACTTATAAGAAAAAAAAAACTTCTTGTCTGAAACCAGTAGGCCCATGTGTTTGATATTTAGCATGCAGCTTCATCTAGTGGACCTCTACCAAGATTACTCAAATTAAAGCCTACAGGCCAAAAATGGCCCCGTCCCGGGACCCAATGGTTTTACATAGACTTCTATATGGAAAACTTTTACAAATCTTCTTGTCTGAAACCGGAAGGGCAAGGAGTTTGATATTTGGTATGAATCTTCATTTAGTGGACCTCTACCAAAACAGAACTGGGGTAAAAAATTGCCACGTCCCTGGACACACATATAAATCTCTAAGCTCCGATGAGCCATATAGGACCATCATGGTCCTCTTGTTCTTACAAAGATGGATTGTTGGTGCTCATTATGGCGGTTCTAACGAGTACCCGCAAACTTTGTATTTTAGGAAAAATAAATATTAAAAAATATTAAATACCTCCGTAAACCCCACCTTTCTTTAACTGGGGAATAAAGGGGTGTTTATCAGACGGACTTATTAACCTGATGCATGTAACGGATCCTTCCGTTCACTTCCTGATGATATGCAAACTATCTTATCATTGGCAGCCTGTTTTACTTTTAAGTTTCACAACTGTCATGCGGCTTCATGCCGTCCTGTTTGATGGGGTCTTTTATCATTGATTGAATGTGTCGAGGTTTTCGGACACGTTAACCCTTGTGGGCCATTTCGGGTCGGTTCCCACAGAAAGGGAGAAAAGAGATAGAAAAGGCAGTAAAGGAGATTAAAGTGAAGGACCGAGGCGGTAAAAAATGACAATTTTTAGATAAAAGTGTTTGATATTTTTCGTATTTCTGCTCAAAACATAAATTGTGGGTACTCATTAGAACCGCCTCGACGAGGCGGTTCTACGAGTACCCACAATCTCTGTTTTAAGCAGAAATAAGAAAAATAATATACATGTATACTCCTGTAAACCCTAGTTTTACTATATAAAAGTGGGGTTTAAGGAGGACAAAATTATATAGGTGTGTTTTCGTGGTGAAGAGGAAAAATGAATGTAAGAGTAGGAACTGAAGAAATAACAACACCCCACCTCTATCCTTACATGTACCTGCTGCAAGGACAACAGGCCCTGCCCAACTGTAAGCCAATATCAATTGGACGCCCCAGTGACCATCACGAAAATCTACTGATATAATGTTGACCCCCATGAACCACACTTTTATATAGTAAAACTGGGGTTTACTAGGGTAAACCTTATTTTTCTTATTTCTGCTCTTAAATATAGATTGTGACTACTTGTTAGAACCGCCTCGGTGAGGCGGTTCTAACGAGTACCCACAATCTATACTTTGAGCAGAAATAAGAAAAATATCACAATTTTTCCTCTTAACATTTTCGTTTTTTTCGGCGGTAAAATTTACAGTGCAATTGTATAGGCGTGTTTTCGTAATGGCAAGGTACACGACACCTTTGCCTCATCCAATCGTATCTTTTATGATACCTAACTTTTTTTAAGCACAGAAGTTTATTTCTGTCAGGTCTTCACGTATATATTACGTCTGTCGTTGTTATCCGCGCGAAGTTTTTTCCCCATTAAATTTGGCTTTTACTTATAGGATACGAATTTGACGAGAACTTGAGTGGGTCCGGCCCGGCCCCCGCCCATCGGGGCTTGAAGAAATAGATGGGCTGCATGATGCTTCCACGCAGAGTTGAAACCGACCGATTACGATTACTGGTATCTAAGTCTGCCCAGGAAAAGCAGTGCGTGTCGGACCGTCCGTGCTTATAAACCCTATTAGTTTCATTGGGCGATAGGGCTTGAGATGTCATTTTATCTCAATGTCGGGTGCAAGTCCGACAAAATTGGAAGCAACGTCTTCAAAATGACCTATACAGTGTTGACGGGGACGTTAAATCTCAAATCAAACAAACAAAACTTCAGTGGGCTGTCGTTCATTTTCTCGTGTTTGGGATCAGCCTTCCGTAGACTGTGTGACATCTGTATCAGTTGGTAACACCGGAGATGCAACGAGATCATTTAGTTGTAGCTTCATTTTCCGGAATACCAGAAATGGTTATATCAGTGTTCCAGATCATCACAACGATGGTTCGATCATTCGGCACATGAGCAGCCGTTGTTAGTCGTTCGTCCGTGGTGTTTAGCGTGTGTCTTGATTCGACAGTTACATTATCCGGTGTTGAACCGACGCTGCAGTTTCTCCAACCGTTTCACTGGGTGATTCAGGATTTTTTTCTTTTTTTGCTTTAGCGCCTACCTTCTCGACAAGTTTAGTTGGAATCTTGAATAGAAGGGTTTAAAGTTATCTAATAGTGTTTCATTTTTGGTGAGCCAGCCAAGTAGTGTATCAGTCAGCTGTTCAGGACAAGTGTAATAAATCTCTGATTCTTGACTTGTCATGGCCACAACACTCCATCACGAAAACGCACCTATATAATTGTGATCCCCTTGAACCCCACTTTTATATAGTAAAACTGGGGTTTGCAGGGGTAAACCTTATTTTTCTTATTTCTGCTCTAAAATATAGATTATGGGTACTCGTTAGAACCGCCTCGAGGAGGCGGTTCTAACGAGTACCCACAATCTACATTTTGAGCAGAAATAAGAAAAATATCACATTTTGTCCTCTTAAATTTTTCCTTTTTATCGCCGATAAAGGTTACACTGTATTTGTATAGGCGTGTTTTCGTAATGCCCTGAGGCGTTTTTAAGTCGGTTTGTCAGTAGCCATGCTATATAAATCTGTAGCCGAACCAACTCTGCTTTTTGTTCTTTTAGAGTCATATATAGTGTCTACCATCTGTTAACAACTGAAATCTAAACATGTGTAGAACAACCAGCTTTGATGTACAACCACTAACTAAATCATATTCTTGGTCTTTACCTATACTGGTCCGTCCGAAGAAGGTGGTTCTGTCCAAAACCGTATACGTTCTGTCTACAATTTATCCGCCATTGGGGTTCCAGTGTATATGTTTCAGCTAAGCTCCAGTTGGCAAGCTGTTCACATATATTATCCAAAAGCTGACAGGTAAATGTAACAGGGAACTGTCGTGACTTAAGTTCAGGTAGCCGGTGAGGCACGCGAACCAAGCCTTAAGACTGAGAGTAATAATCAGTTATATATGGCAATAAAGTTTGTCTTTTCCAACCTGACCGTCCAACACACACTCCACCCCCACGCCACCATCTGTCAAGGTCGTCGTATGTCTTGGTACCATGTGATTCGTCGTGCAGCATTGCGCAGACGCGACACCAGAAAAAAGTGTTTATAAATGTCCCAGTCCCTTTCCAACGAAAGTATTCATTATAGAGATCGTCTGACTGGTCTAAAAGATGGAGGTATGCGGCTAGGGCCCGCGGGGAGGCGAAGTCGTCCACGTGTATGAATGAGTTATAGGGGGCAGCACGTTGATAGTCTTCCTTTGGTGCTCCCATCACAACTGGTATAATGTCATGTCTGAAAAACAAACCACAACACATGCAGTTTAACCCGTTGTATACTAATGGACTCTTCCATTGCTATATGTTGGACAAGTCAATATGTCATATAAGTGGTGTCAGGTCTATTTTTTCGTTTTTATTCTATTTTTGACGGAAAATATTGTTAGCAAATAGTGCAGGCCCTGATCAGACGCCGGAATCTGATATGAGCCTGCACTGTTTGCCAAGGTACCCCCTTTAGGGATTTCGCTCGTACAATGGGTTAAAAAATCTCAATGGTCAAAACAGTAAAAGTTTCTAGCAAGATAGTGATATATTCCACTTCTACAGCCTTTATAATGGAGCGACGCGGGTAGAGTGGTTGGGTCTTTCACGAAGATAAGCAACGGACATTGCGGTTAGTATCTGGATGGGTTACGGGGTTGCTTGACTTCGTGGACAGACCGGAGTGCATGTAAAATAGCCCGTACTTATACCGATTTCTGTTTGTTTGTATAAATATGCAAACTGCACAACTTAGTATGTCATTAAACTGCTGAATGGGCCGTTAAACCCAAAACATTATGCGGCGCCTTCACTGTTTGCAATTTTTTACCATTTTCAATAAATAATCTGAAAAAAAAAAAAAAAAACCCACAAAAAACAAGAGCTGTCACTATAGGTGACCAATGCCCCCCCACCCGTGGGAGCTCATTTCTGATTTTTTTTTTTAAATTTCAAGGGGAGATAATTAAGCCAAAAATGATAACAGAGTTATGGCCCTTAGTCAGAATGTAGCCCTTGTGAAGGTGAATAAGTGTGTGAAGTTTCATGGGGCTAGGGTCAAATACTGTTGAAGTTATGATCAAGGTTAAAGTTTTTGTGACGGACAGACAGACAAACAAGCAAACAGGCAGCGGACAGTCAGACAAACAAACAAACAGACAGACAGGGCAAATACTATATGCCCCCCGAATCAAAGATTCTCGGGGGGGGGGGGGGGGTGGGGGGGGGGGGCATAAAAATCTCCAAGCCACGCGGCCTTGATTTTTAAATGGTCTTGTGCAAGAGCAGATGGTTCTGTCTGATTTGAGGTTTAACATCCCCGTCAACACTATTTAGGTCGATTTGGAGACATTGTTTCCAATTCTTTCGCAATGTTATCCGACATTGAGATGAAATGACATCTCAAGCCCTGTCGCCCAATGAAACCAATATCATTTATATGCATTGACGGTCCACTCACACCACTTGGCCTGGGCAGACTTTATGTTCTAAGTGGTTTACCAGTACTCATGTGCGGTCGGTTTCCGCTCTGCGTGGAAACATCATGCAGCCCATCTATTATGGGCTGGGGCCAAAGTGTAGCTGAAGATACGTGACTAGTGCTACACAAGAGTATGTTCCGTACAAAAAGGGTCAAACGAATAGAAAAAAAACCACACACACACAAAAAAAAACACTCCATATGAAGCATTTTTCGCAGGTTTGAACAGGAAGATATTAAAGTTGTCTCCCTTGTTTTGTTTGTTTGGTAATTTTGGAGACGTAACTTCCGATTTCGTGGGACTTTTACCCGACATTAAGATGAAATTTCATCTCCAGCCGTATCGTCCAAAAGAACCTCTAGTATTTAAAGGGAGGGTCTGACTCGCACCACTTTGCCTGGGCAGGCTTAGAAGGTTTATGCGATTTACCATTAATTGAATGTTCGGTAGGTTTCAGGCACCTACTGGTTTGCTGAATTAACCTTTTGTTTACAGAAAACGCTAAAAGATAGAATTGGCCAACAGTGTTGGACCGGATCAGACGCCGCATTATCGCCCTACGTTGTTCGCCAAAAAAACAAAAACAAAAAAAAACAACAACAACAAAAAAAAAAAAACCCACTCAGTCATTTTCCAAATAAACAACCTGATACAATATTACTTATTGGCAGCGCCGAGTGAAAAGGAGCTTTCGAACATGACCGCCCGTCGAATGCTGAGATCAGTCTCCGTATCCCCGCAGTTTAATCAGAACATTTCACTGTGTGCTATTGCCAGCCAGCAGAGAATGAAGAACCATCGTCGGGCCGACAGCTATACGACGTGCAACGTCGTATCGATGTCGGTCCGACGTTGGCTAGCTGACTCGTGATAGCTGGGCCAGTGACCCCCTTTTTACCCATTCAAACTGATTTGAGACTTCGCTTAAAGCATATGTTTGAAGACCCCTTTTCTCTTGTCTCGGTTCATATGAACAATAATATATAATAATCTGATATTGGGTTCTTCTGTTGTAGATGGACGTATCCAACCCTCGGGATGACCATGCTGAGCGGAACCGAGGCTACGCGTTTCCAACCCTCGGATGACCTTGCTCAGCAGCGGAACGCCCATCAACAGAACAACAGAACTTCATATCTTTCGCAACCCGGGGGTTGGAAACGCTCATCTACAACAAAACTCCAAATTAGATTCTTTTTCTTGCACAACACCGTCGAAAAGTTTCATTTTACTTTATTTAACGTTAAATTTTTAGCTCGGCTGTTTTCGAAGACAACGTGGTGGTATTGTCATAGCTCTGGCGTCGTCTGCGTCGTCGTCGTGCAAAAACTTGGACATTTTGTAATATTTCTGTCATTACTGAACATATTTACTTGAAACTCGGACAGGTTGTTCATTTTGAAAAGGGGAACTCATACCAATAGGCGAGGTAACCCTCAAAATATTTTTGGCACAGTTATGCCCCTTTTTCGATTTAGATTTTTTTTGCGTCGTCATCGTGCAAAAACTTGGTCATTTTGTAATATCTCTGTCATTACTGAACATATTTACTTGAAACTCGGACTAGTTGTTTATTATGAAAAGGGGAACTCATACCAATAGGTGAGGTAACCCTCAAAATATGTTTTGCACAGTTATGCCCTGTTTTCGATTTAGAATTTTTGCGTCGTCATCGTGCAAAAAACTTGGACATTTTGTAATATCTCTGTCATTACTGAACATATTTAC
>OY757021.1:125602844-125797645 GCA_963580285.1 Lucinisca nassula
GAAGAAGGAGTCCTCCTTAAAAAAATGCATATTTTTGATATCATCTAATCAGACGTTTTGGAGACATTACCATGCATGTTTTCGGTAGTTCCCACTTGCCCTCGCCGTAGTAATGTGTTTTATAGCAGCCCTGGGGCGACTTCTAAGTTCAGGACTTCTTACTTTATGAAGTTAGAAATTGAGCAAGCGCACGACAAAACCTACAAAAAGACGTGCGCCCAACGAAGACTCAGATCAGCCTGCGCATCCGCGCAGTCTGATCATAGTCTTTGTTGTGCGCTCTAAGGATACCTAAGGGCCCAATGCCCCTTCATGCAGCAAGAGAAGTCTCTGGTTATACTATATGGATGCGCAGGCTGATCTGATTCTTCGCTGGACCCACATGTAAGTTGTAGGAAATGCTGTGCCCCGGCTCAATTAGAAGTTGGATATCAAGGAATTAGGAATTGAAAATTATGAAGCTATAAACGGAATTCGGAAGAAAGAAGTTAGAAGTAAGACGCCATGAAACTGGAAGCAAGTTGTCATGAAGTTTGAAGTTAGGAGTAAGAAATTAGAAATTTGATTTGTTTGATTTGAGGTTTAACGTCCCCGTCAACACTGTAAAGGTCATTTTTGAGACGTTGCTTCCAATTTTGTGGGACTTTTACCCGACACTATTATGAAATGACATCTCAAGCCCTGTATCCCAATGAAACCAAAAGGGTTTATAAGCATGGACGGTCCGACATTCACACCGCTTTGCCTGGGCAGGCTTAGATCCTCTAAGCGGTTTACCAGTACTCGTGTGTGGGTCAGATTCAGCTCTGCGTGGAAGCATCATGCAGCCCATATATTTCTTCAAGCCCCGATGGAAATTAGAAGTAAGAAGACGGAAGCAAGATGTAGGACTCAACAAGTCTTGAACTTAGAAACAAAATTTCGTGAAGTAAAAGTTAAAAGTATTGCAGCTCGAAGACAGAAGTGAAGTTAGAAATTGGAAATAGGAAGTTAGAAGTAAGTCATGAAATTAGACGCGTTCATAACGCTAACACACCGTGCGACATATTGCATTTTTTCACATCTCCAAATTGGCTACTTTTCTGATGAAAATCAGTGACATTTTTCTTATTTATACTCAAAACAATGGTCGTGGGCGGTTCTAACGAGTATCTACAACCTATGTCTTGGAGTAGAAATGAGGAAAATAATGTATACCCCCGTACACCCGAGTTTTCTCTATATAAGGGGGTCTTCATTTCACGGACTTGTTAGCGTGATCGTTTGTTTTGTTTGTTTGTTTGTTTTGGAGTTTATCGGCCCAGTCAACACTATTTAAGGTCATCATTGAGCCTGTCAGTTTATCTATCCACACTTTTCCTGGGCAAGCTTATACGTAAGCGGTTATCCAGTACAGTGCACATTCTTTCGCCAGAAACTGACAACTGCCCTTCTTGAAGAGAGAGAATGATCGTAGAAAAGATTTCATGATCAATCTCCACGAAAGGATGTTGCCGACCCAAAATTAGAGCTGGAAGTCGGAAAAAAGATGTTAGAAGTCATGACGTTGGCAGCCCAAAGTAAGAAGTGATGAAGTTAGAAGTTTGGAATACAGACATCAGAGTACACAATGGCTGCCTTGTGAAAATGAGTTTGTTCCTAAAGGTAAGATTGATTTATTGTTTTGAGTTTAACTACACGTCATTGTACATGTCATTTTGTGTGGTCTCCCAGAAAATGGGAGAAAAGAGATAGCAGAGATGGTAGAGGTGATGAAAGTGAGGGACAGAGGAGAAAAAGGAAATGGAAGTGTATAGAGGCAGAAGAAATAACACCCTCCACACACCCTTAAATGCTGCAAAGACAACAGGCATTATCCAATTGTAAGCAAATATCAGTTGGACGCCCCAGTGACGCAAGATACACCTCACGTGTGCCTCACCCAACCACATCCCCTTTTAAAGGTAAGGTATTGTCCTTCTATCCTGTATGGGGAACATGATTCCTTGTTTTCTGGTTTCCCCGTTAAATGTAAGTAACCAGGACTCGAAGAGAACAACCAAAAACAGTTTGAGACGCATCGTAACAAAACCTAATTTATGACATTTGCGAAGAAAATAGATGCAGATCAGCCTGCACATACGCACCTTTGTGTTCGCTGCTTGAATAACAAGAAAACACATCTATATAACTTTGATCCTCTTGAGCTACACTTTTATATAGTAAAACTTTGGTTTACAAGGGAAAACCTTATTTTCTTATTTCTGGTCTAAAATATAGATTGTGGGTACTCGTTAGAACCGCTTCGATGAGGCGGTTCTAAGGAGTAGCCACAATCTATTTTTAAGCAAAATTAAGAAAAATATCACTTTTTTTTTATCTCAAAATTTTCATTTTTAGGCGGTAAAGTTTACAATGTATTTGTATAGGCGTGTTTTCGTAATGATTTTCTATATCTAAATTTTAAAGACTGTAGTTTGTCTGTGCAGCAGTGTTTTACCTGATTTAGTTCAATCGAATACCCAGTATCTCATCACTTAAACAAGCCTACATAATTCTGACCCCCACCCCCTTGAACTCCATTTTTATGTAACTGAGGTTTGTAGGGGTAAACCTTATTTTTCTTATTTCTGCTCTAGAATATAGATTGTGGGTACTCGTTAGAACCGCCTTCATGAGGCGGTTTTAACGAGTAGACACATAGAGGATATTTGATTTTTTTTTTCAGTGTAAGATCGAATTTATTTCACCGAATGAACACCAAAACCAGTATTTTCACGGATGGCGTAGCCACGAGTGAAAATACCAGTTTTGGTGTTCATGAGTGAAATAAAATTGGATCTTACACTAAAAAAATCAAATTTTCTGTTTCTTACATGCTTCGAAACGGCAATATTTAGCTTCACTAATCGCGCCACTCACCCTCAGAGAAAACTAACTTTGTTCCTGGTCGTTTCGCGTCATTTAACCCTTTACCACTCAGGGATTTTGTGAATTTCACTGATTTTTACAGTGTTGCACCTGACAGCAACTTCAACTAGCCATTGTTTCATAATGGATGGTCTGTTTTACACCAAACTCGGTATGAATGTTCATTGGGCAGTAGCCTTTCAAATGCAATCTTTCATGACTTGATCATTGTTGTCATGGTAAAGAGGGGGCATCTCAAAGTTGGCAAAAAGTGTGTTTTCACATGAAGTTTTGACCATATTTTAATCTTCACACAGCTGTCAAGGCAACAATTTAAAATGTGTTTGGCACTGGCCATTTTCACTGTTTGCAGCATGTTTTATCAGCATCAATTTTCATGCATTTTTGAACCCCCAGATATAAATTTTAGCGGCCGGTTGGGCCATACACCTAAAATTTTTCGGGATGTGAGGGGGCGTTGCCCCCCTTCAATCCTCCCCCCCCAAATATTTTTAGTGGGGAGGCGCGCGAAAAAACAGGTCACTTTTTTTGCCGAACAAATCCTAAAGCAAACATTACTATCCAGGGGTGGAAATGCAGATTTTAGGTGCTTCTGGGGCTTAAAATGGGGGGGGGGGGGGTGCAGACACGTAAAAACACGTATCTGAGTGGGAAAGGGTTAAGTGGTGTCCAGTTGCACTACAGTAAATAATTGGTCTTTATGAAAGCTGTACTTGCTTCGGGGAGGGGAGAGCTTTCAGTACAGAATTGAATATTCTGCTGCTTCTGATTGGATTTGGTGCTAAGCCATTATTTTTCTGAGAATTATTATTGTTTATTAGAAGAAAAATTAGTAGGTATTTGCAATTGTGAAAAGCAGCTGATTTAAATTGAACCAGAAAATTGTGCTTACTGGCCACTGGAAATGCCTGGATTTATTTGCTGCGGTATGGGTTTGTTGACACTGGCTGCCAAAAAGGCCAAAATATGCCGCACAGCACCCATATCTTTTTAGCTGCTTCTGGAAGGTAAATGGTCAGCCTGTCAAATTATATGCCTCATAATGGAAGCATTAGACTTGCTGAAATGTGGTAGAACATGGAATCAGCCCCAATTTACATTGTAAGGGGATTTTTTTACTGTAGTGCCACCTAAACCGAAAGTAGAAAAATGAGCTCCCTTGTCCTTTTTTCATTCATTACATATTTTCATACATAA
Organism: Lucinisca nassula; assembly: GCA_963580285.1. Taxonomy (NCBI): domain Eukaryota; kingdom Metazoa; phylum Mollusca; class Bivalvia; order Lucinida; family Lucinidae; genus Lucinisca; species Lucinisca nassula. The sequence continues at coordinate 125,606,952 of OY757021.1, forward strand.
TAGGTTCCCTCCAATTCTGTATCTTAAAATGGATCTTCCTGGCATGTATTTATCACAGAAACTGTACAAATTGTAAGTTTAGTGCTAATTATGGACTAACTGGGTGTATTTTATCAGTTTTTGCTTCTGTTCCATGTAATTGTAGGGAGGGGAGTGTGTGGGGGGGGGGGGGGGTACCTCAAAGCCATGTAAATCAGTTGTCATTGGTCTGTTTGGAAAGCAGCCTTGCAGTAAATGTATAAACAGGAACACAAGAAAAATAATATACCCCATATTGAATATAACACTGAGGTTACTTGGCATTAGGCAAGGGTCTCAAGACAATACAAAATTTCAAAATTGTCTCTCCGAACAGCCCGCTGCAATATCGCAATGAGTTTTCTCAGCCATTGTAAGTTCTTATTGGTTGGGTTCATGTTACATGGTTTGATCAGATATATTCCACCATTTCTCATGGCATTAAGGCATTTATAATCATTTTCATATAAGTTTTGTCTCCAAAATATCCTCAAAATGCCAATTTTTACTGAAATTAGGGGGTATAGATGTGAGAACAGCCAAAATTTCTAGCATGGGTGCTAATAGGACATGATTTAGTGCATTTTAGGATTAAATTATTCCAAAGACATCTGAGAAGAATCACTGATGCAAGCCGGTTTCTGGGATCCATTCTGGAAAGAGGTAAACTTTGCGCTTTTTCACAAAACATGGTTTGTTCGGCTTTCATCGTAGAATCTGGAAGCGATAACTTTTTCGCAAAGTTTAAAGATTCTTTGTCACTGAACATTAATTATGCATGACTATATTATTAGATATGGTCTAAACTTGTGTTTGGCAATTCTTTTGATGACATAAAGAAATTAGGGTTTGGTATAGGTTGCACTACAGTAAACTAGAGAAAGTGACCAGTTGGTCACGCATACCCCCGGCCAGTGCCACCCTCTGATATATCTTTCGAGCTTGCATGTAACATGAATGAAGAAGTCAAGAAGCTATAAGAATCTATAATGTGCTTATAAAATCTAATCCAAACATAATCTTTCTAAATGGACCAAGGAAGTGAGAGCATCAAAGTTACTGAAGGGGTGGGGGCATCAATGTTGCTGAAGCAGCAGGGCGGAGTATGCATCAATGAAGTCTTTGAACTGGTATTCAACATTGATGCAAGTATCAATTGAATTTGTCTAAGAGTTTAGAAAATACAGGCATCTATAAACTTTGTCATAAAACTTTAACCAAACGTAAAATTACTAAGTCTGTGACCTTGACCTCAAGGTCATTGTGGGGGGTGGGACATGCATCAATGAAATCTTTAGAAGAGTCTGTAACTTCAGTGTAAGTATCAACTAAATCTATCAAAGGGTTCAGAAGATACAACCTCTTAGAAACTTTAACGCAAAATTTTAACCAAAATGTAAAATTTCTAAGTCTGTGACCTTGACCTCAAGGTCACTGTGGGGGTGGAACATGCATCAATGAAATCTCTAGACCAGTATGTAACTTCAGTGTAAGTATCAACTAAATCTATCAAAGGGTTCAGAAGATACAACCTCTTAGAAACTTTAACGCAAAATTTTAACCAAAATGTAAAATTTCTAAGTCTGTGACCTTGACCTCAAGGTCATTGTGGGGGTAGGGACATGCATCAATGAAATCTTTAGACCAGTATGTAACTTCAGTGTAAGTATCAACTAAATCTATCAAAGGATTCAGAAGATACAATCTCTTAGAAACTTTAACGCAAAACTTTAACCAAAATGTTAACGGACGGACGGACGGACGGAAACACGGACGGACGGACAAACGGCAGGACGAAAACTATATACCCCCATAGCATACTTCGTATGCCTGGGGTATAATAATTGGTCTTTATGATTGGGGAGAGCTTTCAGTACAGAATTGAATATTCTGCTGCTTCTGATTGGATTTGGTGCTAAGACATTATTTTTCTGAGAATTATTATTGTTTATTAGAAGAAAAATTAGTAGGTATTTGCTATTGTGAAAAGCAGCTGATTTAAATTGAACCAGAAAATTGTGCTTACTGGCCACTGGAAATGCCTGGATTTATTTGCTGCGGTATGGGCTTGTTGACACTGGCTGCCAAAAAGGCCAAAATATGCCGCACAGCACCCATATCTTTTTAGCTGCTTCTGGAAGGTAAATGGTCAACCTGTCAAATTATATGCCTCATAATGGAAGCATTAGACTTGCTGAAATGTGGTAGAACATGGAATATGCCCCAATTTACATTGTGAGTAAGGGGATTTTTTTTACTGTAGTGCCACCGTCCAACGTATTTACTGGGTGTAAACTAAGTTTGCACCTGAGAAATAGCCTCGGATGGCATTTCTATGAATGGTTACTGAAAGAATTGAGAGATTAGTTTCCCAAAGAAGGTGCGGACAGATCTCACGTCGCGCGACAAAATACGTGACGTCAGCGTCGAAAATGACGCCACTAGCGTCCTCGTGACGTGTGTTGAACGAGCTTAGCGTCATTTCTAATACTGTTCATTAATTTTCAATCATCTGACAATGGAAAAACTGACCAAAGAATTAGATTTCGAGAAAAAAAGTAGTCCAAAACAGTGAAAAATAAAATGGATATCAGTCACTGTTTGAAATAGTGACAATATCGTTTTCGATTTCTTTGAGAAATCTCTATATTTCATTGATAAGCATGTAAGAAAATCTATATTTTGAGCAGAAATAAGAAAAATATCACAATTTTTCATCTTAAAATTTTCATTTTTTTTTCGGCGGTAGAGTTTACAATGTATTTGTGTAGGCGTGTTTTCGTAATGATTTTCAATATCTAAGTATTAACCCTTTTAGTACCAAATGGAATCTTCCTCCTTATATATAGCAGGAGTCCATTTCAAAATTTAGGGGTGTCAGGTTGTGTTTTCTTCAAAATTGATTTGGAAAATGACTGAACTTTTAGCAAACAGTGGAGGCCCTGATCAGGGCCTGCACTTTTTGCCAAGGTACCCCTTTAGGGGTCTCTGGTACTGAATGGGTTAAAGACTGTAGATAGTCTGTACAGCTGTGTCTACTCTAATTTAGCTTTAATCAAGGCGGTTCAATGGCATACCCACTATCTATTTTTTTTTTGGGAACAGAAAAACTTATGTGTGCGCCTTTTACAAAAGCCAAAGTGTTTTACAAGAATGTTAAACAACAGAACCCGAGAAGGGACAATCAATTTTATTTTTAATATGTTGTGCGAACAAAATAAGTTGTGCGCACAAAATATGTTGTCTGCACAATTTCTATGTTGTGCAAATAAGATATGTTGTGCGAACAAGATAATAAGTTGTGCGCACAATATATTATGTTGTCCGCACAAGATCTATGTTGTGCAAACAAGATAATAACTGTGTGTTTCCGTGTAAAAAGGAAACAAATGAAAACTCAACAAGAAGGAATGATTTTATTTGTAAGTCAATGATTTACAAAAATAGAGTCTTTTAACAAGAGAAACAGTAAATGTTCAGGAGAAAAGATATACCTTAAGGGGAGGTAAATCTATTAAACATTATTTTGTTTACCGTACTAATACGGGTCTACTCCAAATGGAAAGAAATTGCTCCTGAGGGGCAAATTCTTTCCTTTAGGTGTAGACAATTTTTCAAAAGGACAATGATTCACGTTAACTAGTCCGTGTAATGAGCACCTCCCTAACCCCCACATCTGGGGTTTACAGGGGACTCCAATTCTGGGGTTTACAGGGGTATACACTATTTTTCTTATTTCTGTTCCAAGACATATGTTGTGGGTACTCGCTAGAACCGCCTCAACGAGGCGGTTCTAACGAGCACCCACAACATATGTTTGGAGTAATAATAAGAAAAATAAGAAGGAAACAAAATCACAAATCTTCTTCCGTAAATAACAGTTCCGGAGCTATAAAGCTACAATGTATCACCAAGTCACACGGATGTGTTATCGTTTCCGGGCTTGATTTCCTGGTTAAAAATGGCGCCAATAAGCCTGGTTTATCTATTCTCCTTAACCCTTTACCACTCAGATACGTGTTTTTACGTGTCTGTACCCCCCCCCCCCAATTTTAAGCCCCAGAAGCACCTAAAATCTGCCTTTCTACCCCTGGATAGTTATGTTTGCTTTAGGATTTGATGGGCAAAAAAGTGACATGTTTTTTCGCGCGCCTCCCCACTAAAAATATTCTGGGGGGGATTGAGGGGGGGGGGGGGGGCAACGCCCCCCCCCCTCACATCCCGAAAAATTTTGGGTGTATGGCCCAACCGGCCGCTAAAATTTATATCTGAGGGTGTCTGGGGTCAAAAATACCTGAAAATTGATGCTGATAAAACATGCTGCAAACAGTGAAAATGGTCAGTGCTAAACACCTTAATCGTTGCCTTGACAGCTGTGTGAAGATTAAAATGTGATCAAAAATTCATGTGAAAAAACACTTTTTGCCAACTTTGAGATGCCCCCTCTTTACCATGACAACAATGATCAAGTCATGAAAGGTTGCATTTGAAAGGCTACTGCCTAATGAACATTCATACCGAGTTTGGTGTAAAACGGACCATCCATTATGAAACAATGGCTAGTTGAAGTTGCTGTCAGGTGCAACACCGTGAAAATCAGCAAAATTCACAAAATCCCTGAGTGGTAAAGGGTTAAGTGGAATGGGAATACCTGGCTGATTTGTCCGCCATTTTTCAAAGGGAGACAACTTCCGAGACTTCCTGTTCACTTTTCTATAAGCCCGGTCACACTGAAAAAGGGGTCTACTCTTAAAGGAAAGAATTTGCTCCTCAGGAGCAAATTCTTTCCTTTAAGAGTTGACCCCTATAGACATGGGAGACAAATTACTTTTGCAGGAGTTAACTCCCCTGAAAGTGTACCCATTCCCCTAATGTGAAACAATAAAACTTGTAGAATGACATCATTGAAAAAATCATACTAAAGCAAGTTAGTAAAGCTACGTGTCTATATAGTACTACAATGAGTCGTGAGAAATGCAGCGTAGATTTAAACCTGTCTCATCTTGTCGGCTTGATCACAACCTTCACCGTCCGCAAGTTTTGGCCTTTCAAGATTATTTAACTTATTTCGTGCCGATCGTTGAGCAGAGGTGGTCGAAAATTGGAGTATGCTGACAAAAGCCAACTGTCATTCTGTTGCAGAGACTGGCATCTCACATGTGACCGGGACGAGGCTCGAACCAACAACGATGCGTGGCCTAATGGTTAAGAGTCAGCACTCTTACTCGCTAGACCACTGAGACCCCTTCACAAGCTTTTTCATACTCTATTCTGCCATTAATGGTGCTTGTCCTGCATATAAATATTAAGATGTCCGAAATAGTTGGTATTTAAAATTTAAGAGCAGGACATTACATGCAAGCCGAGTTCAGGATAAGAAGTCTTATAAGGGCCTGAACAGGCTTTTCATTTCACGATATCCACGTTGAGGCGGTTCTAACGAGTACCAACCATCGATGTTTTTGAGCAAAAATAAGGAAAATAATGTTTGCCAATTTTCACTGTATAAAATGAGGTTTAGAGGGTATTCATTACATTGACATGTTAACGTGATAGCTGAGACCATCACACTAACAAGTCTGCTTAATGAATAACTTTGTAAACCCCACTTTATCTACTCAAAAACAAGAATTAAGGCTATTTCCTTTGTTCTTGCTCAAAATGATAGATTGTAGGTATTTCTTAGAACCGTCTCAAGGAGGCGGTCCTTGAGGTGGTGCAATCTATGTTTCAAGGGTGAATAAGAAAAATATCAAATATTTTCATCAGAAGAATGTCATTTTTGACTCCTGAAAGAATGCTTAACCCTCATCTTGCTGAATAAATTAATTTAGCCACACCCATTTCTGACTATCCACCACTCAAATTACTTGATATAATGTATGCGTTCATTTCACAAACCGCATGACGAACAGTGTATATTCATATCATATGGCTTTTTCAGAAGCCATCTGATCTGGATCTACACTATTAGCAAAGGTAAGGGTTGTCACGTGCATAAGGATAAGGGTTAATGCCACGCATGTTTGTAACCCAAACGGCACCTCGGTAGCTCAGTCGGATGAGCGTCTGATTTGTGATCAGGAGGACGCGGGTTCGATACCTGCCGGCGTCGGCAACGTTCTTTCGTGGAGAATGATCATGAAATTTTTCTGGCGAAAGAATGTACAATGTACTGGTATGTGCTTACGTATAAGCCTGCCCAGGAAAAGTGTGAATAGGTAAACTGACCGGCTCAAAAATGACATAAAATAGTGTTGAATGGGCCGGTAAACTCCAATACAAACAAACAAATCATTATTAGGTAAATTTATTCCAATGAGTGAGAAATTAACCCATATATCACAATAGAATCTTCCAACCTTTTTAGTTTGGAGTGGTCCATTTCTCGGAACAGGGGTGTCGGGTTTGTTTTGTTTGTGGAGTGCGTTACAAAAATGCATGCACTTTGAGCAAACATTGTAGACCCAGATCAGACGCCACGTTATGCGGCGTCTGATCTGGGTCCACACTGTTTGCTTATGTCCCACAAAAGGGAAGCTAGGGCTATATAGGGTCAAAGAAAACCGGAGACAAAACATTTCAGCCGTAGCATAGCAAAGCCTACATAAAGACCGATTTGACCAGCAGAGACATAGACCAGCCCTGTTTGGACAGCCCAGAGGTTATGTACAGCCAGACTATAATGGTTCGAACAAATTTAGCATAACCCCAGATAAGGTGTGTATTTGGTACAGTGTAACAATTAAAGGATAATTTGGATTAATTCTTCATAAACAGCTATGTTGTGGGTAACCGCCTCGGTGAGGCGGTTCAAATGATTACCGCAACGTAAGTTTTTATGGAGAAATAAGGAAACATATCTTTTAACTATCATCATATATCCAACTTATCCGGGGTTATATTAAAGTTTTAATTTGATTGATAAACAGTTGACCCTAGGTTATACAGTAAAATTCCTATATTAAGACCACCTTTAGGACTGTTCAAAAGTGGTCTTTAAGACAACTTTTGAACAGTCCCAAAGGTGGCCTCTGACTCAAGGACACTGTATGCGCAAAAACAAAGAAAGAATAACTGCATCCTACTAAATAAGCTTTTTAAAGCAGAATAAGTCTTAATTTTAGATGGTCTTAATAGTGGACTTTCACTGTACATACAAGAACAGTAATACTACTGATGTCCACGTGACTACCAGTGACAGATAATTAAACCACGTGCAAATTGAAAATGAACAAATCGCAATGAAAATAATGGTCCCACAATGAAATTAATGGTTCCGCAAGTACCATAAATAAATAATAAAAAAAAATGCACTGCTTATCCCATATTTGTTTAGGTTGCAAATTGTGACATTGCCAAACTGTGTATATCCAGATCAGACGCCACAGAACATGGCGTCTAAACTGGGTCTACACTGTTTGCTAAAAGTGCAGGATTTAACGGTGTATGTCAAAATTCAGGACCCTTTTTCTGACTACACTCAGAAGCAATCGACCAACCAGTGTTGTCAGTACTTTGATTGTCTAAATACGAAAACACGAATACCGCAGAACCCCCCCCCCCCCCCACCCCCCAAAAAAAATCAAGATGAAAAATTGTGATAGTTTTCAAAATTCTGCTCAAAATATAGATTGTGGGTACCCGTTAGAACCGCCTCATCGAGGCTCTATATTTTAGAGCAGAAATAAGAAAAATAAGGTTTATCCCTGTAAACCCCAGTTTTACTATATGATATGAAAGTGGGGCTCAAGGGGGTAAAAACTATATAGGCGTGTTTTCGTGAAAGATACATAGCTGCTCTTGGTTGCAGGTACTGTCGTGCCCTGGCTACCGTAATGATCCTTAGTGTTTTAACATATAGGCCTAAGCAAACAGAGCAGATCCAGATCAGACTTGGTCCTGAAACAAATTTGTCAAAAATTTAGCAGAATTACAACAAGTCCTTAAGGTGTCCGAATTTTTCGGATTTTCCGGTAATTTCAAAGTTAACTTGAGGAATTCATGATCGCACACATACTAAATGAAACACAAACATGGCAACTTTAAAGCAGGCTTACATCAGGATTTATAAGATCGTGACATGCCAATAATGGGTTCTGGGCATGCGCACTCAGTGAAGAGTTAAATCAGCTTGCCTAAACACTGAGATATCGTTCAGCATTCTTACCCCGTATTAACCGTTTTTGTACCAAATTGAATCTTCCCCCTATTAAATAGCAGGAGTCCATTTCAAAGTTTAGGGGTGACATGTTGTGTTTTCTTCAAAATCTATTTCGAAAATGGCTGAAAGTTTTTGCAAACAGTGAAGGCCCTGATCAGACGCCGCGTTCTGCGGCGTCTGATCTGGGCCTACACTATTTGCCAGGGTACCCGTTTTGGGGTTTCTGGTACAGATGTACAAAATGGGTTAAGAAAAAATGAGTCAATTAATTTTTCGTTTTATGGCCCTTTCAATAATGTCACTTTTTCCGAGAGGATTGTTAATCAGAGGTTGGCGAAAACCAGAGCACCCGGTGAAAGCCAATCTGATCTTCCATTGCAGAATTTGGCGTCTCACATGTGACCCGGGCGAGGCTCAAACTATAGCGGGGATAGACTCAGCGCTGTTACCCACTAGGCCACGGAGGCCCGTAACATTCATTACGAAAACAAGCCCATACAAATACAGTGTAAATTTTATCGCCGAAAAAAGAAAAAATAAGATGAAAAATTGCGACATATTTTCTTATTTCTGCTCAATACATAGATTGTGGGTACTCGTTAGAACCGCCTTATCCCGACTGCCCACAATGTATATTTTAGCGCAGAAATCAGAAAAATAATGTTTACCCCCGTAAATCCCAGTTTTTCTTTATAAAAGTGTGGTTTAAGGAGGCCCAAATTATATAGGCGTGTTTTCCTAATGAAGTCAACGGACTTCTAAATAGCGCACAGCAACGAATCAGATCAGACGGCGAGGATGTGCAGGCTGATCTGAGGCGTTGCTAGGCGCCAATACTCAAAGACCATTTTCATTTGACACCTCTCACACAATAATTTTGAAACGATTGTCATATATCTGGAATGTTTCAAGTACCGAACTGGTAACCTGTTGATAAAACATAAACAAAAAGGTTAATTAAAATGGACAAAAAACAAAAAATGTTCCTGAAAATTTAAAAACAAAAATACATAAACTTCATATACGTTTGGCATTACATGCTTTCCATACCAACATGCCTTATCTTAGGCAAAAACAAGATGTGTTTGTGAAACACGAACATGTCCCCGGGCATGGTCATTTTTTATTCAAAGTTGCTCACTGTTCAAGATTTTTGTTTGTGTGGGAAGCTCTTGACACAAGAAACTCACATGCCAAATATGAAAGCTCTTATCTTAAACGGTTCAAAAGCTATGAACAATAATATTTTTTCTTTAAAATAGGTCAAGGTCACAGGTAAAAAAAACTTGCATGAATAAAAAACTCTTGTCACAAGGAACCTACATGGCAAGTATTAAGGCTCTATCTTAAACTGTTCAAAAGTTATGAACAATTATATTTTTTTCTTTTAAGTAGGTCAAATGTCAAGGTCATGGTCCAAACATTTTGCATAAATGAAAAACCTTAAACACAGGGAACCTACATTCCAAATATGAAAGCTCTATCCCAAATGGTTCGAAAGTTATGACCAAAAATGTTTATTTTTTTTTAAGATGGTAAAAGGTCAAGGTCACAGATCAAAATTTTTGCATGAATGTAAAGCGTTTGTCACAAGGAACCTACATGCAAAATATGAAGGCTGTATCTCAAACGGTTCAAAAGTTATGACCAATGTTATTTTTTCTTTTATGTAGGTCAAAGGTCAAGGTCACATGTCCAATTTTTTTGTGTGAATGTAAAGCTCTTGTCAAGAGGAACCAACGTGCAAAATATGAAGGCTCTGTCTCAAACCGTTCAAAAGTTATGACCAAAATGTTATTTTTATATTTTAAGTAGGTCAAATGTCAAGGTCAAGGTCACAGGTCAAATTTTTTTGCATGGATGTAAAGCTTTTGTCACAAGGAACATACATGCTAAATATGAAGGCTGTATCTCAAACGGTTCAAAAGTTATGACCAATGTTAACTTTTTCTTTTATGTAGGTCAAAGGTCAAGGTCAAGGTCACAGGTCAAAATTTTTTGTGTGAATGTAAAGCTCTTGTCACAAGGAACCTACATGTAAAATATGAAGGCTCTATCTCAAATCGTTTAAAAGTTATGACCAAAATGTGATTTTTTTTATTATAAGTAGGTCAAAGGTCAAGGTCAAGGTCACAGGTCAAAATTTTTTGCATGATTGTAAAGCTTATGTCACAAGGAACATACATGCTAAATATGAAGGCTGTATCTCAAGTGGTTCAAAAGTTATGACCAATGTAATTTTTTCTTTTAAGTAGGTCAAAGGTCAAGGTCAAGGTCACAGGTCAAATTTTTTTGCATGAATGTGAAGGTCTTGTCACAAGGAACCTTCAGGCCAAATATGAAAGCTCTATCTCTAACGGTTCAAAAGTTATGGCCAACGTTAAAGTTGTCCACGTACAAACCAACAAACCAACAAACCCACAAACAGACAGGGCAAAAACAATATGTCCCCGCTATTGCTACCGGGGACATAAAAAAAAAAAAAAAAGGCAAAAATTAAAAAAAAAAACAAACAAACAAAAAAAAAACATGTATGCATAAAACAAAACCGAGTATACAGTAACTGGAGCCTCGATAATTCGAATTCCATGGGACTTGCAGATTATGTTTAAAACTTCAAGACTGGATTATAAAGGGTGAAAATAAGCATTTTTGACAAAACTGGGATGGAAAATCAATTTGAATAATCAGTTTGAAGTTTTGGAGTTTGAATTATCGAGGTTCTGTGGTATACAGTTAAACTTCCGATGAATGGCTAAAACGCCTTCTTGGAGAATGTCTCGACAATGGTAGTTAGAACGCCGGTACCACTCAGGTTTAAACACAGCGCTATGTCAAAAGAATTTCAATAACGTAAAATTAAGATACGCTGTGTACTTATTAGAATAAACTTGATTAGACAATTCAATTGCGTACTAAACATAGCTCCCATTAGGCACAAAATGTGTATGCAACGTCATATCAATGTCAAGCGTTGCATCAACGTTGATGTGACGTTTTAACGCAGTTTGCCCGGTGGGTCTGGCTACCTTTTCAAGATAAAATAAGAAAAGTCTCCATAACTTATCATTAAATAGTTATTATCTGTAGCCATTCTTTAGAAGCATTCTTTAAGCCTTCATTGCTCCGCTGAATAGATTAATTTACCCGCACACAATATTACCATCAACCAGTCAAACTACTTGATTTAATGTATTTGTTCAATTCACAAACCGCATGACAGTGTAGATCCTGATCAGATGGCTTCTGATCTGGATCTACGCTGTTTGTAAAGGTAAGGGTTGTTGTGTGCAGCTGGATAAGGGTTAAGGACGCAAGGGCGAGCTCAAATCAGCCAGGGTTAATAGGCATCTATGTTCAATTATACAAATATGGAATTCTTAAAATCAATAATAATATTGCTAAGTAGAAGTAAAACAAAGATCAGGAATCGATACAATTTGCTAAGTCTTATCTCGAGCTACATTTGTGCGATCAAAATATATCTAGATAACAAGTGATGTAACGTGAATCTTCAGCATAGATCAGCATCACAGTCAAACTTGATACACAACCATTTTGAGTTCAACTTTATGGAAGCCTGATGCGCATGCGTTTTGTTACAAGCAAGTACATTTTTATGTTATGTCATATTTAAAAACATATAAAACTGCACAATACATGGCAAAACATGCTTAAAACCTACCATAACAATTTTGTCACCACTGATGCGGCATATCCGCTAAGGCAACGTCAAATCAACGTCGGTGCAACGTCATGACGTTGCACCGACGTAGATGAGACGTTGCATATACATCATGATGTTGCACCGATGTTGATTTGACGTCACAATTACGCCATGTGCCTGCTGGGATGGTATGCCACATTACAGAAATTTAATAGTTATCGGTATGTCATATTACATAAGTTTGTTGGCCACTGGTATACAATATTATATAAATTTGCTTGCTATTGGTATGCCATATTATAAAACTTAGTTGGAATGTGGTATGCCATACTAGATCAAATTTGTTGGCTATTGGGATGCCATATTATATGACTAAGTTAGCTGTTGGTATGCCATAGTACATAAATTTGTTGGCTATTGGTATGCCATATTATATTTTGTTGCCATATTATATATATCTGTTGGCTCTTGGTATGCTATGTCATATGAATGTGTTGGCTATTGGAAGGCCATACTACATAAATGTGTTGGCTATTGGTATGCAATAATAAATACATGTGTTGGCTATTGGTAGGCCATACTACATAAATGTGTTGGCTATTGGTATGCAATATCACATAAATGTGTTGGCTATTGGTAGGCCATACTACATAAATGTGTTGGCTATTGGTATGCAATATTACATAAATGTGTTGGCTATTGGTATGCCATATTACATAAATGTGTTGGCTATTGGCAGGCCATACTACATAAATGTGTTGGCTATTGGTATGCAATATTGAATAAAAGTGTTGGCTATTGGTATGCAATATTAAATAATGTCTTGGCTTTTAGACAGCCATATTATTCACCATATTTGCATTATTTGCTGGCTCCCAGCTTGCACATAGTCAATATTGGAAAAACAGGTAACCAGACCCCCTGACCTTTTAAGGTCAGGGGGGTCTGGTTACCTGTTTTTCCAACACTGATAACCTTCAGACTAGGAACCAGCAGATAATGCAAATAAGGTGAATGTAAACTTGTTTGCTAATGGTTTGACATATCATATTTAAGCATGTCCGAAATCCATTTAAGGGTTATTTATAGAAAATAGCCACGCCATTATTACGGTTGTGAGGTCTAAGTGTTGCGTAAGAGTGTTAGCTATAGGATTTGGACTAGAATCATTTGCTGGATTTGGAAAACAGTGTAGACCCAGATCAGACGCCGCTTCTGTGGCGTCTGATCAGGGTCTTCACTGTTTGCGTTAAGTACAGGAATGCATGGCTTTAACGAAACAGGACATTTTTTCCAGCCTGCACTCAGAGACAATCGAGCGCAACAGTACTCTGATTAATGACAGATTCTATCTGTCATCTCTAGCTATCCTGCGTGTTGTAAAGTAGTTCCGACTTTCTTACGACTTTCTTCCGGCTTTGACCGCCAAAGAAATAGGAGTCCGCACAAAAATGTAGTCCGGTTAGGCGCAGTTATCAAAATTGTACATCCTATAATCGCAATACAAACTTTTGAAGCAGACGACATGACGATTTTATCTTACCTTTCAGAGAATATATTCAGCACTTCATATGAATCAGCTGCATCATGCGAGACTGTATACCTAGATCAATGCGGCATCTGCTTAGACGTCTGCTCAGGTTTTACACTGTTTTCTAACAGTGCTGTCAATATTTAATCCTTAAGGACCAGCCGGTCAGCTGCAGACCAGAATATTAATGGGTTTTCCGACATTCGAGGTCAAGTCTAGGTCAGTTACAACTAGGTGTATATCAGACTTTGCGAGAAAGGCTGTCCCTTTCAACCCTGGAATATGGTACAGATACCTATGCAAACAGTGTAGGTCCTGTGATACAAGAGGCTCAATGAGCCTAAACCGCTCACCTGAGGAACTTAAGTTTTAACAATTCACAGACTTGACTACTAAATCTGCTAATAGAATCCAGCCCATTGACCCTTACAGGATATAAGTCATGATTATTGCATTGCATTCCAAGTTTGAGACTTTTAGCTTCTAGAGTTCCTGAGAAATCTTTGACGAAAATTTAACATTGGTCAAAATGGAGAAAGAAAAATGAAAGAACAGATGAACAAATAAGCTGAGAAAGCCCAATGTCTCTTACACAAAATAAGTCATCATTATTCTATTGAATACCAAATTTGATGCTTCTAGCTTTTATAGTTCCTGAGAAATCTTTGATTAAAAATTTAACATTGGTCTATTATCTCTATATGGAGAGAAAGAAGAATGAAGGAACAAATGAACCAGACTAGCTCCAAAACCTAATGCAGCCTTTCCCCTTGCCCAATGGTGCTACACATAAAATTTAAACAAGATTGGTCGACTGCCTTCTGAGATATGCTTCATTGAAAGTGTGGACGACGGATGGACGGACGACAGACGACGGACTCCGGAGCCTTGGTATACTATCGGCTCACTGGAGCCTTTGGCTCAGGTGAGCTAAAAATTCAAGTCGCTATTTCTGTCACAACAATTTCCCTACGTTAAGTCTATGGGCAAATTTTTTTGTCTCTCAAGGTCACGTTACTCCGAGGTCAATATTCCGATTCGGCCCAAAATCAAACTTAACCGAGATTTTATGCCTGTCCTCATTACCTGCAAGTTTGAAGCTGATATGAATAAAAATAAAGTTGCTATCGTGGTCACAACGTATTTTTTCATGCTCAAGGACAGGTAACTCCAAGGCAAATAATCCGATTCGGCCCAAAATCGAACTTAACCGAGATTTTATGTCTGTCCTCGTTACCTGCAAGTTTGAAGCTGATCTGAAAAAAATTCAAGTCGCTATCGTAGTCACAACATTTTCCCTATGTAAAGTCTATGGCCAAATTTTTTGTCGCTCAAGGTCATGTAACTCCGAGGTCAATATTCCGATTCGAACTCAACTGAGATTTTATGCCTGTCCACGTTACCTGCAAGTTTGAAGCTGATCTGAATAAAAATAAAGTTGCTATCGTGGTCACAACGTATTTTTTTATGCTCAAGGGCAGGTAACTCCAAGGCAAATAATCCGATTCGGCCCAAAATCGAACTTAACCGAGATTTTATGTCTGTCCTCGTTACCTGCAAGTTTGAAGCTGATCTGAAAAAATTCAAGTCGCTATCGTACTCACAACATTTTCCCTATGTTAAGTCTATGGGCAAATTTTTTGTCGCTCAAGGTCACGTGACTCCGAGGTCAATATTCTGATTTGGCCCAAAATCGAACTTAACCGGCATTTTATGCCTGTCCTCGTTACCTGCAAGTTTGAAGCTGATCTGAATAAAAATAAAGTTGCTATCGTGGTCACAACGTATTTTTTCATGCTCAAGGGCAGGTAACTCCAAGGCAAATAATCCGATTCGGCCCAAAATCGAACTTAACCGTGATTTTATGTCTGTCCTCGTTACCTGCAAGTTTGAAGCTGATCTGAAAAAAATTCAAGTCGCTATCGTACTCACAACATTTTCCCTATGTTAAGTCTATGGGCAAATTTTTTGTCGCTCAATGTCACGTAACTCCGAGGTCAATATTCTGATTTGGCCCAAAATCGAACTTAACCGGGATTTTATGCCTGTCCTCGTTACCTGCAAGTTTGAAGCTGATCTGAATAAAAATAAAGTTGCTATCGTGGTCACAACGTATTTTTTCATGCTCAAGGGCAGGTAACTCCAAGGCAAATAATCCGATTCGGCCCAAAATCGAACTTAACCGTGATTTTATGTCTGTCCTCGTTACCTGCAAGTTTGAAGCTGATCTGAAAAAAATTCAAGTCGCTATCGTAGTCACAACATTTTCCCTATGTTAAGTCTATGGGCAAATTTTTGTCGCTCAAGGTCACGTAACTCCGAGGTCAATATTCCGATTCTGCCCAAAATCAAACTTAACCGAGATTTTATGCCTGTCCTCGTTACTAGCTACAGTGATGACAACATTTTCCCCATGTTAAGTCGATAGGCAATTTTTCGGGCGCTCAAGGGGACGTAACTCTTGAGTAAATTATCTGATTCGGCCCAAAATCGAACTTGACCGAGATTTTATGCCTGTACTGGTTATCTGCAAGAATGAAGTCGATCAGAAAAAAATTGACGGAGCTAGAGTGATGACAAGCTTTTTCCTATGTGAAGTCTATGGGAGCTAGATGTTGCCATGGCAACCAGAGTTCCACTTAGATTTGCCTGAAAACCTAATGAAGCCTTTCCACTTGCCCAATAATGCGACACATGAAATTTGATCAAAGTTGGCCAAGTAGTCTTTAAGATATACATTTTTGAAATTCCCATTAACCCTAATGCAAAAACACACAAGGGCAGGTAACTCCTAAGTGAATGATCCGATTCTGACAGTTATCGAACTTGACCGAGATTTCATGGCTGTGCTGGTTATCTGCAAGAATAAAGCCAATCTGAAAATAATTGAAGCAGCTACGGTGATGACAACATTCTCCCCATGTTAAGTCAATAGGCAATTTTTTCAACGCTCAAGGGCACGTAACTCCTGAGTGAATAATCCGATTCAGCTCAAAATCGAACTTGATCGAGATTTCATGCCTGTCCTCGTTATCTGCAAGAATGAAGTCGATCAGAAAAAAATTGACGGAGCTAGAGTGATGACAAGCTTTTTCCTAACGCTCAAGGGCACGTAACTCCTGAGTGAATAATCCGATTCAGCCCAAAATCGAACTTGATCGAGATTTCATGCCTGTCCTCGTTATCTGCAAGAATGAAGACAATCAGAAAAAAATTGACGGAGCTAGAGTGATGACAAACTTTTTCCTATGTTAAGTCTATGGGAGCTATTTGTTGCCATGGCAACCAGAGTTCCAATCCGATCTGCCCGAAAACAGTATGCAGCCTTTCCCCCTACCTGATAATGCTTCACATGAAATTTGATCAAGATTGGCCCACTGGTTCCGGAGATATACTTCTTTGAAAGTGTGGACGACGACGGACGACGACGGACGACGGACGCCGGCTCGTGGTATACTAATACCTCACATGAGCCTTCGGCTCAGGTGAGCTAATAATTCTAGGTGCCATATTTAGCAGAATGGACGAGCCCAACTTCAGTTATGGAAGAGTAGACTCCAGAAACTCAAGGCAGTGAATAAATCAAAGCACTGACAACACTCATGCCGATTGTCTCTAAATGTAGGCTGGTCATGAACGAGGACTTGGACTGATCCGTTTAAACTTAACGGAAGTTTAGTAACTGATGCAAAAATGTAGAACAAGATCAGCACCGTGTTCTGTGGCGTTTGATCTTAGTCTACATTGTTTGCCAGATCGAACATTTTTTCAAGTGCAGATTTTACAGATAACACTTACATGTAACCAAGACTGACAAACGACCCGGCTATGTTTGGTTTGATTGTTTGGCATTCGACCCGAAGTTACTAATAAAAAAAGTGATTCAGAGCTAACGTCTACGTGACTATCATTGACTTCTCAGAATAACCATTTTCTTGCAGAAAATAACCGCAGTGAGATCAGGGTATTCAATAAGACTGAAGAGGGTCATCCTGGAATCATAGGGTGAGCTTGGCAAACAGTGTAGACCAAGTTCGGACGCTGCAGAACGCGCTTCTTATCAAACTCTTCACTATTTGTTTGGAATTTCAGAGTTAAATTAAACAGTTTATTCTCAGCCCAGGACTTTTACCCCAACCTACATCCCACCAACACTTTCGGTGCTTTGATTTTGAAACCAAACGATTGCATGATTACAACACGCTTAGGCACCATGCCCTTAAGCTAAAAAGGTTAAATCAATCAACCGTGACGTATGATTACCAGTCCGGCCACGATCCTGTGTTTTGTATTGTTTGATTTGAGGTTTAACGTCCCCGTCAACACTATATAGGTCATTTTGGAGACGTTGCTTCCAATTTTGTGGGACTTTTACCCGACACTGAGATGAAATGACATCTCAAGCCCTGCCGCCGCCCAATCAAAACCAATAGGGTTTATATGCATGAACGGTCCGACTCGCACCTCTTTGCCTGGGCAGGCTTAGATCCTCTAAGCAGATTACCAGTACTCGTGTGCGGGTCGGTTTCAGCTCTGCGTGGAAGCATCATGCAGCCCATCTATTTCTTTAAGCCCCGATTGGCGGGGGCCAACGATCCTGTGTACCACCTTCGCACCAGCACCGATAGAAACCACATGTTCAGGATCAAACTTTTGATGTGTGATGTAAGGACGTGCCTAGAAACGAAGGTTTTGTATTTTGTTCTCAAAATGCATCAAGTGAGAACGTATTACAACATTTTTCATTGAACCCTGGACAGTTAGAGTTAGTGTGTGAGTGTTTGAGTTTTACGTCCCGCCAACAGCTAAGGTCATACGGAGACGATACTTCGGTTTAAATACACATCCGAAAGTCTGGAGAAGTCCGGGATCGATCCTGCGATCCCTGGTTTACAAGGCGAGTAGCATAACCACTACACCACGGAGGCTTCTAATGGACAGTTAGAAGCTGGTCGGAAAGCGGATGGCGTTGACTCTGATTTTGGGTGCCACATGTGTGTGATCTATTTGTCTGTTGAAGCGACATCTTACTATCAACAGAAGACGCTAGTGGACGTCGGCGTAGCGGAAGACCGACGTCAGTACGTCAAGATTGATTCATCCGATAGACGCATATGCGAAGCAGATTTCCAGTGGCATCTGCTACACTGTACCTGTAGATAAACAAAGGGTTTCAACTACCGACTAATAAGCACTGACACTGTTCGTCGCTCTTATGCGATGCACTTTTGAGAGCTAGACGTCCCTGTCGTGACCAAAATTAAGACGTCGACACAGTACGGAACACTTACGCTGGTGCATGAAATACGTACATGTATATTGGCGTCTAAGCGACTCGCGTGATATGCGTTTCAGTGACACATCGCACTTCAGCGTGAATCACGCCGATTGTCGTTTCG
Organism: Lucinisca nassula; assembly: GCA_963580285.1. Lineage (NCBI taxonomy): Eukaryota > Metazoa > Mollusca > Bivalvia > Lucinida > Lucinidae > Lucinisca > Lucinisca nassula. Next base: position 125,625,731 of record OY757021.1, read on the forward strand.
GGATGTTTCGACACATAGGTGTAAGGTATGCCGAGGCGACGCGTGCGTAATAAAAGCATGACATATCGGATGGAATAAGCGAAATGGTATGTCGAGCTATTGTAGCTAGAGACATTAAGAACATTCAAGATCATGGCTGAGACGTTGGTTGGTTGGTTGATTTGAGGTTTAACGTCCCCGTCAACACTGTAAAGGTCATTTTGGAGACGTTGCTTCCAATTATGGCCGAGACGTTAACTGAACAGCGAGACGTTACATCAATCAAGTGCGTCGGCCTCACGTGGTTCCATTTATTTGTTTACGCTCAGAATCCGGGATATCTAATCCAGCAGGATTACGCGCGTGTTTATAGTGGTGTTCTTACTCAAAAATGTCTTCAAGCCAATGGAATTCATGTACTGGACTGACCAGCCTTTCTCCTCCGATCTCTTTGTGAAAAATAGAGTATCTTTTGGGGGGAGGTATCCACAACCGACCAGACAAAAATGTTACTAATTGCCAGTAGTATTGTTAAAACTTGAATTTTAATGTTTGGTTTTGAAAAAGTAAATAGTTTCTTTCCAAAATTTGAAACATCGAATGACATTTCATGATACCACCGGTGTATAGACAACTGCAAACATATCATACAATGGAATTTGCAGAACTACTTTTCTAAATTTTAAGATCTTTTTAGAAAGGTTGTCTGTAAGTTTTCACAGTGTTTTGTTTTTCTCATAGAATCTGTCATTTCAGTGCCTTTGGCGCTTTGATTTTTTATCTGACATCAAGAGCGTTCTATCGTAATGGAAATGATTTAAAACATATTGTGGGTACTCGTCAGAACCGCCTGGGTGAGGCGGTTCTAACGTGTACCCACAGCCTGTTCTAACGTGTACCCACAGCCTATGTTTTTGAGCAGAAAAGTGGACAATATCCGAATTTTTTAATTTGAATATTTGCATTTTTTGGTGGTAAAATTTTCAGTATATTTGAATAGGCGTGTTTTCGAAATGCTTTGGTGTAAAGTTAACTATTAGAAGTCACTTCTTGATAAAGTAACATTGCATAGCAAAGACGAGCATGCGCATAAGCTTCCGTATTGTTGAGCGTAGAACTACAAATAGTCATCAGCAATAAATTTGGTCTTCCTCGGTTTATTCCTCCACTTTTCGGTACCTATACAAACTTCTGGTCCGCGCCACCATTTTTCAAGGTCACGATAACTGTGGCTCTCCCTAGGCGCGTGCAACATGGAGCAAATACGACACCAGAAGAAAGTATTAATGTTTCTTCCGGTTCCCTTCCACCGAAAGTACTCGTTATAGAGATCATCATTTTGGTCGAGTTTGAGTAAATATTCAGCGAGCTCTTTTGGCGACTCAAAATCGTCTACATGTATAAAGGAATGTGGTGGCGCCGCCCTCTTGTAGTCCTCAGGAGCCGCACCCATAACTATTGGAATGACATCGTGTCTGAAACAAAATGACATCAATATGTTAAAACAGAATGGACACGCCTTTCTCAAATGAGAATTTCATGATCAGACTCAACGAAACATTGTTGCCGACTCGGCAAGTGTCGAACCCGTGACCTCCTGTGCACCGGTCATACATGCATCCCCAGCAGGAACACGTCGCTAGGGCAACGACAAATCAACGTCGGTGCAACGTCATGACGTTGCACCGACGTTGTTGTGACGTTGCATAAACGTCATGACGTTGCACTAACGTCGATGTGACGCCACAATTACGCCGTGTACCTGCTGGGATCTGATTGAACTACCGAGACCGAATGTTTGTGTTTTGGTTTCGTTTGGAGTTTTCCGTGGTGCAGTGGTTACGCTACTCGCCTTGTAAACCAGGGATCGCAGGATCGATCCCGGGCTTCTCCAGACTTTCGGATGAGTCTTTAAACCGAGGTCCCGTCTCCGTATGACCTTAGCTGTTGGTGGGACGTAAAACTAAACACACTCGTTTGGAGTTTTAACAGTCTTTTAAGATCTTGGCTAGTATGTCAGTTTACAATGGTTTACATAACCACACTTTATCTGGGCATACTAATCGGAGTAGTACGAATGTTCCCCCAGAAAGTGCAAGCTAGCCGTCGGGAGAAGATGACTGTAGAAAATATTCCATGGTCATTCTCTACAAAAGAAGGTTGCCGAATCCGGTGTGTGTGTGTGTGTGTGTGTGTGTGTGTGTGTGTGTGTGTGTGTGTGTGTGTGTGTGTGTGTGTGTGTGTGTGTGTGTGTATGGGTGTATGTGTGTGTGTGTGGGGGGGGGGGGGGTCACCGGTCAGACGCAAATCAGACAGAGTTGGTTAGGTAAACTGAGCGGCTCGATATGATCTTAGGTGTTGATTCGCCCGTTAGACACCAAACCAACCATGCCATGCTGCCTAATGGGCTTGTAAATCTCCATTTGACATTTCATGCAAATACAATTTGCACAAGATAGTTTTTTTTGCATGAGATGTTAAATCCCCGGTTTAATTTCATGCAAATTGTCTCTTATGGAGACAAATTGCATGAGATGTCAAATCCGGTTTTCTTAAAAGAAAAACAAAAGGGGGGTGGGGGGACAAGAATTTGTCGTCTGCTGATTCAGCCTAGACTGGGATGGTTTTATGAACGTCCCAATCAACACTATTTAGGTCATTTGGGAGACGTTGCTCCCAATTTTGTGGGATTTTTTTCCTCGACATTGATATGAAATGATATATCAATCCCTGCCGCCCAATGAAACCAATAGGGTTTAAATGCATGGACGGTCCGATTCGCAACAATAGGCCTTTGCAGGCTTTGACCTTCTAAGCGTTTTACCAATGCTCATGTGCGGCCGCTCTGCATGGAAGCACCATGCAGCCCAATCTATTTCTCCAAGCCCCGATTAGCGAGGACCCTTTAAAGGATGGTCATTTTTATCACGTGATCAAGCCCATGAAAAGAATACCCCTCTTAACCCCACTTTATATAGAGAAAACTTTGTTTGTTTGTATTGGAGTTTAACGGCCCAGTCAACACTATTTTAGGTTATTTTAAGCCGGTCAGTTTACCTATCCACACTTTTCCTGGGCAGGCTTATACGTAAGCGGTTAACCAGTACAGTGCACATTCTTTCGCCAGAAACTGACAATTGTCCTTCTTGAATCCGCGGAAGGGAGAGAATGACCGTAGATAAGATTTCATGAGCAATCTCCACGAAAGAATGTTGCCGACCTCGGCAGGTATCAAACCCGCGTCCTCCTGATCACCAGTCAGACGCGCATCCGGCTGAGCTACAGAGACCGTAGAGAAAACTGGGGTTTACAGGAGTATACAATATTTTGTTTCCAAGAAACAGGTTGTGGGTACTCGTTAGAACCGCTTCAATGAGGCATAAATCACTGTTTGGAAATCTGTTGTAAAGTATATCATATCACCCGGCTCCCGCCAATCGGGGCTTGAAGAAGTAGATGGGCTGCATGTTGCTTCCACGCAGAGCTGAAACAGACCCGCACACGAGTACTGGTAAAGCGCTCAAAGGATCTAAGCCTGCCCAGGCAAAGCGGTGAGAGTCCATGCTTATAAATCCTATTGGTTTCATTGGGCGGCAGGGCTTGGGATGTCATTTCATCTCCATGTCGGATAAAAGTCCCACAAAGTTGGAAGCAACGTTTCCAAAATGACCTTTACAGTGTTGACGGGGACGTAAAACATCAAATCAAACAAACAAACAAATATCAAATCACCAGCGCGTAGTGCCGCTAGTGATAATGACCGTCAAGCGTGATTTATTTCTCAACAATTCACACACTAGAGCTGATCCGTTTCGATTCAACATTAATTTTGTTGTGCGCAACCGTTCGCCATCATTACCTATAGAAGACATCCCGCCAACAATATTGACTATAACATAATGCATATCCGTCCTATTGTAACGTTTTGATGCGATAAAATGACGTTATATCATTTATGTCAAAGTATCTACGACTGCCGCCCCCGCCCAAAGAGACTTGAAGAAATATATGGGCTGCACGATGCTTCAACGCAGAGCTGAATCCGGCCCGCACACTAGTACTGGTAAACCGCTTAGAGGATCTAAGCCTGTCCAGGAACCGCGGTGCGAGGCGGACCGTCCATGCTAATAAACCCTTTTGTTTTCATTGGGCGACAGGGCTTGAGATGTCATTTCATCTCAATGTCGGGTAAAAGTCCCACAAAATTGGAAGCAATGTTGTTTGCTTAATAAATCACCATTCCTTTCCATTGTTTATATATGCGTTGTCGGTTTTCGTTTGTTTGTTTGATTTGTTTGGAGTTTTAAGGCCCAGTCAACACTATTAAGGTTATATCAAACGCGGTCGGTTTAGCTACATGTAACCACACTTTTCCTCGAAAAGCATGTATAACCGGTTAACCAGTACAGTATACATTCTTTCGCCAGAAACTCACAACTGCCCTTCTTGAATCAGTAAAAGGGTGGGGGGGGGGGGGGATCTTAGAACAGATTTCATGACCAATATCCGCGAAAGATGTGTTGCCTACTCAGGTATCGAACCCGCGACATTCTCATCACCAGTCAGGCACGCATCCGGCCGGCAGCCTGAAAAATCAATTGGCGAAAGAGCCGCCGTTTTATGACGTCACTTGTAGATTCTTTCGATGGCAGACGGCATTGTTGTTTGCGGGATTCCTTCTTACAATAGGAGAAGCTTGGGAGAATTTGACAGAAATAATAAAGTTAAGGACCTTTTTGGGGGCGTGAGAAACGAAATAGTCGTATTCACAGTTTGTCCGTCAAATGTAAGAAGACGCAACCCTCGTTTACAACTGACTTCCAAACTGTGATTTCAGTAATTCACTGCTGGTGTTTATCTTTTTCTTAAATATTGAAAACTAACTCAGCCTGGTGATACCTACAAGAAATAGTCAGAGTCCAGATCCAATTGAAAGGAGACCCCTTTTTCGCTTATATTTATGCTCAAGGGCAGGTAACTCCAAAGCCGTTATTCCTGTGAGGTCCAAGTTCGAACTCGATGCAGACTTAATGCCTCTCCTGGCTATCTACAAGCATGATAAAGCTAGGACCAGAAATGGCTGAGGAAAGTTTGAGACGTTTTTTTCGATTGCAAGCTTATGATAACATTTTTCGGGCTCAATGGAATGTTACCGCGAAACCAGTTGTCAGATTCAAGCCAAAATCAGATTCAAGCCAAAATCGAACTTACCTCGAGATAATTTGCTTGTCCTTGTTTACTTAAAAAGATCTGATTGAAAACAGCTGATAAAAAGTGAAGACACTTTTTCACTTATATTTATTCTCAGGGGCAGGTAACTCCGAAGCAGTCGGCCCTGTGAGGCACGAATTCGAACTCAACGTAGACTATGCCTCTCCTGGTTATCTACAAGCATGATGGAGACTGGGCCAGATATGGCTGAGAAAAGTTGGAGACGCCGTTTTTCCATTGTAAGCGTATGGTAAAATTTTTCGGGCTCAGTGCAATGTTAACTGTGAATCCAGTTGGCCACTTGTTTAGTTTTTCAGGCTACAATGAGTACATTTAGAGTTTCGTGGAGTACATTCATTAAACCCTCTCGTGCGTTGAATTGTAAATTGTCATTACATCATGTTTTGGTATAACAAAACCAACCGAATTCAAGCCAAATTCGAATTCATCTGAGATATTATGCTTGTCCTTGTTTACAAAAAGTGCCAAAAAGATTCGATCGAAAACAGCTAAGAAAAAGTGGAGACACCATTTTTCGCTTATTTTTATGCTCGATGGCAGGTAACTTCAAAGCCGTTGGTCCTGTGAGACCCAAATTCAAACTCAACGTAGACTGTATGTGCAAATCTAATAAAGACCGGGCCAGAAATCGCTGAGAATAGTTGGAGACATCGTTTTTCCGTTGTAAGCCTATGATAAAATTTTCACGCTCAAGGAAAATAACTGCAAAACCGGTTGTCATATTCAAGCCAAATTCGAACTTGTCTGAGTTATTATTCTTGTTAGCTAAAAGTTTTAGAAACAGCCGAGAAAAAGTGGAGACACTATTTTTCGCTTATATTTATGCTCAAGGGCAGATAACACCAAAGCTGTTGGTCCTGTGAGGCCCGAATTTTCTGGATGCGTGCCTATACTATAAGCTCGACGTAGACTGTTTGCTCCTCCTAGTTATCTGCAAGTTTGATAAAGATCAGATCAGAAATGGTTGAGAACAGTTGGAGACGTGGTTTTTCCATTGTAAGCCTATGATAAAAATTTTCATGTTCAAGGGAACGTAACTGCGAAACCAGTCGTCGGATTCAAACCAACTTCGAACTCTTCTGAGATATCATACTTGTCCTTGTTTACTAAAAGTTTCAAAAAGATCAGATCGAAAACCGCTGAGAAAAAGTGGAGACACTATTTTTCGCTTATTTTTTAGCTCAAGGGCATGCAGGTAACTCCAAAGCTGTCGGTCCCCAAAATCGAACCCAACGTAGACTGTATACCTCTCCTGCAAGTTTGATAAAGATCGGACCAGAAGTGGCTGAGAAAAGTATGAGACGTCATTTTTTCCTATTGTAAGTCTATGGAACGTGTTCGTTTCAATGGAGACCACAGTTCTGATCAAAACGGGTCCAAAACCTAATGCAGTCAATCCTCAAACCCAGTGATGCCGCACATAAAAATTTTATCATGATTGGCTAGCTAGTAAGTGAGATATAGAAATTCAAAGTGTGGACGACGGACGGACGCCGGATGCGTGCCTATACTATAAGCTCACCTTGTGGTGAGCTAAAAGATTTAAACCAAAATTATATAACGAAAATCATCACGCTAACAAGTCCGTGAAATGAAGACCCCCTCACATCCCACTTCATACAGAGAAAACAGGGATTTACGGGGGTCTACAATATTTTCCTTATTTCTGCGCCTAGACATAGGTTGTGGGTACTCGTTAGAACCGCCTCAATGAGGCGGTTTTAACAAGCACCCACAACCTATGCTTGCTTTATAAATAAGGAAAATATCGTCAGAAAAAAGAGCCATTTTGGTGATGTAAAAAAAGCACTATGTCGCACGGGTTTGTTATTGTAATGAGAAACACAGCATTTGTTTCGTGGAGTACCTTCATTAACCCATTTCGTGCATTAAATTGAATTTGTCATTACACCCTGTTTTTTTGTTAATTTGCAGGTCGGTATAAATAAGGACTGAATGCGTACTTACTGTAAACCGTTGACGAAGAATTTCTCTGTGATATAATCTCTGCAGTTGGAATTCTCAAAAGCAAGATAAAATTTGTAGTGTTTGTTGAGCATTTCAAAACATTTTTCAGCGGAATGCCTAGGGCATCTCAATTTCCCACAAGCTCCGTAAATATCCACACTGATATATTTTGCAAGTTCATCTGCGTAGGCTCGCCGTCCATTCCTGCCCCCGCAGTTAGACACAAACCAGGCCACTTGTTTAGTTTTTCCGGCTGCAAAGCTACGGTTTTGTGGTAACGTCAAAATTTTGTCATTATATGGAACAAATTTTTCATATGGCGCAACAATATCTGAGTCATGTCTGTATGTCGCCGTCCAGTTGATTATATGTGAAAAGGCACTTAGTCCCGGAGTATGATAAGGAGATTCAAGCAAAAACAATATCCATACTTGGTAAGGGGGTCGAGTAGTCCAGGGTTTTGTAGGGTGCTGCAATAAAACAGCGTCCGCAGTCTGGGCATCTGCTTTATTCTCCGTAATTTCACACGTATTTACCCGACATTCTTGATCAATAAACTGCTGTCTACCCCTTTTAATACCCCACCCACCCACTCCGGAATATAAGAGAATTTTCTTCAATGGTACTGTTCCACCGTCCGACGATTTTTTGGCATGTGATGACGGAGTAAATTTGAGCTGATTCAGAATTCGATCATTGTCATAAAAATCCTTGTGTTGCCATATCAGCAATGGAGTTCCTTGAGTTGGTGATTTCATTTCAACTATTTTTTCAGTAGTGATGGTTTCATTTCGATATAAACTATCAGACTGATTCAGTGACCAGGAGTACCTTGGCATCAACGGATGATGAACTTTATTATGAACCTCCTCCGTGTCAAAATCCTGACCCCATGGTCGACTCTGAGGTCCTATGATCCAAACATGACGATTATAAAAATTAAACATCACAAGAAAAAGACATCCCGCGGTCAAGAACCACGTGACAAACCTTTTAAGTGTAAGCCTCATAATAACGCCGGTTAATAACTAAGCCTCCGCGGAAGAATAGATCACTGTTCTGCAGACTAATTCCAAGCTATTTTCTCCTGAAATATTGGATCATACACTTATCCTGAGATGTCAGAAAGACTGATGGCACTAAACTCAAGGCACAATTAGGAATCTGAGACTGTGATCCGATTTAATTCACATCATTGCTCGTCACGCGTGTAACCTCACCGTAATTTCCTGCACTTTCCGTCCCATAATGCAGTCATAGTTATGCCTCCCCAAGAGCTCATTTACGCCATCTTTGTCTGGTTATAATCTCTGAAAGCAAAAAGCAATATCGTGATTATATCAGACAAAAGCTCTCCCAGGATTACTGTCACATTCAAAGAGATTTTCTGTGTCAGTGCAGATTAAATTCTCTCAGTCATATGAAAATATATGATTTTGATTGTTTAAATATACCAAGCCACACGCAAATATTAACGTTTTCAGTGTATTTACACAAAAAATCCTATAATTTGCTACTGGGACATAATTACGGTCATAATTTAAAGTATTGCTTCAATGAATACATTGAACCTGGTTCTCTCCAATAATAATAATAATCATAATAATAATAATAATAATAATAATAATAATAATAGATTATAATAATAATAATAATAATAATAACAACAACAACCGACCTTATTTATAGAGGGTTTCACATGAAGTAAACTAGTACTAATCTGGTTTGTGGCCCCCTTTTCTTCCTATTCCATTGTAGAAAATAGAGGGTCATCAAAGGAATATTCCTGTGAAATTATTTTGAAATTGACGCAGTGGTTTAGGAGAGGCGATGATTTCAAGAAATTTTTGCCAGACGGACGGACGAACGACGGACAAAAAGCGATTAGCTCACCATGAGCACTTCGTGCAAAGGATATGCCTGTGAAATTGTTTTGAAATTGACGCATTGGTTTAGGAGCCGGTCATTTGAAGAAATTGTTGCCGGACGGACGGACGAACGACGGACAAAAAGTTGTCACAATAGCTCACCTTGAGCACTTCATGCTCAGGTGAGCAAAAAAGCGAAGATTCAGAAGCCATCTGATCTGGATCTACAGTGTTTGCAAAAGAAGGGCTTATCGTGTTCAGCAAAATACTGATTGAATACCATAAGGTACACATATCCGTGTTAAATAATGGCGTCTGACATGGTGTCAGAAGTGAAAAATTTTGGTTAAAAATGATAACATCTTTCTCATTTCTGCTTTCAACATATATTGTGGTGGTCGTTAGAACCGCCTCAATGAGGCGGTTCTAACGAGTACCCACAATCTATGTTTTTGAGCAAAAATAAGACAGAAAATGTATACCCCCGTAAACCCCACTTTTCTCTGTATAATGTGGGGTTTAGAGGGGACTTCGTTTCACGGGCTTATTATCGTGATGAGTATACATACAACAGTATTTCATTTCGAAGGTTGGTGTCTAGTTCAGTTTCGAAATGATTTTGAAAGACTTTCTGTGGCGTCAATTCTACCTTTGTAATGTTTTCCATTGTCTCGTTGTGGAGGTTTCGGCACTGTGCCGGGTATATACATTCTTCTTTACCTCTTGTATGCTAGTGGACTCTTCCATTGCTATTATCACCGTGTAGTATCGACTCCGGAACTTGTTACTCAAAAGTACCAGATAAATGAGGAAAATGATTATACCGACGGTAGGTAATCGCTTAAGTTGGCGTTATTACGTAGTGTCAGAACTTAAACTCACTTCCCATATTTACTCAACTTATTTTTCTCTGAAATTCTTAAATAGAAATTTTGGAAAGCTTTGTCAGCTGCCATTTAAACACACAAATGAGTCGGCTGGTACATGGCTGGTACCGCGAAAATTCATGACAGCTTCAACAATCTGTGAATTTATTACAGAAACGGCTTTGACAATCTTCAATTAAGTGGCATCAATAGAAGCCGAATCCTTCGCTGCTTGTAATGTTTTAGTTGTTTTTCCCCCAAAGAATATTGTGACTGAATAAACAAGCCGAAACGCGCGAAGGCCAGAGTACGGCAATTTGCGTCACCAGGTAAAATACTGGACGGCAGTTTGCTGGGAACAGTACGGCGATTTGATTTGAACAATTATACATAATTATTTGTGCTATGGCGGAGGAGTGTTCTAAATAGTTTCACAACTGTCAATCTTAATATAAACAAAGCTAGGTTTGTTGGGTTCGTCGTTACTTTCATTGTCGGTCTCCTTTTTATCAGTAATTTTAAAGGGACAGAAGGGTTGGGGATATAAGAAATTGGTAATGACAACAGATTGACCTGTTGTTGTCCTCTAGCTTTTTTTCGACTTTTATCGATTTTCTTTCTTTCTTCCAGTACGTCTAAACCCCAGAGGGGGACACAAGACGGGTTCCGGCGAACCAAGAGTTGAAGGGTCTTAACTGAAATAAAAGGAAAGGAAAGTTGGTGAAATGGGTTTGTACAGTGGGAAAAGAGAGTGTTAGTACAGTTAAAAGATAAAAACAGAATTGGGTCTTTTAAGGAGAAGCATGAGCCATCAGGCTAGTTCAGCACTGCTAAACTGAGCCAGAGTAGGAAGCGTTACAACATAGGCAGGTAGAGCATTCCAGTGAATAGTCCACGGAAAGAAGGTGTACTTGTAGTAGTCTGTGAGGGTGTAAATCTGTCTGTATGCAAGGGGATGATTGTGGGCTGATGGTCTAGTATTGATGATGAGATCATAAGTGATCTTATACATCATGGCAAGACGGTTATCAATGCGGCGTTGTTTAAGGGGGCGCCAATTTAGGTCCTTCAGCATAGCTGTAACACTTGAAGTGTAGCTATAGTCATGTGTTGCCCACCTGGCAGCCCTTCGTTGGACTGCTTTCACTTTGTATATGTCAGTGGCAGTGTGGGGATACCATACAGTGAACGCATACTCCAGCTGCGGCCTGACAAGAGTCTTATATGCAACTGATTTCAGGTCCTTATTATGGACCCGAATGTTTCTTTTCAAGAATCAAAGGGTCTGATTTGCTTTCGTAGTTATGTTGTCAATGTGGGGGCTGCTGTTTAGATCATCAGAGATGGTGACCCCAAGTTACTTCTGGTGCCATGCAAGAGGTACACATTTGGGATGGGGTTCTTACGTCGGGTAACATGAAGGACCTGGCATTTAGAAGGATTAAAGTTTATGTCCTACATCTTTTCTCTGTGACATTGTGCCGCCGTGAAACCGTATGTTTGTACAACGTTTTGGTTCTCATGTTATCATATTGTATAACCGGAGAGAAGTAAATTCGATTTGATTTGATTTGGACATACCTTATGATCGCGAAATACTTAACTGCCTTGGAGTGCAGATCTTGTGACACCCATGTTATTCAGCTTCTTTATGACCTTGTCAGATCATGATTAAATGGTCAACAAATAGTTCTTATCTTGGGTTTAGCAAGGCTTTTTGGCTAGGTGAATCACCTGAAGCTCCTTCGCAAGCTACAGGTACATCGAAACAGTAACATGGATTAACTATCCAGTCGGTTAAGTATTTTCTGATTGGGAGAGGTCAGGCAGTTGAACTTGAAGGTGAGCCCTCAGAGGAGGTTCCAGTTACTTCAAGTGTACCGCAAGGATCAGTTCTAGGCACCTTGTTATTGTTATTATTTTTTTTTTTTTTTTTTTTTGGTTTGGGTTTTACGGCCCTTTCAAGATTATTTCACTCATATCGAGCCGATCGTTAATCAGAGGTGGGCGAAAACCGGAGTACCCGGAGAAAAACCAACTGACCTTCCGTTGCAGAACTTGGCGTCTCACGTTATTGTTATTATACCTAAACACCTAAACGACCTGTCCGATTACCAAGCCCCCCCCCCCCCCACCACACCCCGCCCACTAGAGGGACTTAGACCGTCCAATCATAAGAATCTCACTGGGACATGGAATTCAAACATAGAAAGTTCAAGTTTTGCACATAACCTGGCCAAGAACTCCAAGAACTCCAACCCCTACACCATATATACTGCATAATCATGCCCTCGAAATTGTTTCATCTGCAAGGTACTTAGGTTTCGATCTATCCACCAACATGAACGTCAACATACATGTCGATAGAATCTCTTAAACTGCTAATTAAGTCCTTTGTTTTATTTATCTAATATCAGAACCTCCTTTTGTGAACGGAAAAGAAATTTATTAAAGTACTTTTTTCAGGACATATTAAATCAACTTCTTTAAGGAGTTGAACTTTTTTAGATAAGTAGCCAGTTGGCCATTTTGTGGGAAAGTAACTGTCCTTTTGGCTTTCCGCTGTTGATGTTTCCATCAGAGTCTGGTTTTTCATGTTTGTGTTTCTTTCCCTTTGTTGTCACTGCTGGGGGCTGTGGGTTAATTGTATTGATTCCTGATCCGTGCCTCCACTTCTATTTTGTTGTCTGTGTCGTTGCTTAACTGTACAAATGTGAAATAGACAGAATATTCAAGATGAAGAATGCAACATGCAGGCACTTTCGTGCCCGTCGATTTCGAAAATGATAATAATAATTATAATAAAGGCATTATCCATAACATAGAATGCGATTTCAAAACACTTACGGAAGACCAGCATGAAAACATGCCTAAACAATTTTGACCGCCATAAACCCCAATTTTATTGATTACTTAAAACTGGGGTTTTTTAGGGGTGTACATTAATTTTCGCATTTCTGTCCAAAAACAGTGCCCACACTATATGTTCTGAACTGCAATATGTAAAATATCAGATTTTTTATCTGAAAATTTTCAATTTTTGGTGGAAAATTTTTCAATATATTTGAATAGGCATGTTTTCGGAATGCAAACAAGCGAACAAATAATAGCCGCAGTCATGATTTAAAATAACTGGAGTATAGCATGCATACACCAGGACCTTCGTTAGAATAAAGTCTCTTTTGCAAAAGGAATAAATACATAATAACATAAAATAACTATCACAAGAACGACGTAGAAACTATTTGAGCACATTAAAAAGACACTTTATTTCGTAGAAAAAAATAATAAACTTCATTCCAAGAAGGTAAAGTTCCGTTAAAAGGGGGCATACTTTCTCTCTACATTATTTCCTAAGTATTTACAGTAGAAAAAGAAAGCAAAAACAATGACAAATAATTCTCAAGAGGAAATATGCTCCTGGTGTATATTTCATAACTTCAGCTGTTACATGCAAAAATAGATTGGTTTACGATCAGTACTAGCATTAGAAACAATCCCTGGCTGAGTGATGAAACCAAACATGATAATAATCATGGTTGTTCGTTCACAACGATGTTAAAATGCTGTCAGTAATTTCCAAAGTGGCAATTTTGTGATACAAGTTGCCGTACTGTTAATTTAGCATTTTCCCAAGGTGCCGTACTTAAAAATCCAAGTTGCCGTACTCCTTTGTTTTGTGTTTTCTGAAAGAAAACTGCAGCATAAAGCGAACCTTTCAATTAAGACTTATACACAACAACTTTTCTACCCTTCTGAATGTTTCGGCATGGAAAAAAGAAGGACAGTGGTCTTGAATCAAAGCAAAAACCAGTACTTTCCACGGAAAAGATTATTTGTTCTTGGTACCAGCTGTCAATATTTCAGTTTGTTTAGCGATTTCCAGTGAGATATTATCAGAATCATGAAAGCAGGCATGAGCTAGATATCTCTCCGACACATATCCATTTTGCTTTAAATGGCAGAATCCTGTAGAAACCTGTAAACAGCTTTTTACCTACCTTACTGTGTGCCATGCTTGCGATAAATATTGATTTCGCTGGTACTTTTCAGTAACAAGTTCCGGAGTCGATGCTACACGGTGATTATATTGATGAAGCTTATTTGTTATTTAAGGAGTGTCAGGTCTTTTTTTTTCATTCTATTTAGTTTGACAGAAAATCCTATCAGCATATTTTGCTCAAAAACATAGAATGTGGGTTCTCGTTAGAGCCGCCTCGTTCAGGCGGTTCTAACGAGCACCCACAAACTATGCTTGAAGCAAAAATATTAACAGGAGGCCCATGGGCCACTATGCTCACCAGAGTTCAGGTGGGCACTGCCCAATGACAGCCATGTATTTTAACATGATTTAATCTTAATTTTAATCTACCAATTATAAAGTCTCCCAAATGAACCCCTATATTCAAATGAGCATCCATCTGGACTCAGTATCTAAAACATTAGGCCTTTTATTAAGTAGGGTGTAGGGCATGGACCCAATGGAGCCCTGGTTAGTATCACTAAATTCGTCTTATCATAAGGAATAAGAATATATATGGTGTAGCAGTGGGGATCTGTATACCGGAGTTATAAGGCCTCTTAGGCCTCTTAAGCGGTGGAGGGGTTGGGGCATGTCCTGTTGATCCCAGGAAAGCCCAAGATTGTTGTCCCTATAAGGACCAAGACTATATATATATATGGTTTATGGGTGGGAATCTGAATGGTTTCTGATATATGAGGCCCTTCTATGACGTGGAGGAATGGCCCCTGCGACCCCCAAGTGGGTGTGCTATTGATAAGGAACAAAAACATAAATGATTATGGGGTGGGGATTTGAATGGTTTCTGAAATATATGGCCTTTTAAAGTGGAGGGGCGGGGCGCATTGCCCTAGCACAAAGTGACCCCAGGTTGGTGTGACTGAATGAGTCTTATCATAAGGAACAAGAATATTATAGTTTATGGGCGGGGATCTGAATCATTTCTGAGATATATGGCTTTTAATGAAGTAAAACAGTGGGGCATGACCCAGGCAGTCCGGATGACTCCCAAGCTAGTGTTATTTGAATGTGTCTTATCACAAAGAAGATAATTATATATGGTGTAGGGGTGGGGCTCTGAACAGTTTCTGAGATATATAGCCTTTTGTGAAGTGGTGGGGTGGGGCAAGGCCCTGGCTTGACCCGGGAGACCTCCACGTTGACGTCAATGAATGTGTCTTATCATAAGGAACAACAATATATATGGTTACAATACGGGATCTGTAAGGTTTCCAAGATATTGAAATGAAGGGGTGGGGCACGACTCCGGCACATCCTGGGGGACCCCCAGGTTAGTGTCAATGAATGCGTCATATCATAAGAAACAAGAATATATAAGGTTTTGGGGCGGGGATCTTAATGGTTTCTGAGATAGATGGCCTTTTGTGAAGTGGAGGGGTGGTGCAAGGCCCCGGTGCACCCAGGAAGACCCCAAAATTGGTGTCAATGAATGAGTCTCTTCATAGGGAACAAGAATATATAGGGTTTAGGGGTGGGGAGCTGTAAGGTTTCCAAGATATTGCGCCTTTTATGAAATGGAGAGGGTGGGGCATGACCCCGGCACAACCCGAGGGACCCCCAGGTTGGTGTCACTGAATGCGTCTTATCATAAGAAACCAGAATATATATGGTTTTGGGGTGGGGATATAAATGGTTTCTGAGATATATGGCCTTTTGTGAAGAAGCAGGGGTGGGGCAAGGCCCCCAAGTTGGTGCCAGTGAATGTATATTTTCATATGGAACAAGAAAATATATGGTTTAGGGGTGGGGATCTGTATGGTTTCCAAGATATTGGGCCTTTTATGGAATGGAGGGGGTTGGGCATGACCCCGGCACGTACCGGGGGACCCCCAGGTTGGTGTCACTGAATGCATCTTCTCATAAGGAACAAGAGTATATATGGTTTTGGGGTGGGGATCTGGATGGTTTCCGAGTTATATGGCCTTTTGTGAAGTAGAGGGGTGGGGCATGGCCCCCGTTTAACCTGGGGGACCCCCATGTTGGCATTAAAGCATATGGCTGAGAGACATTTACTCAAGAAACATTTCTATAAAAGTTTTGTCAAAATATCTGCAAGAACTTGGCAGCAAATGCCATTTTTCAATTTTCAACATTACAAGTCTATGGAAAATCTAAGTTGCCATAGCAACCAAACTAAAGAGCCAAATTAAAAAAAAAAAAAAACACAAAACCTGTAAAGGCAAATATGGTGAATATTTCCAAAAACTCTCAGCCTAATAGAGCATTTGGTTTCTGAGGAGAAGATTTTTGAAGTATTTTTTTTTCTATTTTTTTATTTTGGTTTCCATGGCAACCAATAGAAATGAGCAGTAGGCCTAAAATAATATGGCAGATAGTAGATCCCCTAAGGAACATTTCTATGAAAGTTTTGTCAAAACATCTGCAATGACTTGGCAGAAAACGCTATTTTTCAATTTTCCCCATTATAAGTCTATGGAAAGCCTAAGTTGCCATAGCAACCAAACTAATGAGCCGATTTTCATAAAAAAAAAACGCAAACTTTCAATCTCCCAGCCCAAGGATGCTACGGATAAAATTTGGGCCGAATCGGCCCAGTGGCTTCAGAGGAGATGTCGTTTGAAAGTGTTAACGCCAGACGACGACGCAGACGCAGACGACGACGACGGACAATGTCCATCCTATAAGCTCCCCCGGAGCCTTCGGCTCTGGTGAGCTAAAAATATCAGGATTTTTTTGTCGAAAAAGTTTCATTTGTTTTGGTGGCAAAATTCTCAATATATTTCAATAGGCGTATTTTCGTAATGTGTTTCGCCCCCCCCCCCCCCCCCCCCCCCCCCCGTCAACACTGTATATGTAATTTTGTAAACGTTGATTCCAATTTTGTGGGTCTTTTACCCGACACTGACATGAAATGACAAATCAAGCCCTGTCGCCCAATGAAACCAATAGGGGTTATAAGCATGGACGGTCCTGCTTGCACCGCTTTGCCTGGGCTGGCTTAGATCCTCTGAGCGGTTTACCAGTACTCGTGTGCGGTCGGTTTCAGCTCTGCGTTAAAGCATCCTGCAGCCCATCGTTTTCTTCAAGCCCCGATGGGTGGGGGCCGATTTTCGGGTTAGACGGATCTAACCAACACTTGAATGTCATATCGAGTCGGTCCGTTTAACCTAACCACACTTTTCCTGGGTAGGCTTTCCCAAAAGCGGTGAACCAGTAAAGTGCGCATTTTTTTCTTCAGCAGAAATAGACAATCAGTGGAATCAGAGAGAATGGCCGTATAAGACTTTCCTTAAAAAGAAGACCCTTATTCCCCTATTGATGAGGGATAGGGGAGACAACATGTATTTTATTAAGAGTTATCGCCTTTGAAAGTATATCGATTCCTATTAGTTTCATGATGTTTGTTTGATTTGATGTTTAACGTCCCCGTCAACACTATGTAGGTCATTTTGGAGACGTTTCTTCCAATTTTGTGGGACTTTTACCCGACATTGAGATGAAATGCCATCTCAGGCCCTGTCGCCCAATGAAACCAAAAGGGTTTATGAGCATGGACGGTCCGACTCGTACCGCATTGGCTGGGCAAGCTTAGATCCTCTAAGCGGTTTACCAGTACTCGTGTGCGGGCCGGATTCAGCTCTGCGTGGAAGCATCATGCAGCCCATTTATTTCTTCAAGCCCCAATGGGCGGGGGCCATATTAGTTTTTATCATATGACGTCGCGTCTGAGAGTGTAATAACGCCATGTATTATTTTCGATAATCCACTAGTGGATTAAATATGCAAATCAGCTAGATACGTCCCGTAACGTTACATGCATGACTGGAATACTTGGAAAATTAAAATGGGAGTCTCTCAAGAAAAGGAGAAAAGACAGTAGGCTAATCCTTTTATACAAAGGTCTAAAGGGTGCTGCCAGCATTCCAACAGATGACCTTGTTCCCCCAGCTAGACACTGTAGAAATCACCATTCGTTGGCGTTTCAGACCCTTAGCGCAAGAACTGACATTTATAAAGAGTCGTTCTTCCCCAGAACCATTAGAGATTGGAATGCCCTTCCCGATTCGATTATTTCGACAGCTGAAGGCGCTGATGATTGTGTAGCTAAATTTACCTCTTTGGTTAGAGCTAGGGACTAACTTCCCACATCACAGGTCCTGGTGTATGAATGTCATTTGACGTGTCACCAGTAACAATTCTGATTCTGATTCTGATTCTGATGTACGACGTCCTTAATGACGTCGCGTTTACTAACGGCGGAATGTTGACATTTTTGTAAACAATCGTGAATAAAATACGTTTTTAATGTCAAATGATAAATAGAATCTTGCATTCGAGCTCATGTATTATTAAATTTATTAAACTCGTTGAGAAAAAGGGATAAAATGCTCGGCAAAGCCTCGCATTTTATCCCTTTTCCTCAACTCGTTTATTAATTTCAATAATACATGAGCACTCACGTAAGATCCTCTATCATTACAATCGTCACAAAGTGCAGAACTTGATTTATTTACATACAATTTTAAAGCTATATTTTAATAATTCCAATTCTCTTTAGGGCGATGTGATTGTTTGAAATAAACCATGCATATAAACTCTTTTGGTTTCACTACGCGGCAGGGATCGAAATGTTATTTCATCTCAATGTCGGGTAAAAATCCCAAACAATTTGAAGCAACGTCTCCAAAATCAACTAAATAGTGTTGATGGGGACTTCAAACCTCAAATCAAGCAAAAAATACCCATGTAAACTCCAGTTTTTCCAATAAAAAGTGGTGTTTAGAGGAATGTTCATTACATGAACTTGTTAACTTCATGCCCGGCTTGTCCGAGTCTTCGCTGCTTGTTCAGTTTTTATCGCATGTTTTGTCGGTGCACTTGCTCATTCAAACGATCCTATATGCCTGCCAGTAACGCATTAATATTCAAATTTCACCTCATTATTTTCAGCTTCAGCATGCGCCCTCGGCTTCTTTTGAGATACACAAGATGTTGCATTCATTTTTTTTTTATTATATCACGACACTTTCAAGATTATTTCAATTATATCCAGCCAGTCGTTAATCAGAGTTAGGCGTGATAATGTTAACCGGCCCTTCAACTACTGAAGATCCTTTTTTCATCATTATTAAGGGAACGGCATCTGATCTGTCCACACTGTTTAACCAACCAAACACGTGTTAAGGTGAATGGGAAAATCTGGCAGATTTTTCTACCATTTTTCAAAGGGTGACAGCCTTTGGAACTTCCTGTTCGCTTTTCCATATGCATCGTCCCACTGAAAAGGGGGTCTAGACTTAAAGGAAAGAATTTGCTCCTTATGAGCAAATTCTTTCCTTTAAGAGTTGACCCCTACTGACATGGGAGACAAACATACGTTTGTAGCAGTTGTCTTCCCTGAAGGTGTATCCATTCCCCTTAAGTCTAACTTCAACCGTTACCTGGATTTCGTGCAATTCAGTGATAGTCACATGGGCATCAGCAACGTAAAACTCCTGCACTTAGTAACCTTGGTTCGACTCTTTTTATAATCCAAGGTGCTGCAAGCACAGTAGGCACTGCACATTTGTAATCTAGGATCTGTTGCATGCCCGGCCCAGGTGTCGAAAGACATTCGACATCTTAATTTGCATTTATGGTCCTTACAATATTATTCTCCTGTATGTTTCAGAGCTTAGCATCTAATTCGTGACCCGAACGAGTCTCGCACGCATTGTAGTGAGAAACCAAATGCTTGTGAGTTCGACCTCTTAACCGCCTGGTCACGGACGTTCTTGCATCTGCCACTCGGCCCTGAAGCCGTATAAGTATTGATATATATCTTTATAATCTATGAAACATTCATATGACACTTTAATTGCACTGGTTTCATGTTATCCAGTTGATACGATACAATACCCATATTTTCCTTCAATTTTAAAACAACTGTGCAGTGACAAAACAAAACAAGGCATCGTCGGGGATTCAAATCTCATAGCAACAGATGTGATAATTGAAGGATAGTTTTTGTCAATTCCCCATAAAACATATGTTGTGGGTATTCATTAGAACCGCCTCGACGAGGCGGTTCTAATGAATACCCACAATATAGGTTTATATGGAGAAATAAGGTAAACTATCCTTAAATTATCAAAAAATACACACCTTATCCGTTGCTATGAATTATTGTCCCCTAGCACAAGACTTCCTAGTGTGGGCAAACACTGACCTGACGACGGTCGAACTTGCTCGAGATATTACCTATCATACCCAAAGTTTGTGTGAAGTTAAATTAAGAGCCATTAATATATGGAGGCACTACAGTGATGAGGAAAATAAACACAGTGACATTGACCTTGAGACCAGCAACCTGAAAGTCAAATAGTCATACCTAATATTTTGTGTGAATCCACTGATGAATGTAGGCGCTAGAGCGAAGAAAATGTTTTTTTTTTCTTTTTTAAAACACACACACACACACACACACACACACACACACACACACAAAACAAAAAAACGTACCTTGAGATCAGGACCCTGAAAGTCAAACAAGTACCAGGTAGTGTTATACCTAATAGGCTACTAATATTTGTATGAAGTTGAACGCGCTCGATATATTATCAAATTAAAATTTTAAAATCTTAAAATCTACCCATAAATTTAGGCACTAAAGCTAGAACAAAGCTTTTCAAAACATAGCCAAAGTGACCTTGGCATTGCGCCCATAACCCTGAATGTCGATCTTGTTTTGTGTGTGAAGTCACATTAAAATTCATTAATAAATGTAGCTGCTAAAGACATAACAAATGTTTTCTAAAACTAGCCACAATGACCTTGACCTTGAGCCCTGGACACTTAAAGTGAAAACTTGCTCAAGATATCATAATAACCAACATTTTTGTGATGTTACATTACAATCCATAAATAAATGTAGGCGCTAGAGCGGTAAAAATGTGTTTTTAAAATAGCCATTGAACTTCAGCCTAGGACCCTGAAAGTCGAACTTGCTCGAGATGATAATGATACCAAACACCAGTGTGTAGTTATATTTAAATCCATTAATATGTAGGCACCTCAGCGATGACATTTTTTTCGTTCTAAAAATAGACACAATGACCTTGGCCTTGAGCTCAAGACCCCTAGAGTCCAACTTGCTTGAGATATAATCATACCCAACATCTGTTTTAAGCTACGTTAAAATCCATCAATAAATGTAGGTGCTACTGCGATGGCAAAGGTTTTCTAAAATAGCCACAGTGGCCTTGACCTTCAGCCTAGTAACTTGAAAGTTGAACTTGCTTCGAGATATAATCATATCCAACATATGTTTTAAACCACATTGAAATGATCTGAAAACTCGCCATCATTTTGGACCCGCGCAAGCATACCATCGTGGAACTGTCTCATCACTGCTATGAACATGGTTGGACATCCAAACTTGACCATGATTTTCCAAAGGCACTCACGACTGACTTTGCCATGTGTTTTGGGTCATGTTTCGGTCCATGTCCTGTTCCTGGCATTTCTCTTGAAGCTGACTTTTTGAGTGTTCCCCTATCTTTCCTAAACCTATACTGGCTTTCTGGTGGAAGCCCTGACTGTTCAAGGCGTTCATTCAGTCGGTTAAGTAGAACTCTTGCAAGGACTTTTCCAGCAATTGTCAATAAAGACATGACACGATGATTGTTACAGATCTGATGGTTCCCTTTCCGTTTGAATATATGTAGATAATTGACGCATCCTTGAACTCTTGAGGGATGGATCTTTTCTCCACATAATGTGAAATAACTCTTGTCATCTTCTTTGCAACTGGAGTACCTCCTGCTCTACAGATCTCCGTAGGTATTGCATCTGGTCTCGGGGCCTTGCTGGATGCTAGAAGTTTTATTGGTTTCAATGTTTCAGTAATGGTTGGGAACTCGTCAAGCAGCAGCTATACATTCAACCTGTGGTAGTCTGTTGATAGAATCATCATTGATAGAGGATGGCCGATTAAAACACTATCAAAGTGCTCAGACCATCTTTTCAAGATAACCTCTTTGTCAGTCAGAAGACTAGTTCCATTTGCACTGAGGAGAGGTGCTCTGGGGACAATAAATTGTCTTTCGTGCATCAAAGAACTTCTTCATATCTTTTCTGTCTGCAAAGGACTGGATTTCATCAGCCTTGTTGCTTATCCAGCAGTCTTGCATGTCGGTGAGTCTTGTTTGGACTGTCTTAGGCCGCCTTGTTAGATAATGAGCTGGAATCACTGAGGTATGCCCTGTGTTTTTGGTGCTTCTCTTCAAGGAGTCCCAGAGATTTCTTTGCCATTCTCTTCAAACCAATATAGATGTTAACATGATAGTTGGCCTAGAAAAATCATTGCTGAAGAGTGAACAGTGTCTCTAAGGACTGTCCAGTTATCTTCTGGATCATCTGAACTGAATTTCATTGCATCTAGTCTGCTGTAGTTGTCATGGATGAAGGCTTGCCTATTGATGTCTTGATTTAGCTTAGAGACATCCAGTCTCTTGGGCATTTTCTTACCTTGTGGTCGCCGTGCAGGCTGGAAGCGCAGGTTGAGTTTGCTGAAAAGAAGCCTGTGATCTGCCCAGCAGTCCGCACCACACACAGTCTTTGTCACTCTGACATCCTGTCAGTCCTTCCTTCCATGATGTCTTGTTGCGAGTTGGCAGACGGAAGACTGTCTTGGTGATCAGCATTTCATGCCCTGCACACTTCCTCTCTGCACACTTGCTATTGCAATTTCCTACTTCTTCAATCACAATCACTCCTTCCCAGGTTTGGTGGTCTGTGCCCACTCTAACATTGAAGTCTCCCAGGATGATGGGGTGTAGCAGAAATCACAGAGTCCAAATTATCATAGAACTTGTCTTTTACCTTATCTGGGTTGGTCATTGTGGATGCATAGGCACTCACAATAGTTGCATGCCTCTTACAGATAAGGGTAGTCTCAGCGCCATCAGGCGGTCATTTATTCCCTTTCGCAAGTCCTGAGCGCTTGCTGACAAGGTGTAATTTGATGGCGAAGCCTACTACTGCTTTCCATTGCTCTTCTTTCATTACGATAACGCACTCGTGCGGCATAGTGCAGTTTTTTCGCATCTCCAAAATGGCCATTTTTTCTGATGAAAATCCTGGATATTTTTCTTATAAATACTGCTAACATAGGTTGTGGGTGCTCGTTAGAACCGCCTCATTGAGGCGGTTCTAGCGAGTTCCCACAACCTATGTCTTGGAGTAAAAATAAGAAAAATAGTGTATACCCTCGAAAACCCCAGTGTACGGGGGTCTTCATTTCACGGACTTGTTCACGTGCTGTTTGCGTCCACCCCCAGAAGAAGTGTAGCCAGCACCAACTTCTTTTACTAGACCTTCCTAGGCAAGGCGAGTCTACAATATATGCAGGCGGAGCGATGACAAAGTTTTTCTAAAAATAGCAAGTGACCTGGACCTTGAACGCAGGACCCTCTCGCGATATCATCATACTCAACATATCAAAATCATCAATAAATGTAGGTGCTAGAGCGATTTCAAACTTACATGTACGTACCTAAGTACGGGAGTTTGGGAGGAGAGGTCGTTTTGTAGCGATTTAAGCAATTCTATATCTCCATGTCTCCCAAGTTTCATCTATTTTGGAACAGATGTCACCGGGAGCCATGACGTTTTCTTGGATATCGGAATGGAACGATTTTAACAATTCTGAATCTTCATGTCACTCCGATTCCTCCTATTAAGTTTCAGCTCGACCCAACGTAGGGTTCTGGGAGGAAAATGTCGTTTGAAGAACTTCAAGACAGCCACTATATATCGGCGATCTTGGATTTCGGAACAGAGCTGAATCCCCATACCGACCCCATGTCCCCACGAAGTTTCGGCTGAATCCGACTATCCGTTTGGGATCCGGTGTCTTGGTGGTCACCTTTGATAACGGAATGGAATGAGTTAACCCTTGTCCTGCTGAATATTCATATATGCCACACCCACTACCGATTATCAACCAATTAGATTACTTGATGCAAATTATTGCAACAAATTCACAATCTGAATGGCAAACAATGTAGATCCTGATCAGATGGCTTCGTCAGAAGCCATCTGATCTGGATCTACATTGTTTCAAAGATAAGGCATATCCGGGATTAGCAGGACAAGGGTTAAGCAATTCTGAATCTCAACTGTCATGACTGTCGCACTCATGCCTCTCATCAAGTTTAAGCTCGATCTGATTTATGTTTCTGATGGAGATTGCGAAAATTTGAAAGTTAACGACAGCTGGTCAGACAGACGGACAACAGGCCACGGCAAACGATGACCTAGAGCAAAATTGCAGTTGAGCTTATAACGCACTTATACTGTGCCTTGATTCGGCCCCCGCCCATCGGGGCTTGAAGAAATAGATTGGGCTGCATGATGCTTCCACGTAGAGCTGAAACCGACCGTACATGAGTACTGGTAAAACACTTAGAGGTTCTAAGCCTGCCTAGGAAATGTGGTGCGAGCCAGACCGTCCATGCACATAAATCCTATTGGTTTCATTGGGCGGCAGGGCTTGGGATGTCATTTCATCTCAATGTCGGGTAAAAGTCCCACAAAATTGGAAGCAACGTTTCCAAAATGACTTTTACAGTGCTGACGGGGACGTTAAACCTAAAATCAAACAAACAAACTTGAAGAGGCCGTAGATTATACGAATTCAGCATAAGTCGATGACAACATATCAGTTACAATGAATACTAAGAAGAACCTATAATTTTCGAATAATTAAAGCTACAGATAGCATAACAATAACATGTAATTATACCATTGTCATCATTAACCCTTTTTGTACCAAATGGAATCGTCCTTTTATATACAGCGTAAGTCCATTTCAAAATTTAGGGGTGTAGGGTTGTGTTTACGGGAAATGGATTAACTTTTTGCAAACAGTGTAGGCCCTGATCAGACGCCGCGGTTCTAACGAGTACCCACAAACTATATTTTGAGCAAAAATGAGAAAACTATCACAATTTTTCATCTTAAAATATTCATGTTTTCGGCGATAAAGATTACAATGTATTTGTATAGGCGTGTTTTCGTAATAAGGCAATGGTTATTTATAGCCGCGATAGCCTTGTCCGTGTGACATCAGGGTACCGTGTAATTTTTTGTTTGAATCGAGGTTTTACGTCCCCGTCAACACTATTTAGGTCATTTCAGAGACGTTCTTCCGATTGTGTGGGGCTTTTATATCCGACATTGAGATAAAATGACTTCTCAAGCCCTGCCGTCCAAACAAACCAAAATGATTTATATGTACGCACCACTTTGCCTTGGCTGGCTTATATTCCATATTTTCCAGTTCTGTGGTATATTCCAGTTCTGTGTATTCCTTGCATCCAAAGGATAACCCTTTCCACAACATAAGACCCTCAAAGCGGCTTAGCAGTTTTCATGTGCGAACGGTTACAGCTCTGCATAGAAGCATCGTGCAGCCCTGTCTATTTCTTCAAGCCCCGATGGGCGGGGGCCAAAGAATACTGTGTAAAGAGACGGTGAAAATCCAGACACGCATTTAACCCGGGTTTACATTGTTTACATAACCCATTGTATGCACCTTATTTGCATTATCTGCTGGTTCCTAGTCTGAAGGTTATCAGTGTTGGAAAAACAGGTAACCAGACCCCCCTGACCTGTCAAGGTCAGGGGGGTCTGGTTACCTGTTTTTCCATTACTGACAATGTGCAAGCTGGGAGCCAGCAATTAATGCAAATATGGTGAATATTAGTGGACTCTTCCATGGCTATATGTTGGACAAGTCAATTTGTCATACAAGGGGTATCAGGCCTATGTTTTCGTTTTTATTCTATTTTTTGACGGAAAATTCTTTTAGCAAATAGTGCAGGCCCTGATCAGACGGCCTGCGCTGTTTGCCAAGGTACCCCTTTAAGGGTTTTCCCGCACGCAATGGGTTAAAATACAGACCTTCAGGACTATTTCCCCAAGTGTATCTATTTTAAGTAACAACAAGAGGACGAAGCTGGTCCTGAATCGCTCCCCTGAGCTAACAGATTCAAAGTTTCAGGAAGTGCCAACCTTTACTGAAGGATTTATGGGAGGACATGGTGATCACCGGGTAAGCATTTTCTGCAAATCAAGTAGAATGTAACTCTATGATAAATATGCTGACCGCACCGGTTTTCGAACTCATTCAAGCTTTTATTCCTGACTTGCTAAGAAGATCCGATATAAACTGAAGGGGCTATGGTGATGACAAGTTGAGAAATAAGCAATTAACTGCTGCAATCAAAGGGATGTTACTCTGTGATAAATAGGCAAAGCTCATGAGTTTTCAAACTCCTCCGAGCTTTTCTGCCTGACTTACTTAATTGTCAGTTTCATGAAGATCCAATCAAAACTGAAAGGGCAGCAGTGATGACAAGGTCAAAAATAGGCTTTTTCAGCAACCAAAGGGAAGTTACTTTATGATAAATGGGCCAACTTGGCTGGTTTTCGAACTCATCCGAGATTTTATCCTCAGCCACCTTACATATAAGTTTCAGAAAGAGCCGATCAAAACTGAAAGGGCTACAGTGATAACAAGGTCAAAAATCGGCATTTTCAGCAGTCAAAGGGACGTTACTCTATGATAAATAGGCCGACTTGGCTGGTTTTCGAACTCATCTGAGATTTTATCCCCAGCCACCTTACATATAAGTTTCAGAAAGATCCGATTAAAACAGAAGGGGCTACGGTGAAGACAAGGTCAAAAATTGGCATTTTCAGCAATCAAAGGGACGTAGCTCTATGATAAATGGGCCAATTTGGCCGGTTTTCGAACTCATCCGGGATTTTATCCCCAGCCATCTTACATATAAGTTTCAGAAAGATCCGATCAAAACTGAAGGCGCTACGGTGATGACAAGCATTTTCCAATTGTAAGTCTATGGGACCTTGTGGTTGCCATTGCAACCAAAGTTTTCTTGCGATTTCGAAAAAAAAAATTATGTCATCGATGCCCCACCAGAGGCATGCTACAGATGAGAAATGATTGAGATCAGCCTGCAGGCTGCACAGATATAGCTGCTCAAAAGTGTGGACGGACCACGGACGGAGGGACGACGGAGGACCCACTATACTATAAGCTCCCGTGGAGCCTTCGGCCCAGGTGAGCTAAATATCCATAACGGAAAACGACGAACAAAAAGAACCATCGCTGTTTGACGAAAACAAACAGATAACTATTTGTCGATAAAAGTAACAAAGAAATGAAACGCTAAACTCACCTCTTATAGTAGTTACTCTCTTTTATTTCGACTGAAAATGATAAAATCAAATTTCTGTACACATAAAGTACTTCGTATCAATGTCATTGTCAAATCTTCATGTAGATTATACTAAGCAAATATACCCAGTCGAAATATCGGATACACCGTATACCTGCATGTTTAAGGGTATGTAGTCACTTGATTTGAGATGACTAAATAAACCGGATGTTGCACGCCGATTTTTACGTTACTATTCGCAGTAGTATAAAGCCCACGAGACTGTCACTGATTTGTACGAAAACTTACAATAAAGATCCCACAAAATTGGAAGCAACCAGAGTCCAGTTATTCAAAGCATCGTTAGCTTAACGAGCTCGTCAGTGGTCATATTGTTAACTGTCCTAGCAAGTACAATATCTAAATTTTGGTATTTTTGCTGAAAAAATGTGAGCATCCGCAAAAGCTGCTCACAATTTTTCAGCAAAAAATTAGCATATTTGCCATAATGAATGATCAAAGTTTTAACGATACGTTAACTAACGACATCGTTAGTTTTGAACAACTGGCCCCTGGACGTTAAACCTCTAATCAAACAAACAGACGTGATATTCTTATATTGTGTAAAGTCATTTTGAACTGGAATTATTTGTTGCGTTTGGCAAACAGTGTACACCCTGATCAGACGCCACAGAAAGCGGAGTCTGACCAGGGTCTACATTGTTTGCTTAAAGTACTGGAATTAAACGGTTAAAGGACACAGTCTGTCTTCGTTCAGTGCCGTTTTCCAAGCCTTCATACAGAGACAATGACTAGTGCTGTCAGAGTTTTGATTTAGAATTTATATCCACACTCAACTCACAAATTTTACATACGACCCGTGAACAGTGAAGAGCGTAACACACCCATATACTGCAATGCTTTCTTTATTGGTTGTAAAAATTACAGTTTTGAAAAAATGTTATAATTTTTTGTTTCTTACTTCTTCGCCAAACATACCATGTAAACCCAATTTTTCGTAGTCCATTACCATGGTGCTTAAAGGGGGGTTCATTCCATGGACTTGTTAACATGATGAGGCTGCGTTTCTTCAAGTGGATACAGTCTGATGATTGTTTCCCTTAGGAACACAAATGCGAAGTCATTTTCGCTTGTCAAAGCTCCAACTGATTTAATCTTAAAAGTTTTAAATAAAATATCTTACTGCATTACTGATTTCCAATGCCTGCTCGCTGTGTACAGTAGGGTAACATATAAGTTAAAGTAAAATACATGGTTTGCAACAAGGATGTAAACTTCCTACTGTAGACTGAAATCAGGAAATTTAATATCTTCACTGGTATACTAAGTTGCAAATGAAACGAATTTCTACTTGGTAAATAGAAAATGAGCCAGTGCACGACAAAACCTACAATAAGACAAGTGCGTCCAGCGAAGAATCAGATCAGCCTGCGCATCCATATAGTCTAACCAGAGACTTCTCTTGCTGCATGAAGGAGCATTGGGCCCATATCCATCCTTAGAGCGCTCAACGAAGACTCTGATCAGACTGCGCGGATGCGCAGGCTGATCTGAGTCTTCGCTGGGCGCACGTGTCTTTTCGCAGGTTTTGACGTACGCTGGCTCAAATATTACTTTAATGTTACTCTATTTGTCGAATCAGCAATACTGTAGAACTGTGGGGGACCACCAGTATATCAAAATTGGCAAACAGTTTCGAACCATTTGTCCACACCATTATCCTTTGACAATTGTCGACCGTGTCAATTTGACAAGCCTGATCGTGTAGATCCTACCGTAGTCAGTTTTCATAAGTGAGAAAAATGTTGCGAAACGCAGTCCATCCCTAATATTTAGTCAATTTTGTACAGAATGCAGTTAGGGTGGTTGTGGGGAGGCAAAGGTGACGTGTATCTTGCGTCACTGATACTGGCTTGCAAATTGGTTAATGCCTGCTGTTCTTGCAACAGGTAAGGGAAGGGTTGTGTGTGTGTGTGTGGGGCGGGGGCGTTATTTCTGTCTCTCCACTTCCATTCATTTTCCTCTTTCTCCCCTGTTCATCATTATCATCTCCTCTGCTATCTCTTCTATCTCTTTTCCCCCTTTCCCTGGTAGACGACACGAAATGACCCACAAGCGTTGACGTGTCGTTAAACCCAAAATTAATCAATCAATCAATCAATCAATCAATCAATCAATCAATCAACAGAATGTAGCAACACTTTGACGGATCTAGCACCGACGGCAATTTCACTTGTTCTTGAGGCCGTGGAAAAATTTCTCAAAATTACACATGGGATAATTTTTTACAATTTATTACACAAACACGCCTATACAAATACATTGCCACCTTTATCGCCGAAAAAATGAAAGTTTTATGATGAAAAATTGTGATATTTTTCTTATTTCTGCTCCAAATATAGATTGTGGGCACTCGTTAGAACCGCCTCATCGAGGCTGTTCTAACGAGTACCCACAATCTATATTTTAGAGCAGAAATAAGAAAAATAAGGTATACCCCGGAAATCCCAGTTTTACTATATAAAAGTGGGGTTAAAGGGGTCAAAATTATATAGGCGTGTTTTGGTGATGTCTTGAAAATGTTTGTCGTGTTTACTCATTAGAATCGCCAGGATTCTAATCGACCGCAATTAAGTACTGGTAAACCGCATAGGTCTAAGCCTGCCTAATAAAGTGGTGCGAGTCAGCCATTAGTCCTATAAACCTCTAATATGTCTAAAGAGGTGAGAGCTCCTTAAACCCCTTCGCTTTATCTGGGATGCAGGACTTGAATTGTCAGTTCTGAAAAGTTAGATACCTTAGAAGCAAAGAATACAACATATAAACGAAAATAGCAGATTCGGTTTTATTGAGTCTATTCATGACCAGTCCTGAAATGTGCAACACGGGCCACGCCCTCTAGCACCGGTTTAGGCAGAACTCTATTTTCAAAATAAATTTAAATGAACTCAAAGATCCCAAACGACCAGAAAATATAATCTGCACTATGATGATGTACGGGGAGACTTTTGATGGCCGACCAGCTCAAGTGAAGATATATAAGTTCTGAAGCTGCAGTGAAGATATTAATAAATAAGTTCTGAATAGTTAAGTCCTCTGGAAGCAAAGAATACAGCAAATAAACGGGGTTTCCGGGGGGGGGGTATACCTTATTTTTCTTATTTCTGCTCTAAAATAGAGATTGTGGGTACTCGTTAGAACCGGCTCAATGAGGCGGTTCTAACAAGTGCCCACAATCTATATTTTGAGCAGATATAAGAAAAATATCAAATTTTTTCATCTTAAAATTTTCATTTATTTTTTGGCGATAAAGGTGACAATGTATAGGCGTGTTTGCGTAATGGAAGTTCGACTTAGGAATATTCCGCCTTTTATGTGTAGCCGAAGTCCATCTTATAATTCAACTGTGTCAGGTTGTCATTTAAAAAAAATGTTTAGAACATGACGGAGCATTTTGCGAACAGTAAAGGTCCTGATCAGACCCTGGACTGTCAGTGGCGTCTGATCTGGACCTGTACCGTTTGCAGTGCCCAGTTATAACTGGGTCAACTGTTATTTTGTCAAGGTAAAAAGCAACAACTATTTAAAACTCAGTACTACAATGTACAACTTTTATGGCCCCGCCCATCGGGGCTTGAAGAAACAGATGGGCTGCATGATGCATCAACGCAGAGCTGAATCCGACCGCACACGAGTACTGGTAAACCGCATAGAGGATTTAAGCCTGCCCAGGCAAAGGGGTGCGAGTCTGACCGTCCATGCTCATAAACTCTATTGCTTTCATTGGACGACAGGGCTTGAGATGTCATTTCATCTCACTGTCGGGTAGAAGTCCCACAAAATTGGAAGCAACGTCTCCAAAATGACCTATACAGTATTGACGGAGACGTTAAACCTCGAACAAACAAACAAACAAACAAACGACTTTTCAGATGTTCAATGTTTTATCAGTCACGTGTTAAAATATTTTACTCCAAAGGCTGTGTATTTATCAAGATATAAAGGGAATACAACTGACCCACAAAAATTGGATTACCCTTTGAATTAACTTTATCGAAATATTAGTTTAAAGGGTTCTGACCGAACAGTTGGAGTATTCTAAAAAATATTCAACAACCTTGGATACCACTTACTTATAGATTACAAAAATACACACAAAACATAGTTTTGGTCGATTATTTATCAATCGACCCAAAGTTACTTATACAGCATAATCTCCTGCTAATATTACCGGCCATGTACAAAATCCAGGTAAATGTTATTTATATGTACGCTATTCTTGTCGCCATGTTTAAAGACTGTTATCTGTAAAACATGGACTTGGCTTATATGTTAGCACACTGGCAAACAGTGTAAACTCTGATCAGACGCCGCTTAACGCTAGCTCTGGCGGCCATCTTGTTCTTTGGAGCGGAACGATTTTAGCTATTTTGGTAGAGGGTCACGCAAGCAAAATTGCTATGAAGTTTTACTTGAATTGGCCGAAGGGTTTAGGAAGAGTTGGCATTTAAATTAAATTGTTGACGCCGCACGCCGCACGACGAACGACGGACGCCGGACGTGACCGATCACATTAGCTCACCATGAGCACTTTGCAGTACGAAAACATGCCTATACAAATACACTGTAAATTTTACCGCAAAATATCGAACATTTTAAGATGAAAAATTGTGATATTTTTTCTTATTTCTGCTCGAAATATACATTGTGGGTACACGTTAGAACCGCCTCAAATATAGATTGTGGGTACACGTTAGAACCGCCTCATCGAGGCGGTTCTAACGAGTACCCACAATCTATATTTTAGAGCTGAAATAAGAGAAAACATTGTTAATTTTACCGCCGAAAAAAACGAAAATTGTAAGATGAAAAACTGTGGTATTTTTCTTATTTCTGCTCAAACTACCGAGGCGGCTCTAACGAGTACCCACAATCTATATTTTAGAGCAGAAATAAGACAATAAGGTTTACCCCTGTAAACCCCTGTTTCACTATATAAAAGTGGGGTTCAAGGGGGTCAAAATTATATAGCCGTGTTTTCGTGATGGTGCTCAGGTTTGGTTTGGGTTTTACGGCCCTTTCAAGATTATTTCACTCATATCGAGCCGATCGTTAATCAGAGGTGGGCGAAAACCGGCGTACCCGCGGAGAAAAAACACCTGACCTTCCGTTGCAGAACTTGGCGTCTCACATGTGACCCGAGCGAGGCTCGAACCACAGCGGTGAGAGAACTA
The DNA here is from genome assembly GCA_963580285.1 of Lucinisca nassula. Lineage (NCBI taxonomy): Eukaryota > Metazoa > Mollusca > Bivalvia > Lucinida > Lucinidae > Lucinisca > Lucinisca nassula. The sequence goes on from OY757021.1 coordinate 125,658,128, forward strand.
ATGATCAAGAGTCAGCGCTCTAAATCAATAGGCCACGGAGGCCCGTGATGGTGCTCAGGTGAGGTAAAAATTCAACAGCCAAAGAAACTACAGAACACCCGAAGGCAACAGGAAGATGTGAATGTTTATCAAATACAGTAACATTCCTATATTAAGACCACCTTAGGGACTGTTCAACAGTGGTCTTTAAGACCACTTTTGAACAGTCCCAAAGGTGGTCTCTGACCAGAGGACACTGTATGCACAAAACACAAAGAAAGAATAACTGCAATCTACTAAATAAACTTTTTAAAGCAGAATAAGTCTTAATTTTAGGTGGTCTTAATAGCGGATTTATCCTCAGGCCACAAGAAGACCACACGATTGCTATGCGACGTCCCAATGAGCGTACGGTGCGTTCGACCTATGCCATTTAGCGTCACGCGACCCCTCGGCCTTTCATCACGTGGACACGTCCGTGAAATGAACACCCCCTTACACCCCATTTTATACAGAGAAAACTGGGGTTTACGGGGGTAATCATTAGTTTTCTTATTTTTACTCCAAGACATAGGTTGTGGGTACTCGATAGAACCGCCTCAATGAGGCGGTTCTAACAAGCACCCACAACCTATGTTTGCAGTATGAATAAGAAAAATATCATGGATTTTCATCTGAAAAGTAGCCATTTTGGAGATGTGAAAAAATGCACTATGTAACACGGGTGTGTTATCGTAATGTGGAAATTCAATTGCTGATCGAAAATTATTGGGAGAAAAGCGCGCAGTTCATTTCAACTTTACTTTTGTTTGTTTGTTTGATTTGACGTTTAACGTCCCAGTCAACACTGTATAGGTCATGTTGGAGACGTTGCTTCCAATTTTGTGGGACTATACCCGACAGTGAGATGAAATGACATCTCAAGCCCTGTCGTCCAATGAAAGCAATAGAGTTTATGAGCATGGACGGTCTGACTCGCACCGCTTTGCTGGGCTGGCTTAGTTTGCATTGGTTTCATCTGTGTGTTGGAGCAGAAATAAGGACAATAATGTATATCCCATAAACCCCACTTTTCTCAATATAAAGTGGGGTTTAGGGGTGTTCATTTCACGGAATTGTTCGCGTGATGCAAGGCGCAGCAGTGGCAAACTTCGGATTTTCGTTACATGTACATGTATGTGCCAAGTATGTCGTTACCCGCATGCCAACACATAATTATTAAAAATTTAAACAGCCCCCGCCCATAGGGGCTAGAAGAAATATATAGGCTGCATCCACGCAGAGCTAAATCCGGCCCGCACACTAGTACTGGTTAACCGCATAGAGGATCTAAGCCTGTCCAGGAACCGCGGTGCGAGGCGGACCGTTCATGCTAATAAACCCTATTGGTTTCATTGGGCGACAGGGCTTGAGATGTCATTTAATCTCAGTGTCGGGTAAAAGTCCCACAAAATTGGAAACAACGTCTCCAAAATGACCTTTACAGTGTTGACGGGGACGTTAAACCTCAAATCAAACAAACAAAATTAAAACTTTAAAAAACATGGCTACGCGCCTGTATTGCACGCTTTGTATGGCAGTTTAACCCTTTTTTGTACAGTACAGAATCTTCCTTCTTATAGACAGCAGGAGTCCATTTCAAAATTTAGGGGTGTCGGGTTGTGGTTTCTTCATTTGTTTAAACCAGGGGTCGCAGGATCGATTCCGGGCTTCTCCAGAGTTCGGATGAGTCTTTAAACCAAGGTCCCGTCTCCGTATGACCTTAGCTGTTGGTGGGACGTAAAACTCAAACACTCACTCACGCAATCAATCTTCATTTGTTTGGAAAAAGGCTGAACTTTTTGCAAACAGTGTAGGCACTGATCAGACGCCGCGTTCTGTGGCGTCTGATCTGCGCCTGCACTGTTTGCCAGGGAATCCGTTTTTGGGTCTCTTGTACAAAGTCGGTTAATTCCTAGAATTGCCCTGACGTACATGCATTTGCTACACCACTTGTTTGCTTCCCTTTGAACCGAGTCTGAATAGGGGTTATCTTAAGAGAAAAGAATTTGCTTCGCTCTTCAGGCGCAAAAATTAATGCATTCCCTATTCATATAAGAAAACGAGCTGTTTCGAAAAAGTTATTCCCCCTCTAAAAGTATATTTTTCCCTTATTTAAACTAATAACCTGTAACAGCCGTCACATGCTGCTAGCAAAAAGGCAGCCCTCTAAGCGGTCATGACTAAAAAAAAAATGAATCATATTTAGCCTACATGTACTCCACATCAGAGTTAGTTCCTACTCTAGATGTCACCTAGTTCCACATTTGTGTGAACTGAGTAGTCACTAGTGAGGCGGTACTGAGAGGTCACTAGTGAGGCGGTACTGAGTAGTCACTAGTGAGGCGGTAATGAGTAGTCAATAGTGAGGCAGTACTGAGTAATCACTTGTGAGGTGGCAAAGACGCTCACCTACCGACGGTCAAAAAGTCACTGCACAACAAAATGTACTAGAAGACGAAGACACATATCAGCCTGACCAGCGTAATGTTGAGGATTTTGTTTTGAATTTACAGCCTTAACGTATATCGAGGTGATAGCTAATCATCTTTTCTCTTTTTTTTTCCGACAGACGACGCACATTTCAGCCACATAGTGTCGTTCATATACTTCTGTAAACCTGTGCAACGCCTTTTCATGGTTAATTTACTTTCTTAATTTGGTCAAAAGAAAATGTCCCACGGCAAACCAATACCACCTCACCAAACCGCCTCACCAAAGTATACGCAGAAAAAACAACCACGGTGTCTCACACATGCGCGGTTCGTACTACTCTGTGAAAGCCAGTCCAAAGGCTATAGTGCAGGGGCTTTAGAACGTTCTTAACGCGGGATGTGGTACCGTAAAAACCCTAAAATTTTAGACACACTGAGAAATTGGTGTAATTCTCCAAACGTTTTAACAAATTTGTTTCACGATCCAGAAATGAGTCCGAAAGGTGCCGACAGAATTGCAGTGTAGACCCTGATCAGACTGCTCCTTCGGGGAAGTCTGATCTGAGTCGGCACTACATGAATTTGCTTAGGCATATATGTCCCGATTCCAGGACAATACCCCCCCCCCCCCGACATAATCCCCCCGGACAAAACCCCCCTTTTTGTAAAGGCGGACAAAATCCCCCCCCCCCAAAAATTTGTTCACGTAGACAAACAAAATCCCCCCTGGACAAAATTCCCCCCGGACATTATCCCCCCCTGCTGTTTATAAAGGTGGACAGTATCCCGCACACCTCCACATGCACAATTACTGGTTTTTGAAAATCAGTCTGTCGTTTTGAAACTGCAGATTCCATATCAGATTTGGTGCAGTACTATCAAAGCTATATTGGTGCTCATGGAGAAATTATTGCCCGTCAACACTGTATATGTCATTTTGGAGACGTTGCTTGTAAGATCAAAGTAAAAAGGGCATACTTGTATTAACTTTTTGTAAATGTACATCAGTGTGTGCTTTGGAGTTTTATGGACCTCTCAACCCATTAGGATTATGTCTGGCATGATCAGTTAACCTAACCAAGTTCCAGGCACACTTAGATTCCAGATCTTAGATTCCTGATCAGTATTGATTCCTGATCATTGCCTTCACTTCTATTTTAGAATCTCTTCCATTACGAAAAACGCCTGTTCAAATATATTGAAAATTGACATATTCCAATAACTGATTCCAATATTTTTCATATTTCTGCTCAAAAACATAGATTGTGGCTAGTGGAAGGATAATTAACTATAGAACAATTTAGAGCAAGGGCGATTTTTTCCGGGGGGGGGGGGATTTTGTCCAACCTGACATACAGCGAGGGGGATTTTGTCAGGGGGGTTTTGATTTTGTCCGAGGGGGATTTTGTCCGCCTTTACAAAAGGGGGGGGGGGTTGTCTGGGGGGATTATGTCGGGGGGGGGGATTTTGTCCGGCTACCATATGTCCCAATACTTAGGACCATAACGGTATTAGTTTGTCATGGGATATTTTCTTTCGACCAAAGTAACTACCATGAAAAGGCGTTGCACAGGTTTACAGAAGTAGATTAACGACACTATGTAGCTGAACTCACTTTGTCAAAAGTGCGTCGAAATATTACTTTGTCGAAAAAACAACAAACAAACAAACTAACTAACAAAATCCTCTTAAAGATTGCAGTACCTTACCGGAGAACCTGCAGAAAACATGAAAAGCGACCACAGGAACCAGGTATGATGAACCCTTATCCTGCCGAATAATTAAGTTAGCCACACCTATTTCTGACTTTGAACCAATCCGATTACTTAATCATATTTATTCCTGCAAATCCACAAACTGTGTGTCAAACAGTGCAGATCCTGATCAGATGGCTTCTTCAGAAGCCACCTGATCTGGATCTTCCCTGTTTTCAAAGGTAGGGGTTGTCGTGAACAGCAGGATAAGGGTTAATAACTTGAAATTGTGGTAAAAAGCAATATTTCAATAGGCTTAAAATGACCGCCAATCTTTGTACATGGAGACTGAATAGAATAAAATAGGGAGACCCAAACAAATTGGGGGACAATATAATATGAATTGTCTTTACTTGCTGTAATTTATTGCTACAAATTCATAAACTGAATGCCAAACAGTGTAGATCCTGATCAGATAGCTTCTTCAGAAGCCATCTGATCTGGATCTACACTGTTTGCAAAGATAGGGGTAGTCGTGAACAGCAAGATAAGGGTTAAATCAAGATTCTGAAGAGTTGCCTCACCATAAAGTGTATCCCTTCCCCCTACACCCTGCATGAAAATAGTGATATACCGTAAAATCCCTAAAAACATAAAACTCAGACACCTTAAGGACTTGTCTTGTTTCTCATTACGATAACACACCCGCGCGACATAGTGCAATTTTCACACCTCCAAACTGGCTACTTTTCTGAAGAAAGTCCTTGATATTTTTCTTATTTCTACTGCAAACATAGGTTGTGGGTGCTCGTTAGAACCGCCTCATTGAGGCGGTTCTAACGAGTACCCACAACCTATGTCTTGGAGCAGAAATAAGAAAAATAATGTTTACCCCCGTAAATCCCAGTTTTCTGTATATAAAGTGGGGTTTAGAGGGATCTTCATTTCACGCACTTGTTCACGTGATGTCCTAAAATTTTGACAAATTTGTTTACAATCCAGCACGGAGACCAAACGGTGCAGATGGACTGCCAACCAGTGTAGACCCTGATCAGACCGTTCCTTTTAGGAGCGGCCTGATCTGTGTCTTCAATGTCTGATCCTTAGGATTGTTTCGGTAATCCAGATAAACAAGATTTTTCACATGAACACAGATACGTGTAACCTTTAAAATATATATGATGCCATTGAAGATGCGTCTGACATTTAGTCATTTGACATTCAAATTAATAAAATTATCATTATTTTAAAATATCATGGAAAGTGGACACTTTTGCTAACCAACTGCCTAGTTCACAACGATTATTCAATTTCTCAACTATATTTCATTACGAGCATATGCCTATTCAAATTCGTTGTAAATTTTACGGCTACAAAAATGAAAACCGATGGATGGGGGCCCGCTAGTGGCAGAATAAAGAAAAATAATTTCACTAAAAATGAAAATATTGACTTTTTACCCAAACCTATCACCGCATCAGACTGTTTTGTCCGATTAAACCATTGTATGCGGGAATCCCCTAAAGGGGTACCTTGGCAAACAGTACAGGTCCAGATCTGATCAGGGCCTGCACTGTTTACTGACAGAATTTTCCGTCAAAAATAGAATAACACACACACACACACACACACACACACACACACACACACACACACACACACACACACACACACACACACACACACACACACACACACACACACACACACACACACACACACACACACACACGCCTGACACCCCTTACCGCTTATATGACAAATGGACTTGTCCAACATATAGCAACGGAAGAGTCCACTAGCACACAACGGGTAAAAGTGAGGTTTTACGTTTGCGTGTTCTGCTGTAAAACCTATAATGTGATTCTTATTTTCAAAGCGATTTGTAAAAGTAAGGGGCTTTCACATACATGTAATAATGCAAAACTCGGTAATTATGCTAGAAATCATACATTTTGTAAAGAAATCAATAGTTAATTTAGAAAACCGTATTGAATTCATTTACCCATATATGGCTATAGATCCAAAAATCAGTGAATACCCAGATCAGAATCGCGTCTGATCAGGGTCTTCACTGCTTGTTTATAGTTCGGATTGTTATGAAACATGCCGCAAATAAAATTAATATAAAACCTCCCATATATTATTGCATGTAGATTTGTCCCAACTCCTGTAAGGTGGAAACCTCTCTTGGCCCATTATGGCGACAATGGGTTCAGGTAAACAGACGTACTCGTAAATATTAATTTTACGGAGTGGCTATTGACAGTCGACTGGTAATAGCCGAAATACGTTAAAATGGCTAGTGACAGTCGACTGGCAATAGCCATTTTAACGTGCTTTGGCTATTACCAGTCGACTGTCACTAAGGAATTTAACTGTTTTTGGCTATTACCAGTCACCCGTTGAACGTATGTTTGCATCAAGTTAAACTCTTGGATGCTAGCGATCACTCGTGAATTCCTCTGTCAGAAATAAAGTCCGATTAGCCAATACAATTTATATAGATAAAAGGACTGGGGTTGTTCAGGGTAGCGTTGTTTATGTTCACATCGAATTGACTGCATTACATTCATATGGTCGGGTTTGTGAGCAGACACCCATAAACAACAGACTTTTATGTAATAAGAGGGCTTATGTGCAAGGAATTCTGCTTTCTGCATCATTAGCGGGCGAGGACACAGAAAGTGTCATTACGGTGAACGGACAAGAGCCCACTGGAACAAAAGCCAACTCGTGCAATAGCCCATTTTACACTATCCCACAGGATAATGGAACACTGCTAAACTTTGGCAGGGAGGACACTTTTTGTTTGTTTGATTTGAGTTTAACGTCCCCGTCAACACTGTATAGGTTATTTTTGAGACGTTGCTTCCCATTGTGCGTTACTTTTACCCGACATTGAGATGAAATGACACGTATCCAACTATGGGCGCCCACCGTATCCGATTTTCCTGTAATAATAATAGCGGCAGCTTGCATGGTAATTATGATGTCTCCTTTGTGTCTTGTTGCTTTCACATAACTTTCCTTTTAATAATGGAATGTCTTCCTAAATTTAAAGCTATGTCTTATCGATGGGGTCTGCAGAATGTGTTCGAATCAGCCATGGTAAACGACCAATCGGTGTTCGAGCTAGCGAAGTTTCACTGTACTTGTTTTTTTTTGCATGGATTACCAAAACATACCCATATAATTTTGACCCCTCGCCCCCGCCAATCGGGACTTAAAGAAATATATGGGTTGCATGATGCTTCCGAGCAGAGCTGAAAACGACCGCACATGACTACTGGTAAACCGCTTTGAGGATCTAAGCTTGCCTAGGCAAAGCGTTGCGAGTAGGACCGTCCATGCTTATAAACCATATTGAGATGTCATTTCATTAATTCCCACAAAATTGGGAGCAACGTCTCCAAAATGACCTATACAGTGTTGACAGGGACTGAAAACCTCAAATCAAACAAACAAAACAAGTTTGAACCCTCTAAACCTCACTTTTATATAATAAAACTGGGTTTTATAGGGGTTCATATTATAAGTTCCTTATTTCTGCTCTCATTCATACATGTTGTGTACTCGTTACTTGCCGAGGCGGCTCTAATGAGTTCCCTAAATCTATGTTTTTAGCAGAACTATGAAAATAGATGAATAGGCGTGTTTTCGTAATGTATGGTATAAACAGGTTTCTTTATCGTGATATAATAATGCTTGCATATAATTGGTTGACCAGTAAAGGTCCAGATCAGATGCGGCATTTATCAACAAAAGGGACGTCAGTATCATATATGGATTATTTTTTATAAAGACCCTCTGATCTAGATCTGCTTATTAGAAAAAATATGATATATGAGCCTGCGCATGACTAAACCTGCAATAGGACCGTTGCGACCATGCGCACAGTCTGATCAGAATCTTTGCTGTTCGCATGAGTCTTCTAAGGTATCCAGATTAGCCAAAGACTGGCCAGACTGAATGCATATACAGGTTGATGGTTGTACTAATATTATTGAAGGTTTTGTCATGCACAGACTCATATGTTTTGTGAAAGAACTACTTTAACGCAAAAAGCGCCAAGCAAAACTATATGTGAAAATATTGTCATTTTATGTCGTCTGCTTCATACTAGCAAACTTTCGAAAACATTTGGCATGCGTGCAAACAGTATATATCCCGATCAGACTGCTCCTCAAGTATATGTCTGCTCTAGGTTTACAATGTTTTGCAACAAACCAGCTGACAACAAAACCAAAGAGATTTGTTGTGATTGGCATCTTAAGGTTTAAGTAAATTTATGATAAGCCAGCCAAACTGTGTATTGCTCTATCCAGGACAAGCAATAATTACCTGTTTACCTCTAGGGATAGGTAAATAACCCTTTCACCCCCGAATTTCTGAAGTTCTGATTAGGAATGACTTCAAATATACATGTAATTCTACCAAGTTTACAAGTGTTCAAATTATTGTACTGGGGCCAAAAATGCACCCCCCGCCCCGGGGCCCTTTGGTTTTACATGGGCTTATTATAGGGAAACATCTTTAAAAATCTTCTTCTCTGAAACCGCAAGGCCAAGGTCTGTGATATTTGGTATGAAGCTTCATCTAGTAGACCCCTACAAAGGCTGTTCAAATTATAGTGCTGGGGGCCAAAAATGCCCCCCGCCCCGGGTCGCTTTGGTTTTACATAGGAATATATAGAGAAAATCTTCAAACATCTTCTCTGAAACCGCAAGGCCCAGGTCTTTGATATTTGGTATGAAGCTTTATCTAGTAGACACCTACCAAGATTGTTCAAATTATAGTGCTGGGGCCAAAAATGCCCCCGCCCCGGGTCCCTTTGGCTTTACATAGGATAATATAGGGAAAATCTTTAAAAATCTCCTTCTCTGAAACCGCAAGGCTCAGGTCTTTGATATTTGGTATGAAGCTTCATCTAGTGGACCCCTACCAAGATTGATCAAATTATAGTGCTGGGGCAAAAAAATGCCCCGGTACCGGGGCCCTTTAGTTTTAGATGGGCTTATTATGGGGAAAATCTTTAAAAATCTTCTTCTCTGAAACCGCAAGGTCCAGGTCTTTGATATTTGGTATTAAGATTCATCTAGTCATCCCTGTTAAGACTGTTCAAATTATAGTGCTTGGGCCAAAAATGCCCCCCGCTCCGGGCCCTTTGGTTTTACATAGACTTATAACCGGCCCCGATAGCTCAGTTGTTAGAGTGTCCGCTCCGGGGAACGGGAGGTCACGGGTTCGATCCCGGGCCGCGACATACCAAAGTCGTTAAAAATGCTACTAGCTGCTCCTCGCTTGACACTCAGATTTATGGGGTTGAGCTAGGACTGGTCGACCCAGTGTCAGGATAATGTGACTGGGCGTGGTATCATGTAATGTGTCTGGGACATGATACTTCAGTGAGGCAGCACTATAAAAAGTGAGCATTGAGCTCCCTGTCGCAACCAGACACCGTCGTGATATGACTGAAAAATTGTTGAAAGCGACGTTAAACCCGAATTCACACACACACACACACATAGACTTATATAGGGAAAATCTTGAAAAATCTTCTTCTCTGAAACCACACGGTCTAGGTCTTTGATATTTGGTGTGAAATTTCATCTAGTCGATCTCTATAAAGATTGTTCAAATTATAGTCCTGGGGCCAAAAATGCCCCCGCCCGGGACCCTTTGGTTTTACATATACTCTAATATAGGGAAGTCTTAAAAAATCTTCTACGCTGAAACTGCAAGGCCCATGTCTTTGATATTTGGTATGGAGCTTCATCTAGTGGACCTCTACCAAGATTTTTAGACCTCCCTAAACATTATGCACATTATAGCCCTGGGGGTCAATAATGGCCCATCCCGGGGCCCACTTGTTACTATATGGATCAGGTGAGCAATCCAGAGCCATCATGGCCCTCTTGTTCTTATTTCAAGTCAGAACAGGTGGTTCTAATAAGTATCTATAATCTATGTTTTGAACAAAATCTAACGAATGTAGGAAACAAAGTCTTAAAAAAACACACACAAAAAAAAAAAAACACGAATAAAAAATCACAAAATTGGTTTTAATCATGTTCAATAGTTTTCTTCTCGGTTTTTCTTCTTTTTTTTCTAGCCAAAGCGTAGATTAACGTTGCTCTTTATAACCACCTTTCTAACAAGTATCCAAACTCTGTATAATAATTAAACAAGAGGGCCATGATGGCCCTGGATCGCTCACCTGATCCATAGAGTAACAAGTGGGCCCAGGGAGGGCAATTATTGACCCCAGAGTTATAATGTGGATAATGTTGAGGAAGGTCTAAAAAGGTTGAGCTTCATACCAAATATCAACAAAGGCTATAATTTGAACAATCTTGGCAAGATTTTCTCTATATAAATCTATGTAAAACCGAAGGGCCCCGGAGCGGGGGCATTTTTGGTCCCAGGGCTATGATTTGAACAAACTTGGAAGTGGTCCACAAGATAAAGCTTCATACCAAATATCAAAGACCTTGGCCTTGCAGTTTAATAGAAGAAGATTTTTAAAGATTTTCCCTATATAAGCCTATGTAAAACCAAAGGGCCCTCAGTGCGGGGGCATTTTTGGCCCCAGCACTACAATTTGAACAATCTTGGTAGGGGTCCACTAGATGAAGCTTCCTACCAAATAGCAAAGACCTCGGCCTTGTGGTTTCAGAGAAGATTTTTAAAGATTTTTCCTATATAAGCCCATGAAATACCAAAGGGCCCCGGGGCGGGGGCATTTTGGCCCCAGCACTATAATTTGAACAATCTTGGTAGGGGTCCACTAGATGAAGCTTCATAACAAATATCAAAGATCTTGGCCTTGCGGTTTCAGAGAAGAAGATTTTTAAAGATTTTCCCTATATAAGCCCATGTAAAACCAAAGGGCCCTGGGGCGGGGGCATTTTTTGGCCCCAGCACTTTAATTTGAACAATCTTGGTAGGGGTCCACTAGATGAAGCTTCATACCAAATATCAAAGACCTGGGCCTTGCGGTTTCAGAGAAGAAGATTTTTAAAGATTTTCCCTATATAAGCCCATATAAAACCAAAAGGCCCTGGTGCGGGGGCATTTTTGGCCCCAGCACTATAATTTGAACAATCTTGGTAGGGTTCCACTAGATGAAGCTTCATACCAAATATCATAGTCCTGGGCCTTGCGGTTTCAGAGAAGAAGATTTTTTAAGTTTTCAGTGAAAAAAATCTATTTTTGGCTCCTGTGACCTATATGTGCAACAGACCGGAACCATTTGAACAACTTTGATAGGGGACCACCTAAGGATAATTCCTGTGAAGTTTGGTCAAAATCCGATCAGTGGTTTAGGAGGAGATGTCGTTTGAAGAAATTGTTTACGCACGGATGACAGACAAAAAGTGATCCTAATATTAAACACAAGAGGGCCATGATGGCCCTGGGTCGCTCACCTGCATTTTTGGCCTCACGGCTATAATTTAAACAACCTTTTAAAGAGGTCCACTAGATGAAGCTTCACACCAAATATCAAAGACCTGGGCCTTGCTGTTTCAGAGAATAAGATTTTCAAAGATTATCTCTATATAAATCTATATAAAACCAAAGGGCCCCAGGGCGGGGACATTTGTGGCCCAAATGCTATAATTTGAATAATCTTGGTAGAGGTACACTAGATGAAGCTCCATACCAAATTTCAAGACATGGGCCTTGCAGTTTCAGAGAAGAACTTTTTTAAAGATGTCCCTATATAAGTCTATGTAAAACCAAAGGGTCTTGGGGCGGGGGCATTTTTGGCCTGAGGGCTAGAATTTGAACAATCTTGATAGAGGTCCACTAGATGAAATTTCACACCAAATATCAAAGACCTAGGCCTTGGGGGTTCACAGAAGAAGATTTTTAAAGATTTTCCCTATAAAAGTCTATGTAAAACAAAAGGGCCCCGGAGGGACATTTTTGGTCTCAGGGTTGTAATTTGAACAATCTTGGTAGAGGTCCACTAGATGAAGCTCCATACCAAATATCAAAGAAAATGAGCCTTGCAGTTTAGGAGAAGAAGATTTTTAAGGATTTCCCTATGTAAGTCTATGTAAAACCAAAGAGTCTTGGGGCGGCGGCATTTTTGATCCCAGGGCTATAATTTGAAAATCTTGATAAAGTTCCACTAGATGAAATTACCTACCAAATATCTAAGACCTAGGCCTTGTGGTTTCACAGAAGATTTTTAAAGGTTTCCGTATATAAGTCTATGTAAAACAATAGGGCCCAGAGGTGGGGGCATTATTGGCCGCAGAGCTATAATTTGAACAGTCTTGGTAGCGGTCCACAAGATGAAGCTTCATACCAAATATCAAAGACCTGGGCCTCGCGGTTTCAGGGAAGAAGATTTTTAAAGATTTTCCCCATAATAAGTCTATGTAAAACAAAAGGGCGCGGAGGTGGGGGTATTTTTGGCCGCAGGGCTATAATTTGAACAGTCTTTGTAGCGGTCCACAAGATGAAGCTTCATACCAAATATCAAAGACCTGGGCCTTGCGGTTTCAGGGAAGAAGATTTTTAAAGATTTTCCCAATATGTCTATGTAAAACCAAAGGGCCCCGGGGCGGGGGCATTTTTGGTCCCAGTATTATAATTTGAACAATCTTGGTAGGGCTCCACTAGATGTAGCTTCATACTAAATAGCAAAGACCTGGGCCTTGCAGTTACCGAGAAGATCATTTTTAAAGATTTTCCCTATATAAGCCCATGTAAAACCATTTTGGCCCCAAAACTATAATTTGAACAATCTTGGTAGAGGTCAACTAGATGAAGCTTCATTCCAAATTCCAAAGACCTGGGCCTTGCAGTTGTAGAGAAGGAGATTTTTAAAGATTTTCTCTGTATAATCCTATGTAAAATCAAAGTGACCTGGGGAGGGGGCATTTTTGGCCTCAGCACTATAATTTGAACAATCTTAGTAGGGATCCACTAGATGAAACTTCATACCAAATATCAAAGACCTGGGCCTTATGGTTTCAGAGAAGAAGATTTTTTAAGTTTTCATTAAAAAAATCTATTTTTGGCCCCTGTGACCTTGATGTGCAGCAGACCAGAACCATTTGAACAACTTTGAAAGGGGTCCACCTAAGGATCATTCCTGTGAAGTTTGGTCAAAATCCGATTGATCAGTGGTTTAGGAGGAGATGTCATTTGAAGAATTTGTTTACGCACGGATGACAGACAAAAAGTGATCCTAATATAAAACACAAGAGGGCCCAATGGCCCTATATCGGTCACCTGTGTACCAGAAAATCATTAGTGTAGGAGACCACTTGACATTGCTACATACTAAATATCTAAGCTCAGGCAAAGCAGTGTCCATGCGTATAAACCCTATTGGTTTCATTGGGCTACAGGGAGATGTAATTTCATCTCAATGCCGGGTAAAAAGTCCCACAAAATTGGAAGAGACATCTCCAAAATGACCTATACAGTGTTGACAGGGATGTAAAACCTCAAATCAAACAAAATCTGTGCCTTATGGTTTTGGAAAAGAAGATTTTTTTTTTAAGTTTTTTTTTCCAGTATAAGTCTATAGAAGCTAATGAGCCCTGGGGCTTGGCCAATTTTGACCCAAAGGGCATGGTTGGCAGGATTTATGTAGGTGACCATTTTGTGTTGCTATATACTAAATATCTAACGGGCCTCCGTGGCCTAGTGGATAAGAGCGCTGACTCTTAGTCATTAGGTCTCTCACCGCCGTAGGTTCGAGCCTCGCTCGGGCCACGTGTGAGACGCCAAGTTCTGCAACGGAAGGTCATGTGGTTTTTCTCCGGGTACTCCGGTTTTCGCCCACCTCTGATTAACGATCGGCTCGATATGAGTGAAATAATCTTGAAAGGGCCGTAAAACCCAAAAAAAAAATATACTAAATATCTAAGGTCTGTATTTCATGGTTTCAAAGAAGATGTTTGAAGCTTTTTCCATTATAAGTTTGTTGGAGTTAAGGGGCCACAGGATTTGGCCAATTTGGACTAAATATCTAAGTTCTGTGCTTCACAGTTTCTGAGAAGAAGATTTTTTAAGCTTTCTTCCATTTAGAGTGTATGGGAGCTAAGGGGCACCGGGGCGTGGCCCATTTGGACCCCAGGGGCATAATTAGCAGGAAATATGTAGGTGATCACTTGCCGTTGCTACATGCTAAATATCTAAGCTCTGGGCCCTATGGTTTCAGAGAAGAAGATTTTTGAGGTTTTTCTCCATTTTGAGTCTATGGGAGCTAAGGGGGTCCCAGGGTGCAGTCGAGCTGTGGCCCATTTGGACCCGAGGGGCATGATTGGCAGGATTTATGCAGGTGACCACTTGTCATTGCCACATGCTAAATATCTAAGCTCTGGGCCCTGTGGTTTCAGAGAAGAAGATTTTTGAAACTTTTTTCCATTATGAGTATATGGAAGCTAAGGGACCCAGGGGCGTGGCCCATTTGGACCCCAGGGGCATGATTGGCAGGATTTATGTAGGTGACCACTTGCCATTGCCACATGCTAATTATCTAAGCTCTGGGCCCTGTGGTTTCAGAGAAAAAGATTTTTGAAGCATTTTTTCCATTATGAGTCTATAGGATTTTGTTTGATTTGAGGTTTAACGTCCCCGTCAACACTGTAAAGGTCATTTTGGAGACGTTGCTTCCAATTTTGTGGGACTTTTACCCGACATTGAGATGAAATGACATCTCAAGCCCTGTCGCTCAATGAAACCAATAGGGTTTATTAACATGGACGGTCCGCCTCGCACCGCGGTTCCTGGACAGGCTTAGATCCTCCATGCGGTTTACCAGTACTAGTGTGCGGGCCGGATTCAGCTCTGCGTGGAAGCATCATGCAGCCCATATATTTCTTCAAGCCCCTATGGGCGGGGGCCTGAGTCTATAGGAGCTAAGGGGCCCCGGGGCGTGGCTCGTTTTGACCACAGGGGCATGATTGGCAGGAATTATGTAGGTGACCACTTGCTGTTGCTACATGCTAAATATCTAAGCTCTGGGCCCTGTGGTTTCAGAGAAGAAGATTTCTGAAGCTTTTTTCTATTATGAGTCAATGGGAGCTAAGGGGCCCGCGGCCGTGGCCAATTTGGACCCCAGGAGCATGATTGGCAGGAATTATGTAGGTGACCACTTGACGTTGCTACATGCTAATTACCTAAGCTCTGGGCCCTGCGGTTTCAGAGGAAAAGATTTTTGAAGCTTTTTTCCATTTTGAGTCTATGGGAGCGAAGGGGCCCGGGGGCGTGGCCCATTTGGAACCCAGGGGCATGATTGGCAGGAATTATGTAGGTGACCACT
This sequence comes from Lucinisca nassula, assembly GCA_963580285.1. Lineage (NCBI taxonomy): Eukaryota > Metazoa > Mollusca > Bivalvia > Lucinida > Lucinidae > Lucinisca > Lucinisca nassula. The sequence continues at coordinate 125,673,568 of OY757021.1, forward strand.
TGCCGTTGCTATGTAATGAATATCTAAGCTCTGGGCCCTGTGGTTTCAGGGAAGAAGATTTTTGAAGCTTTTTTCCATTATGAGTCTATAGGAGCTAAGGGGCCCCAGGGCGTGGCCTGTTTGGACCCCAGGAGCATGATTGGCAGGAATTATGTAGGTGACCACTTGCCGTTGCTATGTGCTTAATATCTAAGCTCTGGGCCCTGTGGTTTCAGAGAAGAAAATTTTTGAAGCTTTTTTCCATTATGAGTCTAAAGGAGCTAAGGGGCCCCAGGGCGTGGCCTGTTTGGACCCCAGGAGCATGATTGGCAGGAATTATGTAGGTGACCACTTGCCATTGCTACATGCTAAATTTCTAAGCTCTGGGCTCTGTGGTTTCAGAGAAGAAGATTTTTGAAGTTTTTTTTTTCATTATGAATCTATAGGAGCTAAGGGGCCCCGGGGCGTGGCCCATTTGGAACCCAGGGGCATGATTGGCAGGAATTATGTTGGTGACCACTTGCCGTTGCTACATGCTAAATATCTAAGCTCTGGGCCCTGTGGTTTCAGAGAAGAAGATTTTTGAACCTTTTTGTCCATTATGAGTATATAGAAGCTAAGGGGCCCAAGGGTGTGGCCAATTTTGACCCCAGGGGCATAATTGGCAGGAATTATATAGGTTACCACTTGCCATTGCTACATGCTAAATATCTAAGCTCTGGGCCCTGTAGTTTCAGAGAAGAAGATTTTTGAAGCTTTTTTCCATTATGAGTCTATGGGAGCGAAGGGGCCCCAGGGCGTGGACCATTTGGAACCCAGGGGCATGATTGGCAGGAATTATGTAGTTGACCACTTGCCCTTGCTACATGCTAAATATCTAAGCTCTGGGCCCTATGGTTTCAGAGAAGAAGATTTTTGAAGCTTTTTTCCATTATGAGTCTATAGGAGCTAATGGGCCCCGGGGCGTGGTCCGTTTGGACACTGGGGGCATGATTGGCAGGAATTATGTAGGTGACCACTTGCTGTTACTACATGCTAAATATATAAGCTCTGGGCCCTGTGGTTTCAGAGAAGAAGATTTTTGAAGCTTTTTTTCCATTATGAGTCTATGGGAGCGAAGGGGCCCCGGGGCGTGGCCCATTTGGAACCAAGGGGCATGATTGGCAGGAATTATGTAGGTGACCACCTGCCATAGCTACATGCTAAATATATAAGCTCTGGGCCCTGTGGTTTTAGAGAAGAAGATTTTTGAAGCTTTTTTTCCATTATGAGTCTATGGGAGCGAAGGGGCCCCGGGGTTTGGCCCTTTTTGAACCCAGGGGCATGATTGGCAGGAATTATGTAGGTGACCACTTGCCCTTGCTACATGCTTAATATCTAAGCTCTGGGCCCTGTGGTTTCAGAGAAGAAGATTTTTGAAGCTTTTTTTCCATTATGAGTCTATGGGAGCGAAGGGGCCCCGGGGCGTGGCCCATTTGGAACCCAGGTGCATGATTGGCAGGAATTATGTAGGTGACCACCTGCCATTGCTACATGCTAAATATATCAGCTCTGGGCCCTGTGGTTTCAGAGTAGAAGATTTTTGAAGCTTTTTTTCCATTATGAGTCTATGGGACCGAAGGGGCTCCGGGGCGTGGCCCATTTGGAACCCAGGGGCATGATTGGCAGGAATTATGTAGGTGACCACCTGCCATTGCTACATGCTAAATATATCAGCTCTGGGCCCTGTGGTTTTAGAGAAGAAGATTTTTGAATCTTTTTTTCCATTATGAGTCTATGGGAGCGAAGGGGCCCCGGGGCGTGGCCCTTTTTGAACCCAGGGGCATGATTGGCAGAAATTATGTAGGTGACCACTTGCCATTGCTACATGCTAAATATCTAAGCTCTGGGCCCTGTGGTTTCAGAGAAGAAGATTTTTGAAGCTTTTTTTCCATAATGAGTCTATGGGAGCGAAGGGGCCCCGGGGTGTGGCCCATTTAGAACCCAGGGGCATGATTGGCAGGAATTATGTAGGTGACCACCTGCCATTGCTACATGCTAAATATATAAGCTCTGGGCCCTGTGGTTTTAGAGAAGAAGATTTTTGAAGCTTTTTTTTCCATTATGAGTCTATGGGAGCGAAGGGGCCCCGGGGCGTGGCCCTTTTTGAACCCAGGGGCATGGTTGGCAGGAATTATGTAGGTGACCACTTGCCATTGCTACATGCTAAATATCTAAGCTCTGGGCCCTGTGGTTTCAGAGAAGAAGATTTTTGAAGCTTTTTTTCCATTATTAGTCTATGGGAGCGAAGGGGCCCTAGGGTGTGGCCCATTTGGCACCGAGGGGCATGATTGGCAGGAATTATGTAGTTGACCACTTGCCCTTGCTACATGCTTAATATCTAAGCTCTGGGCCATGTGGTTTCAGAGAAGAAGATTTTTAAATGTTTTCCCATTATAAGTCTATGGGAGCTATATGTTGCCATGGCAACCAGAATTCCAATCTGATCAGCCCAAAAACCTTATGCAGCCTTTCCCCCTACCTGATGATGATTCACATGAAATTTGATCAAGATTGGCCATGGGGTATTGGAGATATACTTATTTGAAATTGTTTACGGACGCACGGACGCACGCACGCACGCACGACGGACGACGGACAAAAAGTGATCCCAAAAGCTCACCTCGTCACTACGTGACAGGTGAGCTAAAAATGAATGCCGCCGTAAAACATTATTTTCTCCGAATCAGAGACAAAATTACCCGGACAAATCCTACCCCACCCTTTTGTAAAGGCGGGCAAAATCCTGGGCATACTCCACTGCCATTGTTCCTTCCTAGCTGTATGACAAATATTTAATCCGCCGTGAAGCTTGATTAGTTTCACCCCCACCCCCAAATCACAGGCAATTCATTTGTTTTGAGGTTTAACGTCCCCGTCGACACAGTATAGGTCATTTTGGAGAGGTTGTTTCACTTTTGTGGGTTTTTACCCGACATTGAGCTGAAATGACATCTCAAGCCCTGCCGCCCAATGAAACCAATAGGGTTTATATACATATTGTTTCAGTCGAAACATAGATTGTGGGCATTCGTTAGAATTTTCCAAAATCTATGATATGAGAATAAGGTACACCCATGTAAATCTTACTTTTTCTGTATAAAGTGGGGCTAACAGAAGTGTTCCTTATACGGACTTGTTAGTACTGCTTAACCGTTGATGATGGACACTACTTAGAACTGCCTCGATGCGACGCAATATCCATGTATGTAGTAGGAAACAAGAATGTATGTTGCAGGGAATCAGGAAAAAAAATCTTAAACTAACTCCATTTTATCTCCAGAACTAGCATCGTTCAGCTGAAATATGGATATTTTTTCAGTCTAAACATAGATTGGGGGTACTCGGTAGAAACGCCTCAATCAGTTTTCAAAAATCTATGTTATAAGCAAAGAATATAGGAGATTGAGGTATGCCCGGTAAAGTCCATATTTTTTTCGTTATGAAGTGGTGTTAACAGGGGTTGCGGTCCTCATAAGGACCTGTTAACTGATTTACTGCTAAAAACTGTTGAGGATGGACAAACATTAGAACCGCCTCGGAGCGCCGCAGTATATGTTTGTCTGCCCAGGATCATAGTGTATATGAAATATGACCTGCTGTAAAAATTATTACAGTCGTATAATATAAATAAAAAACAACAACAAAAAACAAGAAGCAACTGGCAATAGCCAAAATACGTTAAAATGGCTAGTGTCAGTCGACTGTCAATAGCCATTTGAACGTGTTTTCGCTATTGCCAGTCGACTGTCAATAGCCATTTTAACGTGTTTTGGCTATTGCCAGTCGACTGGCAATAGACCTTTCCTTAATTTTAACGATATCGATGTCAATGATTATGCTAGCACATACATGTACATTGATATATGATAAAGGCCGACAGATTTTTTTTTAATATTAGGCTGTCAAATCCATTTAATATGTAACCTTGACCACTAACCCCCCCCCCTTCGCAACTCCACCCCCCTCCCCCCCCCCCCCCACACACAAACACACATACACACAATCATGTTATAATGTTATTGTACTGTATATTAATGTAGAGTTGACAGAAGTTTCATGAGTAGTCAATTATACTATGCAATCACTTAAACTTAATTTCATAACTGCAAGCAGTAAAATTCCTAAGTTTAGACCACATTTGAGACTGTTCAGAAGTGGTCTTTAAGACCACTTTAGAACGTCCCTAAGATGGTCTCTAACCAAGGACACTGTATGCAGAAAACACAAAGAAAGAAAAACTACGAGCTACTAAATAAGCTTTTAATAACAGAATAAGTCTTAATTTAAGGTGGTCTTAATAGCGGAATTTTAATGTATTTCAATATTTGGCAGAATACTGGCATTGGAATAGTTACAGTTAGCTTGTATTATTTAAGGGTGTCCAGTAATTTGTTTTATAGTCTCAGGTCCCGGGCTATTTCTTCTGAAAATTTGCTATTTTGGCTGGTAAAATTTTCAATATATTTGAATAGGCGTGTTTTCGTAATGGATCTTACAGCGACAAACAGGGGCTATAAATAGCCGTTAACTGGATTTTGTTCAAGGCCAGAGATATCCACGTGGACATGAGCAGGCGGGAAGCTACTGTGTTAGTAACTTTGTGTCGATTGATAAAAAAATCACCCGGGCCCAAAATACCAACAACTGTTGGCATGTGATTTCATATGAGCAGGACAATACGACATATCACAACAAAACATCACGAAAACACGCCTATATAATTTTGACCCCCTTGAACCCCACTTTTATATAGTAAAACTGGGGTTTCCGGGGTTGTACTTTATTTTTCTTATTTCTGCTCTAAAATATAGATTATGGGTACTCGTTAGAACCGCCTCGATGAGGCGGTTCTAACGAGTGCCCACAATCTATATTTTGAGCAGAAATAAGAAAAAATATCACAATTTTTCATTATAATTTTTTTATTTTTTTGCGGCGATAAATGTGGCAATGTATTTGTATAGGCGTGTTTGCGTAATGTGTCGCATTTCCATATAAGCTTAACCGTATGTCAGTTTCATTGGAAACGTTTTATTATCTCGGGTCCAGTCAGTGAAAGTCAGAGTCGTGACAATGCATTTTAATCAAAAAAAAAAAAAAAAAACCTGTGTTTTCGCTCGCTAATGATTTTGCATCTAATGCTTCGATGTTGACCCTTAACCCTTTTTGTACCAAATGGAATCTTCTTCCTCATATATACCAGGGGTCCATTTTAAAATTTAGGGGTGTCAGATTGTGTTTTCTTCAAATTTATTCGGGAAATTGGCTGAACTTTTTGCAAACAGTGTAGGCCCTGATCATGGCCTGCACAGTTTGCCAAGTTTCCAGTACGAAATGGGTTAATATGCAAATCACGAAATTGTCGCCTGCTTTATTGTCTGCTGGTTGCTTTAAAAAGTATTCTTGCAAACAGTGTGGACCCAGATCAGATTGCTCCTCTAGCAGTCAGATCATAGACCACACTGTTAACTTGTCTGCAAAAATATGTCGGGCTTCCGTGGCATAGTGGATAACGGTGCTGATTCTTAATAATTAGTTCTCTCACCGCGTTGGGCTCGAGCCTGGCTCAGGTCACGCGAGACACCAAGTTCTGCAACGGAAGGTCACGTGGTTTTTCTCCGGGTACTCCGTTTTTAACGTGGTTTTTCTCCGGGTACTCCGTTTTTAACCCACCTCTGATTAACGATTGGCTCGATATAAGTGAATAATCTTGAAGGGGCCGTAAAACCAATACCATAATAATAATAATAATAATAATAATAATAATTAAATAAATAAATGCAAAGAATATGTTTGAGATGTAGCCGACGGCATTCCCAGCAGGCACACGTCGCTAGGGCAACGTCAACTCAACGTCGGTGCAACGTCACGATGTTGCACCGACGTTGAAGTGAAATTGCATAAACGTCATGACGTTGCCCCGACATTGATGTAACGTCACAATTACGTCATGTGCCTGCTGGGATTACCAGTTGACATCTTCAGGTGTACAATGTACTTTTTCTTTGTATTTTTCAGACTAATCACGCTGTCATTTTCATCTGTTTTATTTTTTACTGTCCTCCAGCGATCGGATTTTCCTCGCGTATCCCATTTTGTTCGGAATGAAATCTTCCACCTTGTTTATACGTCACTGGTTGAGGGGTGTCGGGTTAAAACAGTGAAGGTCAAGATCAGACGCCGCTTTTGCGGCGTCTGATCATGACCTTCACTGATTTCCAGTAGCCTGTATTTGGGGGTTTCCGTTTAAAAATGCGGACACGGCTTTCTTACTGCGATCGGTCATGCAATGTATTTGGTGTACATTACATACACGCGCCCTCGCCCACCGGGGCTTGGAGAAATAGATTTGGCTACACAGTGCTTCCGCGCAGAGCTGATACCGAATGAACTTGAGTACTGGTAAACCACTGAGGTCTAAGCCGACCCAGGAAAAGTGGTGCGTTAGGGCGGTAGGGCTTGCGGTGTCATTTCATCTCTATGTCGGATAAAAGTCCCAAAAATCTATCTATCTCTATCTATCTATTTGGTGTTGACGGGGACGTTGAACCTCAAATCAAACAAACAAACAAAACTATCTATCTATTTATACTGCAGCAACCCCGTTAAGTTACGAGTGTTAAGTTGGTTCCTTATTCCTTATTCCTTGTTCCTTATTCCTTGTTCCTTATTCCTTATTCCTTGTTCCTTATTCCTTGTTCCTTATTCCTTATTCCTTATTCCTTATTCGATTTTCAACTTCATAGTACTTTGCCACGCGGTGTAACAGAACATTTGCGTATGTCCTAATCATTATCATTTTTACTTCTAAGCATGATGGTATAGGTTTCGAAATACAGCAGGCATCAACGGCGAATAAGGAATAAGGAACAAATCCAAATTTTCCTTATTCCTTATTCGATTTTCAACTTCATAGTACTTTGCCACGCGGTGTAACAGAACATTTGCGTATGTCCTAATCATCATCATTTTTACTTCTAAGCATGATGGTATAGGTTTCGAAATCCAGCAGGTATCAACTGCGAATAAGGAATAAGGAACAAATCCAAATTTTCCTTATTCCTTATTCGATTTTCAACTTCACAGTACTTTGCCACGCGGTGTAACAGAACATTTGCGTATGTCCTAATCATCATCATTTTTACTTCTAAGCATGATGGTATAGGTTTAAAAACCTAGCAGATATAAACTGCGAATAAGGAATAAGGAACAAATCCAAATTTTCCTTATTCCTTATTCGATTTTCAACTTCATAGTACTTTGCCACGCGGTGTAACAGAACATTTGCGTATGTCCTAATCATCATCATTTTTACTTCTAAGCATGATGGTATAGGTTTCGAAATCCAGCAGGTATCAACTGCGAATAAGGAATAAGGAACAAATCCAAATTTTCCTTATTCCTTATTCGATTTTCAACTTCACAGTACTTTGCCACGCGGTGTAACAGAACATTTGCGTATGTCCTAATCATCATCATTTTTACTTCTAAGCATGATGGTCTAGGTTTCGAAATCCAGCAAGTATCAACTGCGAATAAGGAATAAGGAACAAATCCAAATTTTCCTTATTCCTTATTCGATTTTTAACTTCATAGTACTTTGCCACGCGGTGTAACAGAACATTTGCGTATGTCCTAATCATCATCATTTTTACTTCTAAGCATGATGGTATAGGTTTCGAAATCCAGCAGGTATCAACTGCGAATAAGGAATAAGGAACAAATCCAAATTTTCCTTATTCCTTATTCGATTTTCAACTTCACAGTACTTTGCCACGCGGTGTAACAGAACATTTGCGTATGTCCTAATCATCATCATTTTTACTTCTAAGCATGATGGTATAGGTTTCAAAATCCAGCAGATATAAACTGCGAATAAGGAATAAGGAACAAATCCAAATTTTCCTTATTCCTTATTCGATTTTCAACTTCATAGTACTTTGCCAGGCGGTGTAACAGGACATTTGCGTATGTCCTAATCATCATCATTTTTACTTCTAAGCATGATGGTATAGGTTTCGAAATCCAGCAAGTATCAACTGCGAATAAGGAATAAGGAACAAATCCAAATTTTCCTTATTCCTTATTCGATTTTCAACTTCATAGTACTTTGGATTTGTTCCTTATTCCTTATTCGCAGTTTATATCTGCTGGATTTTGAAACCTATACCATCATGCTTAGAAGTAAAAATGATGATGATTAGGACATACGCAAATGTTCTGTTACACCGCGTGGCAAAGTACTGTGAAGTTGAAAATCGAATAAGGAATAAGGAAAGTTTGGATTTGTTCCTTATTCCTTATTCGCCGTTGATACCTGCTGGATTTCGAAACCTATACCATCATGCTTAGAAGTAAAAATGATGATGAATAGGACATACGCAAATGTTCTGTTACACCGCGTGGCAAAGTACTATGAAGTTGAAAATCGAATAAGGAATAAGGAAAATTTGGATTTGTTCCTTATTCCTTATTCGCAGTTGATACTTGCTGGATTTCGGAACCTATACCATCATGCTTAGAAGTAAAAATGATGATAATTAGGACATACGCAAATGTCCTGTTACACCGCCTGGCAAAGTACTATGAAGTTGAAAATCGAATAAGGAATAAGGAAAATTTGGATTTGTTCCTTATTCCTTATTCGCAGTTTATATCTGCTGGATTTTGAAACCTATACCATCATGCTTAGAAGTAAAAATGATGATGATTAGGACATACGCAAATGTGCTATTACACCGCGTGGCAAAGTACTGTGAAGTTGAAAATCGAATAAGGAATAAGGAAAATTTGGATTTGTTCCTTATTCCTTATTCGCCGTTGATACCTGCTGGATTTCGAAACCTATACCATCATGCTTAGAAGTAAAAATGATGATGATTAGGACATACGCAAATGTTCTGTTACACCGCGTGGCAAAGTACTATGAAGTTGAAAATCGAATAAGGAATAAGGAAAATTTGGATTTGTTCCTTATTCCTTATTCGCAGTTGATACTTGCTGGATTTCGAAACCTATACCATCATGCTTAGAAGTAAAAATGATGATGATTAGGACATACGCAAATGTCCTGTTACACCGCGTGGCAAAGTACTATGAAGTTGAAAATCCTTATTCGCAGTTTATATCTGCTGGATTTTGAAACCTATATCATCATGCTTAGAAGTAAAAATGATGATGATTAGGACATACGCAAATGTTCTGTTACACCGCGTGGCAAAGTACTGTGAAGTTGAAAATCGAATAAGGAATAAGGAAAATTTGGATTTGTTCCTTATTCCTTATTCGCCGTTGATACCTGCTGGATTTCGAAACCTATACCATCATGCTTAGAAGTAAAAATGATGATGATAAGGACATACGCAAATGTGCTGTTACACCGCGTGGCAAAGTACTATGAAGTTGAAAATCGAATAAGGAAAATTTGGATTTGTTCCTTATTCCTTATTCGCAGTTGATACTTTCTGGATTTCGAAACCTATACCATCATGCTTAGAAGTAAAAATGATGATGATTAGGACATACGCAAATGTTCTGATACACCGCGTGGCAAAGTACTGTGAAGTTGAAAATCGAATAAGGAATAAGGAAAATTTGGATTTGTTCCTCATTCCTTATTCGCCGTTGATACCTGCTGGATTTCGAAACCTATACCATCATGCTTAGAAGTAAAAATGATGATGATTAGGACATACGCAAATGTTCTGTTTCACCGCGTGGCAAAGTACTATGAAGTTGAAAATCGAATAAGGAATAAGGAATAAGGAACAAGGAATAAGGAATAAGGAATAAGGAACAAGGAATAAGGAATAAGGAATAAGGAATAAGGAACCAACTTAACACTCGTCGTTAAGTTTGTTTGTTTGTTTGAGGCTTAAAGTCCCCGTCAACACTGTAAAGGTCAATTTGAAGACGTTGCTTCCAATTTTGTGGGACTTTTACCCGACATTGAGATGAAATGACATCTCAAGCCCTGTCGCCCAATGAAACCAATAGGGTTAATAAGCATGGACGGTCCGACACACACCGATTTGCCTGGGCAGGCTTAGATCCTCTAAGCAGTTTACCAGTATTTGTGTGTGGTTCGGATTCAGCTCTGCGTGGAAGCATCATGCAGCCCATATATTTCTTCAAGCCCCGATGGGCGGGGGCCGACAACCCCCTTAAGAGGAAATCGGAAGCAACGTTTCAAAATTGAAATAAATAAATAAATAAATAGTCATATTCTTACATCCTGTCATTTCTTCCTTTTCGGGCGGACTACAGGATCGTCTATGGTTAAGCTACTCGCCTCACAAAGCAGGGGTCATGGGCTCGATTCTGGGCTTCTCTAGACTTCGTATGAATCTTAAAACCGAGGTCTCCACATGACCTTAGTCACTGTTAGTTGTTCATGGGACGTAAAACTCCATACACATTCACCTAATTTGCATTTTCTGCTGGTTCCTAGTCTGAAGGTTATCAGTGTTGGAAAAACAGGTAACCAGACCCCCCTGACCTTTCAAGGTCAGGGGGATCTGGTTACCTGTTTTTCCATTACTGACAATGTGCAAGCTGGGAGCCAGCAAATAATGCAAATATGGTGAATACGGATGGACTAAGCTTACAAGAGAGTGAAACTGTCTCCTTTGTTTGTATCGTGGTCTTACATCCCTGCCAATACTATTTAGGTTATTCTGGAGATGTTGCTTCCGATTATGAGGGACTTTTATCCGACAACGAGATGAAATGACAACCAGGCCCAACCGGGTCGGTCCGACTCGAACCACTTTGGCTGGACAAGCTTCTCAGTACTCAACTTCAACTATACGCGACAGCACCGCAAAGCCCAAGATATTTCGTCAAGCCCCTTCTTGTCCTCTTCGGAAGTTAAGAAGTATTGGCAGATAGCCCCAATGGGCGGGGGTGCAAACTGTCTCCTTTGTGTCATCAGCAAAATCTAACATAGAAGCAAATCTAATGTAGTATCCCTTCAAAATGCAATGGCATAAAGCAATAAAATAAAATATAAAATTAGCCGATGTCAGACTTACCCACTTTGCAACACATATTATCCTCTGAAATCTTCACAAAGTTATAAAGTTTATAAATAATCTACGGACCGTAAACTGCTAGACACCCGCCTGTGAAGTCAACTTTGTGTAGTACGCATTATTAAACACCGTGCGTGTTTAGCTTTGTTGAAACTTGAATATACCCGAAGGTAAGCGAATACTAATTCTACCTTTATACGGTATTGTATGTATAATACACCTAGAATACAAGATTAAATTAGTCAATAAGGTATTATTCCTTCTGCTGGGTTGGATGTCTATAGTATTTGTCAAGTCAAGACACTTTACCCATTTAATACGGAATGAGGGATAAACGGTGCAGGCCCAGATCAGACGCCACAGTTTGATCAGGGCCTTCACTGCTTCAAAAAAAAAAGTTTATCCATATTCTTAATACATTTCTAAAGTAAAATTACTAAATCATTTCTGCATGGATAGATAAGGTGGAAGTTAAAATGGGCTTTGGTCCACAGTTTGTCACCATTCGTGAATGTCTTTACGAAAACACGCCTATACAAATACACTGTAACCTTTATCACCGAAAAAAAAAAAATGAAAATTTTAAGATGAAAAATTGTGATATTTTACTTATTCCTGCTCAAAATATAGATTGTGGGTACTCGTTAGAACCGCATCGAGGCGGTTCTAACGAGTACCTTCTCTCTATATTTTAGAGCAGAAATAAGACAAGAAAACGCCAAAATGGCGTTATGGACGGGTTTTTCAGGGTTAACCAAAAGGTAAACCGGGACGCGGACGCCCGGCCGGCCGGCCACCCGCCTGCACTGACATCGCTCTTCTTTCCTTGAAAAAGCCGTCCAAAAAATAAGGTTTACCCCTTTAAACCCCAGTTTTACTATATAAAAGTGGGGTTTAAGGGGGGGGGGGGTGTAAATTTTTATAGGCCTGTTAAAACTATAGATATGGCAGCAGTGCACGACCCGATTTACAGAAAAAGGTTGGGGATCCCCAGGCGTACCATGTAACGTCCATGTTTGCCATTATTTTCTTCGAATTCTCCCAAAATGAGCTTTATACCATAAAGTATCTGCCAATAAACAAAAATGAATATGTTACCTAAATCCTAAAGGGCTAGAGTATTTGAAATAAGTTCTGATTGCAAGCAAAGACTACACCAAATAAACGAAAATAGCAGACTCGGTTTTACAGAGCCTGTTCATGACCAGTAATGAAATGTGCAACACCGGCCACGCACTCGCAGAACTCTATTTTCAAAATGATTCTAAATCAACTCAATGATCTAAAAGGACAAGAAAGTATAATCTGCACTATGTTGATGTACGGGGAGACATTTTTATGACCGTCACACGGCACAACACCAGCTGCAGTGAAGATAAATACGTTCTTAATAGTAAGCAAAGAATACACCAAATAAACGAAAATAGCAGACCCAGTTTTATTGAGTCTGTTCATGACCAGCACTGGAATGTGCAACACCGGTCACGCCCTCTAGCACCGGCTTAAGCAGAACGATTCTCAATAACCTCAATGATCCAAAAGGACCAGAAAATATAATCTGCACTATGGTGATGTTCGCGGAGAGCCCCTATTCCATTCGCATTCGCTATTGACGGCCATCGCATACGCCAAAAGACAGTGTGCGTCCATATATGTCTAGCGTCCTGGCAACAGTATCAGACAACAAGATCAGGGTCCACACTATTTGCTCAAATTATAAAACAAACCAGACAACCCCAATGTGTGAATGGAAAAGCCCAAAGGTCATAAGCGATTTTTCTTTTCGCTTCAATGTTTTTGTTGATGTTGTTGTTGTTGTGTGTGTGTGTATGGTTTTGCGTTCCCGCCAACACTATTTAGGTCATTTTGGATTCGTTGCTTCCAATTTTGTGGGACTTAACCCGACATTGATATGAAGTAACATGTCAATGCATATCGCCCAAAGATACCGCTATGATTTATATACAGGGACGGTCCGACTCGCACCACTTAAAACTTTTAAGCGATTATTCGTTTGGAAGCACAATGCAGCCCAATCTATTTCTCCACGTCCCAATGGGCGGGGCGCTCGGTTCAATGTCAGTCGGTCAAGACCCTAGGGCACACAACAGTGATCTACAGGTTCCAAGCTGAATGGTGCCAGCACTTGTCAGTGGATTCCAAAGACAACTTTTGTTCATGGCGCGACCCGTTAATAGGGTGGTATATGTGTTGAATAGGACCACGCGCCCTTGTGACATGGCCTATTCTTTCTAGGCTCGAAAATTACTTTTTTTTTTAATTTTCGTAGAAACAGATGGCATATTTTATATATGCTGCAAACATATATTGTGGGTTCTCGTTAGAATCTCCTCACCGAGGCGGTTCTAACGAGTACCCACAATATATGTTGGATTGCAAAAAAAATAAATGAAAATAATGTTTAAATGTTTAGCCTTTTACGGAACCCGGGAAGGGACATTTTTTTATTTTTTTACTATTTTGTGCGGACAAGATATTTTCTTGTTCGGACAATATATTATCTTGTGCGCACAAGATATTGACACGATATTATCTTGTTCGCACAACATAATATATTGTGCAGAAAAGATATTATCTTGTTTGGACAACATAATATCTTGTCCGCACAACATATTTTCTTGTGCGCACAAGATATTAAGTTGTGCGAACAAGATAGTATGTTGTCCGAACAAGATAATATCTTGTCCACACACCATAGATCTTGTCCGCACAAGATATTGTCTTGTGCGCACAAGATATCATCTTGTTAGCACAACTTAATATCTTGTGCGCACAATATATTATCTTGTCCGCACAATATATTATCTTGTCCGCACAAGATAATATATTGTGCGCACAAGATAATATGTTGTGCAAACAAGATAATATCTTGTCCGCACAAGATAATATCTTGTTCGCACAACTGCCCAAGATCGATGTTGTGCAAACAAGATAATATGTTGTGCGAACAAGATAAATCTTGTGCGCACAAGATATTACGTTGTGCGAACAAGATATTATCTTGTGCGCACAAGATAATATTTTGTCCGCACAGGATAAACTATGTTGTCTGCACAAGATAATATCTTGTGGGCACAGCATATTATCTTGTGCACAAAAGATAATTTCTGGTTCGCACAACTTAATATCTTGTTCGCATAACATATTGAAAAAAATCATGTCCCTTCCCGGGTTCCGTAGCCTTGTCACCACACTTTTCTGTATATAAAATGAGGTTATTTTTTTTTTTTTTTGTTTTGGTTTTACGGTCCTTTCACGATTATTTCACTCATGTCGAGCCAAGCGTTAATCAGAGGTGGGCGAAAACCGGAGTACCCGGCGAAAAACCATCAGAACTTGGCGTCTCACATGGTACCCGGAGCGAGGCTCGAACCCAGAGCGGTGAGAGACCTAATGATTAAGAGTCAGCGCTCCTATCCACTGGGCATAAAATGAGGTTAACCGGGACGAAACGTGCCTTCGTGAAAACCCAAACCAGGCCATGACTACCATAATATTTAAATGTGACTATAATATCGTTGAAAGTGCAAGATGATTGAGGATTTATCTCAAGTATCTTCTTAATGTAAACACTTGTGCGTTCGAGTTGCATGTTCCATCGATTGTAAAACCGGTACATGTATATCACATTATGATAACACACCCTTGCGACATAGTGCATTTTTCCATATCTCCAAGATGGCTACTTTTCCGATGAAAATTTGTTATATTTTTCTTATTTGTACTTCAAACATAGGTTGTGGGTGCTCGTTAGAACCGCCTAATTAAGGCGGTTCTAACGAGTACCCACAACCTATGTCTAGGAGCAGACCAACAACCTTTGTCTAGGAGCAGAAATAAGCAAAATAATGCAGTCCCCTGTAAACCTGTTTTCTCTATATCAAGTGGGGTTTAGGGGGGTGTATATTTCACGGACTTGTTCACGTGGCGATTTTGCCAGTGCACGACAAACTCAACAATAAGAACTTGCGTACGTACATCACAGCCGCCCTCGCCCATCGCGGCTTGAAGAAATAGATGGGCTGCATGATACTTCCACGCAGAGCTGAAACCGTCCGCAAAATAGTACTGGTAAACCGCTTAGAGGATCTAAGCTTGTCCAGGAACCGCCGTGCGAGTCGGCCCGTCCAAGCTTACAAACCCTATATTGGTTTCATTGAGCGACAGGGCTTGAGGTGTCATTTTATCTCAATGTCGGGTAAAAGTCCCACAAAATTGGAAGCGACGTCTCCAAAATGACATATACATTGTTGACGGGGACGTTAAACCTCAAATCAAACAAACATACATCTCAGACAATCTCACATACGTCTGAACATCCACCAAATAGGACAAGAATTTTCATATATCCCTCTTAAGAGTGAGCGAGTGTTTGAGTTTTACGTCCCACCAACAGCTAAGTTGATACGGAGACGGGACCTCGGTTTAAATACTCATCCGAAAGTCTGGAGAAGCCCGGGATCAATCCTGCGATCCCTGGTTTGCAAGATGGGTGGCGTAACCACTACACCACGGAGGCTTCTATCCCTTTTAAGAGTGTCTGTACGTTCAGCGAAGACTCTGGCCCGACTGCGAGGATGAGCAGGCTGATATGAGTCGTCGCTGGTCGAACAAATCATATTGTCGTGTGCTGGATCATTTAATTTCATATGCTACATCAGACCATCCCTTTATTTTACAGGACCAAAACCAGACCCTCATGGGAGACAGGCAAGCAGATAATACATAATAAAAATACATTCATGAAAGCATATGAATCATGAGAGACTTATGTGACGGGTAACTTAAAAGCAAGTATCAGTCAGAGATGATCTACTTACCGCTATGAGACGTTGTATTTGTGTCCTTATTAGGTCTATATATTTATACTCTATTTGTTTGATTTGTTTGAATTGGGGTTTAACGTCATAGGTTATTTTTGAGACGTTGCTTCAAATTTTGTCGGACTTTTACCCGACATTGAGATGAAATGACAACTCAAGTCCTGTCGCCCAATGAAACCAATCGGGTTTATATGCATGGACGGTCCAACTCGCATCACTTTTCCTGGGAACCTCTAAGCATTTTACCAGTAA
Organism: Lucinisca nassula; assembly: GCA_963580285.1. Classification (NCBI taxonomy): domain Eukaryota; kingdom Metazoa; phylum Mollusca; class Bivalvia; order Lucinida; family Lucinidae; genus Lucinisca; species Lucinisca nassula. Next base: position 125,689,718 of record OY757021.1, read on the forward strand.
TCACATGCTTTTGGTTTGAGCACGTCGTGGAAGCATCATACAGCCCATCTATTTCTCCAAGCCCCGATGGTCGGGGCGGTATTAACACTATACTGGGTAAATGGTCACTGTCACTATGGAAGCCGATAGGGGACATTTTGACTTGTGACTAACGACTTGTGACTACCGACTTGCGACTTATGACTTTTTACTTGTGACTTTTGACATACCTCAAGCAACGGCCGATTTCGGACAACGACGGCTAAGATTCCGGTGAGGCAAGCGATTTTTCTCCTTCTGTTTTATATTGTTTGAAAAATGCCACCGAAAAGATCATATGGTAGGTTATTTACTCTGATTTTGTGAATTTTTAAGACTTATGACTTGTCACTTATGAATTTTGACTTATGAGTTTTGACTTGTCACTTATGACTTTTCACTTTCGAATTGTGACTTTCGACTTATGACTTGTCACTTATGACTTTTGAGTTTTGACTTGCAACTTAAGACAATTTCTTGGCGCGAATCTAAAGTAATAGGGCATAACAACACCGGCGGTAGTAAATTGTCACTGAAACAGAGTTGATAATACATGAAACAGGGTCTTCTAAGTGGCATTTCTAAACAATATACACCGGAATTGTCGGTGCCGTTGTCCGCTACCCGATATTTTTCGGGTTTGCACCAAAAGTCAACAAGTCATAAGTCGAAAGTGATAAGTCACAAGTCATAAATCACAAGTCAAAGTTATAAGTCGCAAGTCATAAGTCATACAAAGATAACAAAAACAGAGTAAAAAACATAAACAAGTCTTCTTAATGGCATTCATCAAACAATATAATACAGGAGCAGCAAAATCGCTGGATCGACACCGTCGTTGACCGCCGTCTTCCACTGCGTCAGATTTGTCGAAAGTCAAAAGTCATAAGTCGCAAAAATTAGGCATGCAACTCCGACGTCGCAAGTCATAAGTAACAAGTTCAAAAGTCACAAGTCAAAATGTCCCCTATCGGCTTCCATACTGTCACAGATTGAATCCACGCACTGACAACACTGTTTGCGTGATAAGCTGGGAACATATGTACTTGGTTCTTAAATTCCCAGAAATTTTAGATCAAGGATGACCTCAATTATTTGTCCGATTTGGTGGCTGGATTAATAAACCCTCAAGTTTTGTACCAAAATGGAATCTTCCTCCTTATATATAGCAGGCGCCCATTTCAAAATTTCGTCAAAATCTATTTGGAAAATGGCTTAAATTCTTTGGGCGTCTGATCTGGGCCTGCAGTGTTTATCACGGTACCAGTTTAGGGGTTTCCAGTCTGAAATGGGTTACGCTCGCTTGGATACTTGTTTGAAAGTATTGATTGCCGCAGTTCGAAATGCGATTTTTTGTGTCGTCCTGTAAATGACCATTTTCGCAAATGGAGTGACTTTAGAATCTGTCCGCCATACATATTACCTAACCCTTATCCTTACCCTAATGACCTGACTAACCTGACCCCCACCCCAACCTAACCCTCTAATCCTAGCAATAATCCTACCATACCATACCATATCCCTAAATCTAACCATAACTCCTAGCATACTAAAGACAGTGCGGCCTCCGCCCATCGGGGCTTGAAGAAATATATGGGCTGCTTGATGCTTCCACGCAGAGCTGAAACCGACCCACACAACCGCTTAGAGGATCTAAGCCTGCCCAGGCAAAGCGGTGCTTATAAACCCTATTGGTTTCATTGGGCGGCAGGACTTGAGATGTCATTTCATCTCAATGTCGGGTAAAAGTCCCACAAAATTGGAAGTAACGTCACCTAAATGACCTTTACAGTGTTGACGGGGACGTTAAACCTCAAATCAAACAAAACGAACAAACTAAAGTCAGTAAGCTGAGGCGGAATGATCCTTAACTGGACGCCCATGTGACAAAAGATACAGGACATCTTAGCTTCACCCAATCACCCCATATAAACTGTAGAAGCAGTATACGTGAAAAGAAAAAAAAACTTTCAAATGAGCATAACGCTACTTATACCGTAGAACTTCGATGGCTCGAACACTGAGGGCTCGTTTACCATGGATGCGTCGAACCCATTCTTGAGTCCCTAGCGAAATCCTCTACATAAGAAATAGTGGGGGATTATTTAGGAGATTTTAGTCTTTTATCTTGCAAATGTATGCTGTGTGTACTCATTAGAATCGCCTCGATGAGGCGATTCTAATGAGTACACACAGCATACATTTTCATTATAGAACACCGAAAAGATGTCTAAAAGTATCTCGTTATGCCTCCTAACAGTAACCTCATTGGCTCTCGAACAGATTTTCGTGAAGTTCGACTGTATGTGGTGGACTGTAACTACTACTCCCACTGTCTAATTTGCCTGATTGTAGGAGGAGTTAGTCGGAAAAGAGAGGTTTACGGAAATTTTCAAATGAACATTATTCTTTTAATATTTGGCGGACTACATCTCGAAATAGTATACACTGCTTCACATTATGGTCAAGTTTTAGCTTGAATGAAATTAAACTGTAGGGAGAGTTAGCCAGAAAGGCATTTTTTTAAAAGAGCATTACATGTACCCTTCTTTTTTGTCTACTGTAACCTCGATGTCTAACATCTTGATTGGATGGTTAACTGTTTTAACAGTTAGCCGGAAACGAAACGTTTACAGAAATTTTCAACATGGCGTTTGTCAACTGTTACCCCGAAATACAATGCGCTGGTCCACATCACGGTTTTACTATAAATCGAGCTGAAGCTTGATTGGACGTAAAGAGGCGCTTCTAATTAGTACCAGAAATATATGTTTCCACGCAGAAATAAGAAAAAAATATTAGTACTTTTCGGATGAAAAAAGTTATGGGTTTGTTGAAAACAAATTCCCTAAAAAAACAAAATTAAACAAGATTTAGCGCAGCACACGAAGATGAAAACGTAGTAACATCATGAAAACACGCCTATATAATTTTGACCCCACTTGAACCCTAATTTTATATAGTAAAACTGGGGTTTACAGGGGTAAACCTTATTTTTCTTATTTCTGCTCTAAAATATAGTCGTTAGTAGTGGGTAGTCGTCACCCACACTCTATACTATGAGCAGAAATATGAAATATATCTCAATGTTTATCATAAAATGTTCGATATTTCGGCGATAAAGGTTACAATGTATTTGTTATAGGCGTGTTTTCGTAATGCACCAGTCATTTGTAACCACTGCCACCCCTCCCCCCCCCCCCACCCCCATCTACGGGGATAGCGGGGACAATGACTTTTCACTTTTCACAGCCCTGCTAGAAGCCCTGCGCTGCGGGGGACCTCCAGAAGGTCAAAGCCCCGCTGTTTATGATAGTTCATTCCACTGGGGGTATATTTGCATAATATCAAAACCCCCGCATTAACCCGGCACTGCGGGGGAACACAGAGGGTAACTACCCCGCACATTAGCCCCGCTATCCCCCGCCTATCCCCGCATTGGGGGGGGGGGGGGGGTAGGGGGGGAGGGCATTGGTTACAAATGACTAGTGCATAATGATTTCTATCTTATATTTGTTCTTCCTCCTTCCACGGGGATTTAAATGACAAATATTGGAAAACAATATGCCACCGCGAAGCTACGAGCATTCGTTATAGGCACTGATTTGAATTTCGTTTATGCTGGGCAGTTTTATCTGCTACTACTACTACTGCTACTGCTGCTGCTAATAATAATAATAATATTCTGAATAATAATAATAAAAATACTACTACTAATAATAAAAAGTTTTTCAGCCTTGACAAAAATAAAACATAAAAATACATCGGCAATAAAGCAAGAAACAACCCCAAAATAAAACAAAAGATACTAACATCACGGAAACATGCCTATATAATTTTGACCCCCTTTAACCCCACTTTTATATAGTAAAACTGGGCTTTACAGGGCTAAACCTTATTTTTCTTATTTCTGCTCTAAAATATACATTGTGGGTACTCGTTAGAACTCCTCGATGAGGCGGTTCTAACGTGTACCCATAATCTATATTTTGAACAGAAATAAGAAAAATATCACAATTTTTCAGCTTAAGATTTTCACTTTTTGCCAGTAAAATTGACAATGTATTTGTTTAGGCGTGTTTTCGTAATGTGGGCAGTTTTATTTACTACTATTATTACTACTACTACTACATGTACTACTACTACTTCTAATAATAATAATAATAATAATAATAATAATAATAATAATAATAATAATAATAATAACAGAACATGACACAAGATTTTGTAATTGTTTGCAAAAAGTTTTTCAGCCTTAACGAAAAAAATAGCATAAAAAAACATCGGCAATAAAGCAATGAACAATCCCAAAATAAAACAAAAGACAATAAGGAAGGAAGGAAGGAAGGAAAAAGAAGAAGAAACAGCACAACATTACGAAAACACACCTATACAATACATTGTAATCTTTATCGCCGAAAAAAAAATGAAAATTTTAAGATGATAAATTATCATTAGGAAAACATGTCCGTACGAAATAATGGCGTCCAACATGGTGTCAGAAAATGATAATTATTAGGTAAAATTATAAAATCATTATTCTTTCTGCTTTCAACATAGATTCTGGGTGCTCGTTAGAACCGCCTCAATGAGGTGGTTCTAACGAGTACCAACAATCTATGTTTTTTAGCAAAAATAAGGCAAATAATGTATACATACCCCCGTAAACCCCACTTTTCCCTAAATAAAAAGGGGTTAAGGGGGTTTTCATTTCACGGACGTGTTCACGTGATGTGATATTTTTCTTATTTCTGCTCAAAATGTAGATTGTGGGTACTCGTTAGAATTGCCTCATCGAGGCGGTTCTAACGGGTTTTTTTCTTATTTCTGCTCAGCATATAGATTTGGGGTACTAGTTAGAACCGCCTCATCGAGGCGGCTCTAATGAGTACCCACACTCTTTATTTTAGAGCAGGAATAAGAAAAATAAGGTTTACTAAGGTTTACCCCTTTAAACCCCAGTTTTATTAAATGAAAGTGGGGTTCAAAGGGGTAAAACTTATACAGGCGTGTTTTCGTGATGATAACGGTAAATATAGAAATAAAGAAAGAAAAAACAACAGCAACTAACAAACAAACGCTAATTGCTTGTTTTAAAATGAAAAAGAAAGTGCAAACATACCCATATTAAATTGTCATCATTTAGACCAATGTACTAGTGGTTGACAAATCGCAGTAACAAACGCCAATGGCTGGATTTATGGATTTTTAAATTGTCTCTTGTTTGTTAATATCGATTACGGTTCACGCTTCAACCAAGATCACAAGTTTTGGTTCGAAATAGGCAGGGACTAGACGACATGCCAGACCTGCACACAGTCTGATAAGACTGTGCATTAGAAATTATGTTAGTTTGTTTGTTTGTTTGATTTGAGGTTTACTGTCCCCGTCAACACTGTGAAGGTCATTTTGGAGATCCTGTAAGCGGTTTACCAGTTCTCGTGTGCGGTCGGATTTCAGCTCTGCGTGGAAGCATCATGCAGCCCATTTATTTCTTCAAGCCTCGATGGGCGGGGCCCGGAGATTATGTTAGTTGAGTATTATGTAAAGATGAAGTAAGATATGTATAGAGCAAACAGTGAAGACTCAGATCTGACTGCGCGGATGCAGAAACTAACTGGAAAAAGCCATTTTGCAGATGCCAGACGCCGCATCAAAATCAACAAGAGGGCCCAGAGGGCCCTGATTCGCTCACCTGAATGTCACTGTCTCCAGTACATTTTAATTTTAGCTCTGGTGGCCAAGTTTTTCGTCAGAGCGGAACAATCTTATTTATTTTGGTAGGGTGTCACCTAAGCAACATTCCTGTGAAGTTTGAATCAAACTGACCCAAGGGTTAAGGAAGACTTCGCATTTGAAAAAAATTACAATGTTTGTCTATTTTTTACTCTGGCGGTCATATTGTTCATCGGAGCGGGACCATTTTAGCTATGAAGTTTGAATGAAATTGGCCCAAGGGTACAGGAGGAGTTGTCGTTTGAAGATTTTTTTCTATTGTTAGCTCTGGTGGCCATCTTGTTCATCAGAGCGGAATGACTTTAGCTATTTTGGTAGGGAGTTACCTTGGCAACATTCCTGTGAAGTTTAAATCAAATTGCCACATGGGTTTAGGAGAAGTTTGAATCAAATTAACTGTTTTTTTTTCTATTTTTAGCTCTGGTGGTCATTTTGTTCGTCCGAGCCGGATAATTTTACCTATTTTAGTATTTTAGTCATCTAAGCAACATTCCTATGAAGTTTGAATGAAAATGGCCCAAGGGTACAGGAGGAGTTGTCGTTTGAAGATCTTTTCTACTTTTAGCTCTGGCGGCCATCTTGTTCATCAGAGCGGAAAGATTTTAGCTATTTTGGTAGGAAGTCGCCTACGTTACATTCCTGTGAAGATTGAATCAAATTGGCCTAAGGGTTAAGGAGGAGTTTACGTTTGAAGCAAATTTACGGTGTTTTCTATTTTAGCTGTGGCGGCCATTTTGCTCACCAGAGCAAAACCGTTTCAGCTATTTTGGTAGAAGGCCACGTAAGCAACATTCCTATATATGAAGTTTGAATGAAATTTGCCCAAGGGTACAGGAGGAGTTGTCGTTTAAAGAATTTTTTTCTGTTTTTAGCTCTGGTGGCCATCTTGTTTGTCCGAGCGGACTATTTTAGCTATTTTGGTAGGGAGTTACCTGGGCAACATTCCTGTGAAGTTTGAAACAAAATGACCCAAGGATTTAGGAGGAATTCGCGTTTGAAGCAAATTTACGATGTTTTTTTCTATTTTTAGATCTGGCGGCCATATTGTTTATTGGAGCAGAATGATTTTAGCTATTTTGGTAGGGGGTTACCTAAGCATCATTCTTATGAAGATTGAATGAAATTGGCCCAGGGGTTTAGGAGAAGTAGTCGTTTGAAGTTTTTTTCTATTTTTAGCTCTGGCGGCCATCTTGTTCATCGGAGCAGTAAGATTATAGCTTTTTTGGTAGAGGGTAACCTAAGCATCATTCCAATGAAGTTTGAATGAAATTGGGCTAGGGGTTTGGAAGGAGTAGTCGTTTAAATTGTTTTCTATTTTTAGCTCTGGCGACCATCTTGTTCATCAGAGCGGAACCATTTCAGCTATTTTGGTAGAGAGCCGCCTAGGCAACATTCCTGTGAAGTTTAAATGAAATTGGCCCAAGAGTTTAGGAGGAGTAGTCTTTTAAAGCAATTGTTGACGACGGACGACGCACGATGAACGACGCACGACGGACGACAGACATTGATCGATAACCATACAAAATAGAAGAAACAAAACAAATAGAAGAATGATCTCTAAATTACGAAAAAAAAATGCCTATATAATTTTGAACCCCTTGAACCCAACTTTTATATAGTGACACTGGGGTTTACAGGGTAAAGTTTACAGGGGTAAGCTTTATTTTTCTTATTTCTGGTCAACAATATAGATCTAGGGTACTCGTTAGAACCGCCTCGATCAGGCGGTTCTAACGAGCCGCGCTGACACATGATCTATATTTTGAGCATCGAGGCGGTTTCTAACGAGCACCCATGATTTATATGTTGAGCAGAAAAATAAAAAATATCGCAATTTTTCATCTTAAAATGTTCTTTTTCGGATGTAAAGTTTACAATGTATTTGTATAGGCTTGTTTTCGTAATGAGCAGAGACGATTAATGACATGAGTGTTATCAGAGAAGAAGATTCGTTCTATACATTACGAAAACACGTCTATACAAATACATTGTAAAGTTTACTACCGAAAAAACTAAAATTTTAAGATATTTTTCTTATTTCTGCTCAAAATATAGATTGTGAGTGCTCGTTAGAACCGCCTCACTGAGGCGGTTCTAACGAGTACCCACAATCTATATTTCAGAGCAGAAATAAGAAAAATAAGGTTTACCCCTGTAAACCCCAGTTTTACTGTATAAAAGTGGGGTTCAAAGGGGCTAAAATTATATAGGTGTGTTTTGGTGATGACACCATGCTACCTAAGATATGACATCACAAAAGTTCAGTCGGAGAAGCATAATAACACACGCGATATAGATATTTTAGGTGGTGCGGGTTGGTTTTAAGGCCCTTACAAGATTATTTCGCTTATTTCGAGCGGTCGTTAATCAGAGGTGGACGAAAACCGGAAAACCAGTAGAAGAACCATCTGACTTTCCGTTGCAGAACTGTGACCCGAGCAAGGCTCGAACCGCAGCGGTGAGAGACCCAATGTTTAAAAGTGTCAGTGTTCTTACCCACTATGCCACGGATCAGAGAGGAGTTACAACGCACCTGTTACCAGAGAAAAAACAAGAGGCCCATGGGCCATTATGCTCACCAGAGCTCAGGAGACACTGCCCACTGGCAGCAATGTATTTTAATGCACAATAGAGCCCTGCCCCAAAGGATACTACAGATAGAATTTGGACCCAATCAGCCTATTGGCTTCAGAGGTCTGATGTCGCTTGAATGTGTTGTTGCAGGACAACAGATGACAATTGACAACTTCCCATCTGTGGCAACTAATAGGCCTAACAGAACATTATTAAAGGAACATCTCTATGTAAGTTTGACAAAATATCTTGAAAGGCATAAATGTCATTTTTCAATTTTCCCCATTATAAGTCAATAGAAATTCTTAACTTGCCATAGCAAACAAACCAAAGAGCCAAATTCCATATACCAGAGATCAGGTGGGCACTGCCCATGTATTTTAACATGATATGATTTTAATCTACCAATTATAAAGTCTCCCAAACAAACCCCATACCCAAATAAGCACTCATGTGGACTGTATCTGAAATATTAGGTGTTGTATAAAATAGAGAGGACGGGGCATGAACCCAATGGGTGACAGGACATCTCGGCCCCTAACAAACTCGGCCCCTGACAAACTCGGCCCCTAGCAAACTCGGCCCCTACAAACTCGGCCCCTGACAAACTCGGCCCCTAAAATTAGAATATGTATATATTAGTGTTGGAATTGACTTATTATCAAACTATTACACGTTTTTTTAATGTACATATGTCTAATTACCTTTTGAACTCATTTTGATGAAATTATGAGTAACCCATCTCACATGAGTTAAATGAACCTAATGCCGTTGATTGAACCAGTGTATGTCACGCTGCTGTGGGTCTTCCGATGTAATTAATAAACTAATTGATTGATTGGCTTGTAATTACATCTCTGCCACTTAAAAGAGACTAGAAGTATGTTCTGTTGCGCACTTACAAAAATTGAACCATTTTGTTTTTTATTATCATTTGCAGGGTTTGACCATTCCACAGCAATTGGCCTTTTTTTCTATTAATACCAATGATTTCGATTGTTTGACACCCGGGTCATTTTGGAGAAGCAGCTTCCAATTTTGTGGGGCTTTTACCCGACCTAAACCCATGAGGTACTGGTGTGTTCATTTAAGAAATGAATTTTATTTTTCTGCTGTTCATGAAATTATGACGGCCCCCGCCCGTCGGGGCTTGAAGAAATATATGGGCTGCATGATGCTTCCAAGCAGAGCTCAAACCGACCCGCACACGAGTACTGGTAAACCGCTTAGAGGATCTAAGCCTGCACAGTGTTGACGGGGACGTTAAACCTCAAATCAAACAAAAACAAATCATGAAAGTATGAAAGCAGCGGATCGCCTGCAAAGTAACTTAACACCGAAGGGGTTCATATAAACTTTGCTAGCGCAACGCTGTCATTCATACTTTCATGAACGGCAGAATAATTAAGTTTATTTCTTAAAACATTATTTTTCTTATATGTGCTAAAAATGTGTGTACTCGATAGAACCGCCTCCGTCGAGGCGGTTCTATCGAGCCCACGTAATCTATGTTTCGAGCAAAACTAAGAAAAATATCACAATTTCATTTTCCATTTTTGGCCAAAAAATGACAATGTATTGGTATCTAGGAGTGTTTTCGTAATGAACGTCGCACAATCAGATCATGGAGAACCATGTATATCATAAGCTACATTTTCTATTTTTTTTTTTTTTTTTTTTTTTGTTGTTGTTGTTTTGTTTGAATTGGGGTTTAACTACACCGTCAACCCTATTTAGTTCATTTTGGAGACGTTGCTTCCAATTTTGTGGGGCTTTTACCCGACATTGAGATGAAATGACATCTCAATCCCTGCCGCCCGATGAATCCAGAAGGCTTATATGCATTGGACGATCTGACTCGCACCGCTTTGCCTGGGCAGGCTTAGTCCTTCTAAGCAGTTTACCAGTACTCGTGTGTGGTCAGATTCAGCTCAGCGTGGAAGCATCATGCAGCCCAAACTATTTCTCCAAGCCCCGATGGGCGGGGGCGAATATTGTTTTCTATAGGTTTACATTTGGTTTTACACTGGAAATGTTAATATCACACACACACACACCAAAAAAAAAAAAAAAAAAAAAAAAAAAAACGCATATTCTAAAATATTGAATTTTTCATCACCCAAATATGAAAATTTTCAGATGAAACAGGAACATATTTTTCTAATTTCTGCTATAAACATAGATTTTGGGTAGTCGTTAGAACCACATTGACAGGGCGATTTTAACAAGTACCAACAATCTATGTTTTTGAGCAAACAGATTTGGGTACTTGTAAAAACGTCATCGACAAGGCGGTTCTTAAAAGAACCAACAATCTATGTTTTTGAGAAGAAAAAAAAAGTAAATTGATATAAACCCTTGTAAACCCCAGTTTTACTATATAAAATTGTGGTTGCAGGTTGTCAAAATTATATAAGCATGTTTTCGTGATGCCACACTCAATTCCAACACCATCCTCATTACAGCATGGGTTTCCGCGATCTTTTATCGTGGATAAGGTTTTGTATTAAAAACGATAAATATGCTCAAACTTTCTGTGAAACTACCTCACCACCTTCCAAATTGATTCTCGGAAACAAAAACATTGTATTTTAGTACCTAAATGCTGCTAGGGACTGAGTTTTTAGGGATGGAGTTGAATGGGGGCCGAGTTTGCTAGGGGCCGAGTTTGTCAGGGGACGGGTTTGTCAGGGGCCGAGTTTGTTAGGGGCCGAGATGTCCATAAATCACCCAATGGAGCCCCGGTTTGTGTCACTAAATGCGTTTTATCAAAAAGAACAGAGACATATAGTGCATTTTTTCACATCTCCAAACCGGCTATTTTTCTGATGAAAATCCTTGATATTTGTCTAATTTATACTACAAACGTAGGCCGTGGGTGCTCGTTAGAACCGCCTCATTGAGGCGGTTATAACGAGTACCAGTAACCTATGTCTTGGAGCAGAAATAAGAAAAGTAATGTTTACCCCCGTAAACCCCAGTTTTTTCTATATAAAATGGGGTTTAAAGGGGCCTTCATTTCACGAACATGCTTTTCTGGCGATACAATGTGCACTGTACTAGTTAACTGCTAACGTATGAGCTTGCCCAGGAAAAGAGTGGATAGGTAAATTGACAGGCTCAAAAATTACCTTAAAAGTGTTGACTGGACCGTTAAACTCCAATACAAACAAACAAACATAAAGCATGAAATGTCAGATCCTGTTTCCTGGGAAAATATTTAAAAATATGGTCTGCTGAAAAATAAATCCGAAAACACATTTTCAAGTGATTGTTGACAATTTGTTTGATTTGAGGTTTAACGTCCCCGTCAACACTGTAAAGGTCATTTTGGAGACGTTACTTCCAATTTTGTGGGACTTTTACCCGACATTGAGACGAAATGACATCTCAAGCCCTGTCGCCCAATGAAACCAATAGGGTTTATTAGCATGGACGGTCCGCCTCGCACCGCGGTTCCTGGACAGGCTTAGATCCTCTAAGCGGTTTACCAGTACTAGTGAGCGGGCCGGATTCAGCTCTGCGTGGACGCATCATGCAGCCCATATATTTCTTCAAGCCCCTATGGGCGGAGGCTTGTGACTGTTGACAAAGAGAGTGCTAAAAAATGTTTACAATTGTGAAAATGACAATGGAATGAGAAAGTTCCCTCTGGCCTTAGGCCGTGAAAACTGAAAAATAACTCCTCTGTGCCTCGCATAATCTGATTTTTTTCTGCCCAGCAAAGAACACTGGGGTCACATTAATCAACATAATATTGTAGATACTAAATAGACATGTCGTGAGTCGTCTGTCGTCAACAATGTGCTTGAAATGACAACTCCTATACCATTGGACCAACTTCATCCTAATTACAAAGCAGGTGGCCCTCTACCAAATTTGCTAAAACAGTTCCTTAAATTACAACACTTCCTATGCCAATAAGTCGATTTCATTCAAACTTCACAGGATGTTGCCTGGGCCATCTTCAACTATAATAGCTAAAAACGGTCTCGCTCTGATGACTACAACGACCAGAGCTAAAAAAAGAAAACCCCTTTATATGACAACTCTTTCAACAACTTTGGTCCAATTTTATTCAAATTTCACAAGGGTATTACTTAGGTGACCCTCTTCCAAAATAGCTAAAACTGTTTCGCTCCAATGTTCAATATGGCTGTCAGAGATAAAAAAAATTATATCATTAAAGTAGAACAAAACTATACAACTTTATTGACAACTCTTCCTTTGCCTTTGGTCCAATTTCATCTAAACATTACTGGGATGTTGCTCAATATGATTGAAAATATATCAAACGGTTCTGCTCTGATGAACAAGATGGCCACCTCAGCCGAAATAAATAAAAAATAAAAATAAATAAACAAATAAATAAAATAAAATAGAAAACTTTAAATGCCAACGCCTCCTATACCTTTGGCCCAATACTATGCATTGCAGAAAGATTTAGCAAAACGAGTGACCCACGCGTTACACTTGATCTGTTATTTTGCCATGTAGGCTGTGTGTTACTGAAGGTAAATATTCTTGGACAATAAGGCAGATGGGGACAAACCTTAAATACGCCCGCCGAAAATGATTCACTAAATCTTTTTGCAATGCATATTATCATTCAAACTTCACACCAACGTAGCTGGTATGACATTTGTTACGGACCGCAATTCCCCCCTTCAGTTATCTATAAGGCTGACACAATTAATATGATAATCGATTAATCGATCGATCAATTCCAGAAAAAATGATTATCCGTACTAATTTGCTTGTAATCTATTATTTGAGAAGTACAATTTACTATCCAAAGTTGTGCCTAAAATACCTCGATGAGTGGTAAACAGTGCAGACCCTGATGAGACGCCGCGTTCTGCGGCGTCTCATCAGGGTCTACACTGTTAGCTCAGGCCTGTCTGTTCAAATACATATAGTAAAGGACAACATATGGTTCCGACAGAAAGCTAGACCGCTAAATCATGATAAACTCTTCAGTGATTGCTAATCGATTATCGACCACAATGGCAGGACTGATAATCGATTATCTTTTCTGCTCCGATTAGCCAGCCCTAGTTATCTACCTTGGTAGATTATGCTTATCTACACTCTTTTTGACAACTGCGTCAGGAAAACGGCTCTTTTGCTCAGTATTTAGAGCACTGGTCTTTCACCCAAGCGACCCGGGTTCGAATCCTACTAATGGGGACATTTTTTCATCTATATGCTTTATTCCTTTGATACGACTTTCACGTTGTAACCGGGATCGGACTTTATTTCGCCGAAAATGGCTTCGTGCAGAAATTGGCTCCTCATACACGATGACTCTCTGGAAGTGGGGTAGTGTTACGGACCGCAATTCCTCCACTTAGCGTAAAGGTTTATCAACTGTGTTAGGGAGTCGACTTTTTGGCTCTGGTTAAAGCATGGGACTTTCACCTGAGAGGCCCGGGTTCGAATTCCATAGGCGGGGATTTTTGTCCAGCCAGCTTCAATCCTTTGTTACGAGTTCCACGTCGTAAGACCTTTCACCAAAATAGTTAAAATAGTTCCAATGGTAGCCAGAAAAAAAAAAAAAAAAAAAAAAGGTGAAAGAAATGATTAAATGATAATTTTGCCTATACCTTTGGTCCGATCTCTTTCAAACTTCACACCCAAGTTCCTTTCATGACCCTCTACCAGAACAGCCAAAACTGTTTAGCTCCAATGAACAAGACTGCCGCAATAGCTAAAATAGAAAAAAAAAGTTAAATGATAATTGTTTCTGTAACTTTGGTCCAATTTCATTCCATTTTCAAAGGGATTTTGTGACCTACTAAAACAGGTAAAATGGTTCTGCTCCAATGAACAAGAGGGCCACCAGAGCTAAAATAGAAAACCTTTAAATACATATACGATTATTATACGTCAACTGCTCCTATACCATTGCCCAATTTCCTCCAAACTACAGAGGAATCTTGATTGGGTGGCATTCTACATAACATTCTTTTAATGCGCAAGATGCTCTAATGCGCAAGATGGCCACCAGCGCTAAAAACAAACAAAAACACTTTAAACAGCAGGATAACAAGTCCGTGCAATAAACGCCTCTCTAAAAACTCTGTATAAAGAAAATGGTCATGTACATTATTTTCTTTGCTTAAAGGCTTAGATTGTAGGTTCTCGTTAGAACCGCCTCATTGATTCTAACGAGCACCAACAACCTATAGTTGGCCTAGAAATAAGAAAGATAAAATAAAATAATAATAATAATAATAAAAAAACAATTTCATATAAAAATGGTAGTTCTACTACAGAGATATCAAAGACGCATTTAAAGCACAGGAGTGGCTAAAATAGAAAAAAAAACAACAACAAAAAAAAAAACAACAACAAAAAAACAACAACAAAAAAAAAACAACAACAAAAACAAACAGACAAACGACGACTGCGTCTGTACCTTTTGCTCAGTTGCATTCAAACTGGACTATACCAATACATTGTAACCTTTATCGCCGAGAAAATGAAAATTTTAAGATGAAAAATTGTGATATTTTTTTTTATTTCTGCTCAAAATATAGATTGTGGATACTCGTTAGAACCGCCTCATCGAGGCGGTTCTAACGAGTACCCACAATCTTTATTTTAGAACAGAAATAAGAAAAATAAGGTTTACCCCTCCAAATCCCAGTTTTACTGTATAAAAGTGGGGTTCAAGGGGGTCAAAATTATATAGGCGTGTTTTCGTGATGGTCACCAGGACCATCTTGGTCCTACTGTTATTTCTCTATCGACCAGTCATTTTCAAAAACTATATCTTTAATTTTCTTTTGCTCGCGTCCCCATGACCCAAAAGCAGTCATTGCTTTATGTGCGAGTCCCGAGTCCTATACTTTTCTATGGGGACTCGCACTTTATTTCATAGCGAGTCCCACAAGTGGGATTCGCAAAAAATACAAAATAATATAGGAATGTTTTGTAGCGGACCCATTTTCCTTTAGTAGGCTGTCTTGCTGCAAATATAAGAAAAATAATCTATACCTCTTTAAACCCAACTTTTCTCTTTATAAAGTGGGAT
This sequence comes from Lucinisca nassula, assembly GCA_963580285.1. Taxonomy (NCBI): domain Eukaryota; kingdom Metazoa; phylum Mollusca; class Bivalvia; order Lucinida; family Lucinidae; genus Lucinisca; species Lucinisca nassula. Next base: position 125,705,085 of record OY757021.1, read on the forward strand.
ATACAAGAGGGTGCATTACATGGACTTGTTAACGTGACGTGTACCTTTTCATGTGCGCAGGCTCAAACTCAATTGTTAACGCTCTGCATGCGGGCTATTGTTTTTTCGGAAGACGGCATTTTGAAATATTTTTCTTATTTTCCCTAAAAGCAGCATTGTTTTTTGAGAAAAATGAAAAACACAAATATTTCAGTCTGCTTAGCTCAGAGAATGGTAAAGGTTAAACATCCGAGTCTCCTGCAGGGGGAAAATTAGCCTGTCATATGCTGAATTTAATTATTAAATAATATAATAATTCGTCTGAAAATTGTGACACACGATGCTTTAAGAATTTAACCTAAATATGCCTTTTTGGGACATTGGCAAAAAGTGTAGATCCAGATCAGACGCCGCAGAACGCGGCGTCTGGTCTAAGTCTACACTGTTTGCTTAAAGTGATTACATTTTAGTAAAACTTTCTACCTACAAAACAAACCTGACATCCATATAATTGGAAATGGACCACTCCAAACTCCTAAGGTGGAATATTCCATTGTCACATTTAGGTTAAACAAAGCATGGATACTGTCATTACTGACATTGACCAATCTTAGTCACATGCGAGACATGCTGTGGTCTAGCTCTAAACTGAGCAAGAGGATTGATGCCTTAGCTCTGGCTTTGCACTGAGCACGTTCCTGATTAAGGCTGACACGATTAATCGTATAATCGATTAATCGATCGATAAATTCCAGAAAAATGATTATCATTTCTGATTTGCTTGTAATCGATTACTTGACAGGTACAATTTACTATCCAAAGCTATGCCTAAAATAGCTGGATGAATGGCAAACAGTGCAGAACCGGATGAGACGCCGCATTCTGCGGCGTCTCATCTTGGTCTTCACTGTTTGCTCAGGCCTGTTTGCTCAAATATACAAATAGTAAAGTACAACACATGGTAAGAGACATGCTCAGACAGGTAAAATATGACAAAAAACATGGCGATTACTAATCGATTATCGATCACAATATGACTGATAATCGATTATATTTTCAGCTCCGATTAGCCAGCCTTATTCCTGATCGGCTTCGCCGATTCGTATTGCATCATAATCACTCGCACCCCTTCTGATGAGGCCTCGCCACTTAACTCGGTCCTGTGCAATTTTTCCCCACGACTCTGTAAGTATTTCGAAGTCCTTAAGGGGAAATGGAACGCCTGGCAGATTTTTTCCGCCATTTTTCGAAGGGGACAACTGTCGGGACTTCCTGTTCGCTTTTCTATAAGCCCTGTTCCACTGAAAAAGGGTCTACACCATAATAAGATAAAAATTTGCTCCAGAGGGAGCAAATTCTTTCCTTTAAGAGTTGACCCCTAATGACATGGGAGACAAAAATACTTTTGCAGGAGTTGCCTCCCCTGAAGGCGTTCCCATTTCCCTTAAGGGAGTCTTTGAAAGTGACCTTGTACAGTATCATATCTTCTGACCACTATGGAAAGATTTTCCAATTTCTAGTTATCCATAGAGGATTTTCTTTGGCAAACGTTTCTCGGAAACCCTGGTGACAGGTAATAGTCCATCAAATATATGTAGAGTTATACCCGTTTGAAATTTTCGGTAAAGTTTTCGTTTCCGGCTATCTCCTCCTACAGTTTACATCTGATTAAACAATGTTCGACCATGTCGGGAATTAAGCATATTGTTTCGTGGTTACACACTACCAAAAATCAGAGTTATCCCCCTTTGAATTTGTACGTTTCCAACGAACTCATATACATGTAGTTTACAATGTATTTTCATTCCAACGGACACTTAGTAAACAATTACATCATGATGTGGAGCAGCGCATATTGCTTTAAGGTTACAGCACACCAAATATTAACAAAGTTATGCCTCTTTGAAAATATCTGTATTTTTCCGGCTTACTCTTCCCACGAAAAAAAAAAATGAAAACAACAACATAAATAACAACAACAAAAAATGAATCTGATCATTCTGCGAAAAAGGCAAAGTTCAAGCAATTTGTGGAAGAAGTATAAGTTGAGCGGTTTTGGATAGTTTAACTTGGCTATTATCTTTTTCCAATTTAACATTAACACAGACATTTTATAAATCGGGCTGTCAAACTAAAGATATGTAAATTACATTTCTAAGATATTGATACTGTCGATGGTAACCCATAGGGCATCCCAGAATATGTTATCTCTTTCACTCCCGAATACCTCAAATGGAGTCTCTCAGCTTTGAATAACGACATGTCGATGATTACTAGTAGCGGTTTAAGTAAGGATTATGAATACAGTTGAACAGCAATTGCTCGAACACTTTTGTGACCACGACAATTCGTTCGAGAAAAGAGGCGATCGAGTCTCTGCGGGTTAATTACAGCATCAGATCAGATGGTATATTGGAAATGCTATTTCTATATTCTATAAAATTAATGTATGTTGTGTGTACCCGTAAGAATCGGCTATGCTGTGTGTACTCATTAGAATCGCCCCAAGGAGGCGATTCTAATGAGTACTAGGGCTGGCTAATCGTAGTGAAAAGATAATCGATTATCAGTCCTGTCATTGCGATCGATAATCGATTAGTAATCGATAACATTTTTTCATAATTTTACTTGTCTGGCTTTCTATCTGAGCATGACTCTTACCAAATGTTGCACTTTATCATACCGGTATGTATATTTGAACAGAAATGCCTGAGCAAACAGTGTAGACCCAGATGAGACGCCGCATTCTGCGGCGTCTCATTAGGGTCTGCACTTTTTGCCACTCATCCAGCTATTTTAGGCATAATTTTGGGTAGTAAATTGTACCTAACAAGTAATCAATTATCATCAAATCAAAAATGATGATCATTTCAGTGGAATTTATCGATCGATGAATCGATTATACGATTAATCGTGTCAGCCTTAATGGGTACACACAACATAAATGCATTATTTATGAAATAAGTCACAGCTTGGCGGCCAGTTGTAAACTAGATCAAATCTCAAGCGCGTAACGCGAATGATTTGTCCTCTTACAACTGGTCGACAAGTTTTAATTAACCATGGTAAAGGAGTGAGTGAGTGAGTGTTTGAGTTTTACGTCCCACCATACGAAGACGAGACCTCTGTTTAAAGTCTAATCCGAAAGTCTGGAGAAGCCCGGGATCGATCCTGCAATCCCTGAATTACAAGGCGAGTAGCGTAACCACTTCACCACGTAGGCTTCTAACCATAGTAAAGGAACCATCGGGATTCAAGCCCTTGAATCATTACTGTAGACGTTGATGCAACGTTGATTAAACATCATTTGGGCCCCGTCAAGCGATTTTGGTACTAATCGCCTATGCGAGCAGCGAAGGTTCAGGCGAGCCTGCGCATCCGCGCAGTCTCGCCAGAACCTTCGCTGCTCGCTCATACAAGCAGTGAATCAAGAGGACCCTTCAGCCAGAAAGCCATATCCCTGGCCCCTCTGAATGGCTGGGCATGCGCAGTTAAAATTTGTCATGACGGAATGCTCGAAGACACAAATTCGCTTGGCGGGGCCCATTTGTCCAATGGGTTGCTTCGATCTACAGGGCTGACAGGGTAAAGTATTCTAACAAGGGAGACTACTTGAGATTTTCTGTTTCCGTTCCTGTTAGCCCAGACCACCAAAATAGGGGAAAGACTTTGCTCCCCATATTTGTAGTGAGTGAGTGAGTGTTTGAGTGTAACGTCCCACAAACAGCTAAGGTCATACGGAGACGGGACCTCGGTTTAAAGACTCACCCGAAAGTCTGGAGAAGCCCGGGATCGATCCTGCGATCCCTGGTTTACAAAGCGAGTAGCGTAACCACTACACCACGGAGGCTTCTATCCCATATGCGTAGACCCTCTTGTCAGGACATTTAAAATAGTTGGAGTATATTTAAGCAGCTAGAAAAAAGGTGACTTTCATAAACTTTTAAGGATCTTTCTCTTTTAAGGCCAGGGCCCAGGATTACAATCGATACTTAAGTTAAGGTCGACTTAACGATTTAAGGAGGAATTAATATCTTAGTAAAGTATTTCCTTAAAAAGTGCATTCGAAAGCCACCTATTTCATTTACTTAGCTAAGTATTTAACTTCGGATAAAGACGTAGTTTTGACGGAAATTTTCACGACGATCAGCACGTAAGTTTCAATTACACATTGATGTAGGCGGCCCACAATTTTCCCGATATCTGTCAAAAATCACTTCTTCTGTTTCATTGAAAGGAGACAATAGAAAATATGATGGTTTAGTTTCCATCCATGAAAAATGTTTTATACACTATAAAACGTGTTCATTTTAGGATCACACTCGATTACGATTTGTGCGGACAAACATTGGTCACAATGTAGCACCACGCCATATTCCAAACGCTGTTTCTACGGGGTCCTTTTAGAAACAAGAAATCATACAATATTTGAATATACAAACCAAAAGGCTTATATGCAGTGGACGGTCTGACTCACATCACTTTGCCTGGGTAGGCTTAGTCCTTTTAAGCTGTTTACCAGTGCTCGTGCCAGTGTGGTCAGTTTCAGCTCTACATGAAAGCATCATGCAGCCAAATCTGAAGCCCCGAGGGGTGGGGGCGGAATCGGTTTTATAGAGTCTGTCCATTATTCAACCCTTCTCATGCCGTTAGGCGTATTGCATAATATTCAATACAATCTGGTACAATAATAAATATATTCTGCACTATGGTGAAGAACAGGGAAGACTCCCGCAGAAACCACCCCAAACATAACCCCGGCTACAATATTGTTTTCGGATGTCATTATTATACATGTATGTAGTTGATATAGTCATTAACGACTAGATCAAACATCGTGCAGACAAACACGGAGAAAAACCGTAGCTCCAGTCGGAGTAAAACAAAGGAAAAAAAATGTGATATAAAATCTCTGTACATTCCATCTCGGATTGCCCCGTCTTTTTATGAATGTGGTCCTTATCTGCGTATTACCTTACAGTTGATGAGGCATAAAGCGCTCACTCACTCACCTCACAAACACACTCAATCACTCACATGCACAAGCCTACAAGGGGGTGGAAGGCCCCCGCCCATCGAGGCTTGAAGAAATAGAGGGGCTGCTTGATGCTTCCACGCAGAGCTGAAATCGACCCGCACACGAGTACTGGTAATCCGTTTAGAGGATCTAAGTCTGCCCTGGTAAAGCGGTGCGAGAATATAAACCCTATTGGTTTCATTGGGCGGCAGGGCTTGAGATGTCATTTCATCTCGATGTCGGGTAAAAGTCCCACAAAATTGGAAGCAACGTCTCCAAAATGACCATTACAGTATTGACGGGGACGTTAAACCTCAAATCATACAAAACAAACAAGGGAGGTGGTACGCCTCAAACTTATTTTTATTTAGCATTTCAAGGCAAGGAGTATAAGCTTATGATTGGTTGCGGCCAATATCAGTTGGACACCCCAGTGACGCAAGATACACGTCACCTTGCCTCACCCAACCAGCACAAGCCGACCACACGCGACCTCCAGTAAACCACTTAGAAGGCTTAAGCCTGCCCAGGCAAAGTGGTGCAAGTCGGGCCGTCCATGCATATACGAGTTTGATTGGGCGACAGGGCTTGAGATGTAATTTCATCTCAATGTCGGGTAAAAGTCCGTCAAAATTGAAAGCAACACTTCCGAAATAAAACCTAAATAGTGTTGCGAGGACGAATCTCAAATCAACCAAAAAAAAAAACAAAAAAAACGAAGTGGCTATTGCCAGTTAACTGGTAATAGCGGTTTTACGATAAAATCGCTATTGCCAGTTAACTGGTAATAGCGGTTTTACGATAAAATTGCTATTGCCAGTTTACTGGTAATAGCGATTTTATCGTAAAACCGCTATTGCCAGTTGACTGGTAATAGCCATTTTAACGTAAAACCGCTATTACCAGTTAAAAGATTAATATAAAATATCTTATGACAATTTTTTATTGTTATTGAAGCATGAATGAAAACGAACTACTGAAAATAAACAAATGAATGAATTTCTGACACGTAGACATACATATATGCGAATATTTTCGGAAGAAATATGTAAAAGGTATGTTCCTACTGCTTCCAACAACACAGTATATAGGTACTAGAACTGTCTCATCGAGGTGGTTCTAACGAGTAACGGGTAAAGAATGACATTTGGTTTCGGACAGAAATATGAACAATAATGTGGAGTGGGGTTTAGGACCTACATGATCTATATTGTAGAACAATTACGGAAACACGCCTATCTAAACATATTACAAGGAGCGTGATGACTCAAGTGGTTAGTGCACTTGCCTCTGATGCTAGAGGTCTTGGGTTTGATCCCTGTCAGCCAGCGTTGATAAAATTTCAGTGTCCAAACACGCTAAATTGGCATCATTTGCAGGGTGAAAGGTAATAATATGCACCGTCCTTTGTGTCACGACGTTAACTGGAGGCTCCCCTGTGTATGAAGGACCATCAACTGTGCATTACACGATTAATATGTAGACAACACTTGCCGAAAATGCCCATGAGGGCATAGATAGATAGATAGATAGATAGATAGATAGATAGATAGATAGATAGATAGATAGATAGATAGATAGATAGATAGATAGATAGATAGATAGATAGATAGATAGATAGATAGATAGATAGATAGATAGATAGATAGATAGATAGATAGATAGATAGATAGATAGATAGATAGATAGATAGATAGATAGATAGATAGATAGATAGATAGATAGATAGATAGATAGATAGATAGATAGATAGATAGATAGATAGATAGATAGATAGATAGATAGATAGATAGATAGATAGATAGATAGATAGATAGATAGATAGATAGATAGATAGATAGATAGATAGATAGATAGATAGATAGATAGATAGATAGATAGATAGATAGATAGATAGATAGATAGATAGATAGATAGATAGATAGATAGATATTTTTTCTTATTTCTGCTCCTAACATAGATTGTGGGCAATGGTTAGAACCGCCTCGTCGAATAAGGGAAATAATGTAAACCCCTACAAACACCGGTTTTTACTATATAAAAGTGTGCTTTAACGGGGTTTTGCTTGGTGTTTGATGAGAGTTTACGTCCTCGTCAAGACTAATTAGGTCATATTTGAGACGTTGGACTTTTACCCGACATTGAAATGAAATGTCATCTCAAGCCCTACCGTCCATAGAAAACGCTAGAATTTAAGGACGGGTCCGACTAGCATCACTTTTTAGGGATACAGTCCTAAACTGGCGGAAATGTGTTAGACTTAATTGGGATAATTTCACTTTACATATTCAAAGTTTCCCTAGCTTCGTTGTAATAAAACTGACAGAACCAACTGTCTTTCTCTTCTTGTTGTTTTCTTTTCAGACTTCTTACTCGTACATGTACGTGCAGCACCCTCAAATATGTCTATGTGTCCTCATTAACTTACACATTTAAAAACAATTCAGTCTTTATTTTGCTACGAGTAAGAAGTCTTACTTTTGTCCGAGAACTGGAATTCACTTACATGAAACATGTCTTTGTAATCTAGCTGGCTGGGATTACATGAAATACATGTTGAACAACATAGATTGTGGATACTCGATAGAACTGCCTTGTCGAGGCGATTCTATCGAGTCCCAGCAATCAATGTTTTGAACAGATGTATGAAGAATATCTTTTAGCTTCTTAAATTTCCATTTCTGATCAAAATTTGGCAATGTACTTGTATAGGCGTGTTTTTGTAATGTATGTTTGGAATAACAATTCATTATGAAAACGCGCCTATAAACATTTACTGTCTAAATTTACTGATATACTTCATATTTCTGCCCTAGACTCACTAGAACCCCTTCAAAAAACTGGTTTTATCAATAACCCGCATTCTTGGACTGTTACCGGACTTTGAGATGAATTGACATCTCAAGCCCTATCGTCCAATGAAACCAATAGGGTTTGTATGCATGGGCGGTCCGACTCGCATCACGCTTTAAACTTCTAAGTGGTTTACCTGTACTCATATGCCATGCGGCTGGTTTCAGTTCTGCATAGAAGCATTATGCAACCCATTCTATTTCTCTTGAAGCCCCGATGAGCTGGGGCGATTATGGATTACATATGCAAAATATGGAAATGCTTGGTCAAAGCAGAAAAACAAAAACATGCATTTAAGCCATTACATTCATAACTGTAAATGGAATAATTCTGCACGTCAACTGGCAATAGCGATTTTACGTTAAAATTGCTATTACCAGTTAACTGGCAATTACGATTTTATCGTAAAACCGCTATTACCAGTTAACTATCAATAGCAATTATATCGTAAAACCGCTATTACCAGTTAACTGGCAATAGCGATTTTATCGTAAAACCGCTATTACCAGTTAACTGGCAATAGCGATTTTATCGTAAAACCGCTATTGCCAGTTAACTGGCAATAGACCTTTCCAAAAAAAAAACTTCTTTGTATTTAATAAATTTTGATATCGCGAATCTTACACAAATGGTCCTTTCATATGAAAGTTACGAAACGGGCATTCGAATTGGATTTTAAATTGGATTTTATTGCCTTTACTATGACCATTTGCCCTGCAAATGTACATCGCTGACATACGTTACAGTTGTTCCCGCCAAAATAGAAATTATTTACATTTCAAGTGAAAATACTAATGTAAACCTATAGAAAACAATGCAGTTCATACTTCCATGAACGCATCAAGTCATATGATTTTCCATGACGTCAAGTGACGCCAGTCTAAACCATGGTTCTCTATGATCTCATTGGGCGTTCCGCTCTTTATAGAAAACTGCGTGTAAATGTTTTTCAGCTTTAACAGTTTGCCTTTAAAGTGAGGAAAAAAGAATGTAAATATAAGAAATATTTTTTCGATGTTCATGAAGGTATGAACGACAGCGGGTCGCTAGCAAAGTTTATATGAACCCCTTCGGAGTTCATTTACTTTGCAGGCGACCCTGTTCGTTCATACTTTCATGAACAGCAGAAAAATAAAAGTCATTTCTTAAATGCACGTGGCGTCATACTATTTCATGACAATGAATATAAAGACGGCATATGATGGTTGTGAACATTGTATGCGTAAAAGTAGCAGGACATGCATAAGCGTAGGAACATGGACCCGCTGTGCCACAGGATCAGTTTTTAAATAACAGACAAAAGTGATATGCGCCAGCCTCATTCCCCAAACACCCCCATCCCCCCCACACAAACCTGTCGGCCCCACCCACCCATCGGGGCATGAAGAAATAAATTGGCTGCATGACGCTTCCACGCAGAGCTGAATCCGACCGCACACGAGTACTGGTTTCCCACTTAGAGGATCTAAGCCTGCCCATAGGGGCTTGAATCTTTTTTTTTTCTTTTTTTTTTATGATTCAAGCCCCTATGGCATGCCCAGGAAAAGCGGCGCGAGTCGGACCGTCCGTGCTTATAAACCCTATTGGTTTCATTGGGCGACAGGCTTGAGAAGTCATTTCATCTCAATGTCGGGTAAAAGTCCCTCAAAATAGGAGCAACGTCTCCAAAATGACCTGTATATAGTTGAAAGGGACGTTCAACATCCAATCAATCAATCAAACATACACACACCTACCCTGACAAAAACAACCAAGTCGTTTAAGACCCCCTTTCGCTTGTAAGAACCTTCCTACACCGAACAATAAATTGTTACCCTGTTACCAGTATTATACAGTATTATGTAAAGGGAAGTTTTTATACAGCTCTATCGGTCGAAAACTGTGACACACCAAGGGAGAAATCCCAGTTGTTTTATACCAAGGAGGAAAAAAAAGTGGCTCGACCGGGACCCGAACCCAGGGCCTCTTGAATATGATGCAAACACTTTACCGTCTGAGCTACCGAGCATGACTGGTAATTTCGGGCAAATAAAAGCTCTCGTGTGTGCCATTGTTGATATATACATTCTTGTGTCAAGGTCAAATCTTAAAAGTTAAGGTACCTACCTGGGTTACCTTAAATATTTAAGGATATTCTCTGGTTAAGTATCGACTTAAACGAAAGAAATTCTTTGTAGTTCACTTTATACGACAGTTAAGTAAATACTTAGTTTAAGTAGGTACTTAAAATTTAAGTACGCATTGTAATCCTGGGCCCAGATCTATTAGAACACCCGTCCATCCGCTGCAGAACTTGGCGTCTCACATCTGAGCCGAGACAGGCTCGTTTTTACAGCGATGAGAGACATGTACCAGATGTACTAGAACCCCCAAAACGGGTACCCTGGCAAACGGTGCAGGCCCAGATCAGACGTCGCAGAACGCGGCGCCTGATCAGGGCCTCCACTGTTTGCAAAAAGTTTTCAAATAAATTTTTAAGAAAACACAACCTGACATCCCTTAACTTTGAAACGGACTCCTGGTATATATAAGGTGGAAGGTTCCATTTGGTACCAAAAGGGTTAAGAGATAGCGTTTATAACCACCAGACCTCGGAGGCATGTTAACAGAATCTACCCCTCAGATCAAGAGCGACCACAATAGAATCATTATTCACCATCGATGCACTAAAATATTGGGGGGAAATGGTATCTGTCACAATGAGATGTGGCAACACTTTAATAGTAATAATAATAATAATAATAATAATAATAATAATAATAATAATAATAATAAACCGCTCCCTCGTCAGACCTCAAGCATGTTTGTGATAGGGTAACAACACAACATGACAAAACCCTTTTCAGGCGTCCCATACCGTTTGCAGGTTTGTTTTGATAAAATACTGGTCTGGATGGCAAAAGGCTCATCTGGATCTACACAGCTTGCATAGACTCATTGTGTATTTGTATCGGTTTGATTATACTACACGCCCATAAACCAGGGGTCGTGTCGGCCCCCGCCCATCTAGGCTTAGAGAAATAGATGGGCTGCATGATGCTTCCACGGAGAGGTGAAACCGACCCGCACACGAGTACTGGTAAACCGCTTAGACGATCTAAGCCTGCCCAGGCAAAGCGGTGCGAGTGTCGGACCGTCTACGTTTATAAACCCTATTGGTTTCATTAGGCGACAGGGCTTGAGATGTCATTTCATCTCAATGTCCGGTAAAAGTCCCACAAAGTTGGAAGCAACGTCTCCAAAATGACCTTTACAGTGTTGACGGGGACGTTAAACCTCTAATCAAACAAACAAACAAACCAGGGGTCGTGAGTTCGATCCCACGATTTTCAGACTTTCGGAGTCCTGGTGAAGGATTGTCTAAGGACGTGTCATCAGAAAACAATTCTGATTCTGAGTCCCGTCTCCCTTTGCTGTTGTGGGGGACGTAAAACTCAAACACACACAAACACACAAGTGGAAAACCGACTCACCAACGCCGTCAGTGTTTTTATTATAGGATACAAAAACAAGAGGGCCATGATGGCCCTGGATCGCTCACCGGATCCATAGAGTAACAAGGAGGCCCCGGGGAGGGCCATTATTGACCCAGGGCTATAATGTGCATAATGTTGAGGGAGGTCTAAATAGGTGAATCTTCATACCAAATACCAACAAAGGCTATAATTTGAACAATCTTGGCAAAGGTCCACTATAGACGAAGCGAAACACCAAATATCAAAGACCTGGGCCTTACGGTTTCCGAGAAGAAGATTTTTTAAAGATATTCCCTACATAAGCCTATGTAAAACCAAATGCACCCGGGGCCATGGTGTTTTTGGCCTCAGGGCTATAATTTAAACAATCTTGATAGAGGTCCACAAGATGAAGCTTCACACCAAAATCAAAGACCTGGGCCTTGCTGTTTCAGAGAAAAAGATTTTCAAAGATTATCTCTATATAAGTCTATGTAAAACCAAAGGGTCCCGGGGTGGGGGCATTTGTGGCCCGAGGGCTATAATTTGAACAATCTTTGTAGAGGTCCACTAGATAAAGCTCCATACCAAATATCAAAGACATGGGCCAGGCAGTTTCAGAGAATAAGATTTTTCAAGATTTTCCCTATCTAAGTCTATGTGAAACCAAAGGGCCCCGGAGAAGCGGTCCACAATATGAAGCTTCATACCAAATATCAAAGACCTGGGCCTTGCGGTTTCAGAGAAGAAGGTTTTAAAGATTTTCCCTATATAAGTTTATGTAAAACCAAAAGGCCCCGGGGCTGGGGCATTTTTGGCCCCAGCACTATAATTTGAACAATCTTGGTAGGGGTCCACTAGGTGAAGCTTCATACCAAATAGCAAAGACCCGGGCCTTGCGGTTTCAGAGAAGAAGATTTTAAAAGATTTTCCCTTTATATTTCTACGTAAAACCAAAGGGTCTCCGGGGGGGGGGACATTTTTGGACCCAGCACTATAATTTGAACAATCTTGGTAGTGGTCCACTAGATGAAGCTTCATACCAAATATCAAAGACCTGGGCCTTGTGGTTTCAGAGGAGAAGATTTTTTAAGTTTTCGGTGAAAAAAAAAATTTGGCTCCTGTGACCTAGATGTGCAACGGATCGGAACCATTTGAACAACTTTGAAAGGGACCACGTAAGGATCTAACCCCGGTATCCGTGACGGTGTCTTCCGAGGTATTCCGATTTCTCTTAAGGCTCTTCAGACACCTTCACGGTTCAAGGCGACCTTTTTACATGCTAAATTTGCGAAGGAAAATTGTTCGCACTTCCTGTGTCTTTATTTCGCATCGTTTGCATATATCAGTACCAGCATTCACTCGAGAAATCTTTTCTTTATAATTTAGATATATATTCAGTTTTGCAACGCCATCAGGCAATAAAATATTCGACGGCAATGACACCCACTGTTTTCGACTCAACGTATTTTTCCAACAGCTGCCGAGGGCAGTGACACAACGAGAATACCGCGGGATTTCAGTTGGCGGTGATAATATAAATTTCTTCAAGGAAAATCGAATGAAATACCGCATATGATCCATACTGCGTGTGGTGTGGTGTGTGTGTGTGTGTGTGTGTGGGGTGTGTGTGTGTGTGTGTGGGGGGGGGTGCGTGCGTGCCCACGTGCATGCGTATGCGTGTGCGTGCGCGCACATACGCGCACGACCATTTAAATTGTGGATTAAACTTATTACCAAAAAAGTTTTCAGTAGGTACTTAGCAGCGCTGATACGGGTGGACCGATTGTCCCAGAGAGTCAGAGAGTAGGCCTCGAAAATAGTGGGGGAACTGAGACTAAAACTGTTTCGTTTCACCCTTCATCGCCAGTATTTTAAACAAACTGTAGACCCAGACAAGGTGCTCCGTTATGCGGTGATCTGGGCCTACTATGTTTGCCAGTGACTCCCTTCACGGGCCCAGTCGTGCCTTCGCCATCGGGACTTAAATAAATAGATTGGCCGCGCAGAGCTGAAACCTACCGAACTTGACTGACATCTAAGCATGAGCAAACAAAAAAAAAAAAAAAACAAAAAAAAACTATATAATAATATTTATAAATGAATAAATAAATAAATAAATAAATAAATATATAAAATAAAATAAAATAAATTTGTGAGTCAGACCATGCTTTATACCCTGGCGGTTTCTTTGGGCGGTAGGGCATTGGATGTCATTTCATTTCAATGTCGGGTAAACTTTTTTCCCCGAAACGACACCCACCTCCTCACCCAACGAGAGGTGGACCCCTTTATGCCCTCCCCTTACCAGCGCCTTCGGCGTTCGACGAATGTCTATGACCGTTCTACTTTTCAAAAGCTGGGCAAGAACCTCCATACTTGAATTTCTACAGAAAATATTCTTTTACAGCCATTTTTAAATTTTTATTTATTTTATCTTTTACAACCATTTCATTTCACTTACATCAAGCCACCATTAATCGGATGTGCCTGAAAAAAAAACAAAAAAAAAAAAAAAAAAAAAACACACACACACACAAAAAGAAAACAACAACGGAGTACCGTGAAAAAATATAATTACCTTTTGTTACAGAAACTAACATTCGACCCGAGGGAGACTTATGGCAACGATCGTCTCAGACCTAGCAATTAATTGCTCTTAACCACTAGTTCAAGAAGGGCTGTTATTTCGAAGTTATAGAAGATTTTTTTTCATTGTAAGATCGAATTTTATTTCACCGAATGAACACCAAAAGAAGTCTTTGACGAGTGTCGAAACCACGAATGAAATACAACTTTGGTGTTCATGGATGATTCGCTTGATTAAAAAAATGAACTTAGGCCTACGCTAAAGAAGAAAAAAAAAAAAAGGAAGAATAAAATTTTCTGCTTCTTAAATTGTAACAAATTGTCATTATTAATGCAATTTTAAAGCATCAGCCGTCACCACAGAGATTGAACTTTTTCCGTGGTGATTTCGAGGTGCTCATCGGGTTAACAAGGTATAGTTTTGTGTGCTAATCGTACGATTGCCTCTTGAAAAAAAAAACAAAAAAAAAAAAAAAAACACAACTTTGAATGTTACTTTTTCGTATCAACTGGCTGTTACAGATAGTGGTTAACGTCGTATCATAAAGATCATATGACCACACGTTACTTGCACGTGACGCCATGGCCCCGTTACTACCCTGTTTTGTTACGAACTTCTTTGGCGATAAAATCTAATTATGGACAGTTTCATAAATTTCATATGAAAGGGCCACTCTTGTAAGGTTCTCTGTAAATCAAATGGTTCACTTGAAATTCACATTCAAATAATGTCCGCAGTTGCTAAGCTTCTCTGGCATCGCCGTATATTAGTTACGTATTCTAGCGTTGGTCGCCTATACAGCCAATAGTCAAAGCCAGTGATATATTGAATGACAAATCACTAGGCGAAAAAGCGTGACGCGAAAAGCCGCCGTTTTATGACGTTTTGCGACGTCATCGATCGTTTCCTTGACGTTAGACGGAGTGACGTCTTTTTCAGGAATAAAGTACGTTACAAAAACAGGTAACTGCATGTGTTACAGTCAAACATGTTGGTGGGATTTCTTCAAACAATGACGGAACGTTGAGAGAATAGGAATGAAAAAAAAAAAAAACACAAAAAAAAACATTTAGTCGACTTCCAGTGTGTTAGAATCGAAATAGATCAGATTTATTGCGTGATTTGTTGAGTAATATATCACAATTTGTCGGTCAGTTGTAAGTAGAAAAATTACTGCAGCTGCGCTCTCGTGATTTGATCTACCTTAAAACTGACCTCCAAACAGTGATATATTACTCAACAAATCACTGCTTGGGCTGATCTTTTTCTTAATTATAACACTAGTCGCCTATATAGCCAATGGTTAAACCCGGTGATATTTTGAGTGATAAATTACTGACAAGAAGAGTCGTCGTTTTATTACGTTTTGCGACGTTATCGATCGTTTCCTTGACGTTAGACGGAGTAACGTCTTTTTCACGCATAAAGTACGTTACAAACACGTTGGCGGGATTTCTTCAAACAGCAGCGGAGTGTTGAGATAATATGAAGGCGTGTTCTTGCATATATACCTATGCGCATGGCTGTTTGAAGCCATTGTCAAATGGGCCGAAAGCCGTGCTCAAACAGCAAAAACCATGTTCAAATCATGAAATTCGCGTGCCGTTTGAACATGGATTTTGAGCTTTTGATATCCCAAGACGGGCCTTGCTTTGTTTACGTTACGTTGAGCGGCGTAACGTTATCGCCCTGAACGTAGCGTTTTAGGGTTCTATGATGACGTCAGATGGTTACTGCGTAACAACGTCATTGTAAACAACATTCCGAAATGGCCGCCATGTTGGTTCGCCGGTCGCATTTCAAGAGTATACATGGAGTTTATATGGAGTTTTTGGGCGTTTTCGTCAAAATTTGCTGTCGGAATCGTAAGTTATGCAAGAACAACGATCATCCATGGTTATTTCATGCATTAACATTTGCCGGATCCCTCGGAAGATGTTTGAACATTCGGCTTGGCGGCCTAATGTTCAAACAGCTTCCTCGGGACCCGGCGAATGTTAATGCATGAAAAACCATGGTTGATCCTTATATTATTAGATTTGAAATAGATCAGTTCTATTGCGTGATTTGTTGAGTATTCTTGCATAAATACCTATGCGCATGGCTGTTTGAAGCTATTGTCAAATGGACCGAAAGCCGTGCACAAACAGCAAAAACCATGTTCAAATCATGAAATTCGCGTGCCGTTTGAACATGGATTTTGAGCTTTTGATATCACAAGACGGGCCTTGCTTTGTTTACGTTACGTTGAGCGGCGTAACGTTATCGCCCTGAACGTAGCGTTTTAGGGTTCTTTGATGACGTCAGAGGGATACTGCATGACAACGTCATTGTAAACAACATTCTGAAATGGCCGCCATTTTGGTTTGCCGGTCGCATTTGAAGAGTTTATATGGAAATTATATGGAGTTTTTGGGCGTTTTCGTCAAAATTTGCGATCGGATTCGTAAGTTATGCAAGAACAACGATCACGCATGGTTATTTCATTGCATTAACATTTGCCGGATCCCTCGGAAGATGTTTGAACATTCGGCCTGGCGGCCTCATGTTCAAACAGCTTCCTCGGGAGCCGGCGAATGTTAATGCATGAAAAACCATGGTTGATCCCTATAATATATCACAGTTTGTCGGTCAGATGTAAGTAGATAAATCACTCGCGCCACGTGCTCGTGATTTGATTTACCATACAGCTGACATCCAGACAGTGATATATTAGTCAACAAATCACTGCTATAGATATACAGCTGATCTATTCCTTAAACGTCGTGCTTACAGTGACTTTATCAACGCCTTTAATGGCGTGCGAATATTCGTGACATAATTTTATGAGACATATTAAATACGTTTACCTAACTGACGTCGAATAAACAGAGGGATGATATATGGTATTTATCGTTGATAAATCGAATTCACAAAATGAGTGAAATGCAGAAAACTCAGATTTTTATTGTTAGAAACAGTGACGATATCGTTTTGAGAAATCTCAATATTTCATTGAAAAGGCATGTAAGAAAAAGGTTAACTGGCCGGTTAAACTTGAAGATAAAAATTATTGAGTCCCATTCGGGGCCACGAATTACCATGGAATATTTATCTATCTACGTGCCTGCCTGTCTATGCACGGGCCTCCGTGGCCTAGTGGATAAGAGTGCTGACTCTTAATCATTAGGTCTCTCTCACCGCTGTGGTTCTAGCCTGGCTCGGGTCACATGTGAGGCACCAACGGTAGGTCAAGTGGGTCACATGTGAAACACCAAGTTCTGCAACGGAAGGCCATGCGGTTTTTCTTCGGCTTCTGCGGTTTTCGCCAACCTCTGATTAACGATCGGCTCAATATGAGTGAAATAATCTTGAAAGCGCCGTAAAACTGAACGAGCTTTGAGCTCCTCTGTGGTCTTTGCATTGAATTATATTCTACTGAGGAATAGTTGAAGGAAAGAAAGAATTTTCCTGGGCAAGGATAAAAAAATGATACCTATATATGCTACTCTGTTGTTTACTTTTGATGCCCTTACTGTTTGTGGATTAACGTCCCCGTCAATACTATTTATTTCATTTTAGAGATGATTCCAAATTTGCGGGAAATGACATCTAAAGCCCTATCGCCCAATGAAACCAATAGGGCTTAATGCTCGGGACGACCTGACTCGCCCAACTTTGCCTGGGCAGGCTTAGTCCGTCTAAGCAGTATACCAGTATTCATGTACTTGCTGTCAGTTTCAGCACTGCGTGGAAGCATCGTGCGGCCAAATCATGCTGTTTCTTCAAGTCCCGATGGGCGTAGGCTATAAAAGACACTGTACCAGAGTGAGTTAATCCACTTACTTGTCGATCCTCGTACCCCATAGTAGTCCAATTTATACAATAAACTCCTGATAGGTATCTTGTCAAAGGCCTTTGCGAAGTGATCTAGTCAGTCTGTGGCCATGGTTTATGACCCCATCCAGATTGTCATTGTAAAATTGAATTAGTTGCGTTTTGCAAGAGCCTTGACTTCTGCTTTTGATTTTGGAGTTTAACGGCCCAGTCAACACTATTTTAGGTTATTTCTGAGCCGGTCAATTTACCTATCCACACTTCTCCTGGACAGACTTATACGTAAGCGGTTACAACCAGTACAGTGCGCATTCTTTCGCCATAAAGTGACAACTGCCCTTCTTGAATCAGCGGAAGGGAGAGAATGACTGTAGAAATGTTTTCATAATCAATCACCACAGAAGAATGTTGCCTTCCCCCGCAGGTATCGAACCCGCGTCCTCCTGATCACCTGTCAGACGCGCATCAGACTGAGCTACCGCGAGGGCGGCAAGAGCTTTGACTTCGATAACCATGTTGACAGTCAGCAAGAATGCTCTCAAAGGCTAGACGCTTGTTGATGTTTTGCAACAGATGCGTGTTAGCGACACTGTCTATAATTTGCTGCATCAGATTTTTTCAGCCGCATTGTGTTTCAGAGGACGTTCAGCGTTAAGTTGACGTTTGTGACGTCATTTTGAAGCCAAATAGACTCTGGATCCCCGTTCAAGGTGTTCTGCTGGAGCACGCACACACACATACATACTCGTTGTGAGCCGTGTTCAGTTACATGTATATGAGACTGGTTACTTAGACTGATGAAGCCTACCAATAATGTA
Source organism: Lucinisca nassula (assembly GCA_963580285.1). Classification (NCBI taxonomy): domain Eukaryota; kingdom Metazoa; phylum Mollusca; class Bivalvia; order Lucinida; family Lucinidae; genus Lucinisca; species Lucinisca nassula. The sequence continues at coordinate 125,723,613 of OY757021.1, forward strand.
CACCTGAATACATTTAAGAAATGAATTTTATTTTTCTGCTGTTCATGAAAGTGAGTCGCGTGCGAAGTAAATGAACCCCTTCATGTAAACATTGCTGGCGACCTGCTCAGCTGTCGTTCATACTTTTATGAAAAGCGGAAAATTGAAGTTTATTTTTAGCTCACCAGAGCTGAAGGTTCCGGCGGACTTATAGCTGACGTGTGATGTCAACACTTTCAAACGACATCTCCTCTGAAGCCACTGGGTCGATTGGGCCGTGTGGTCGATTTCATCTATAGCATCCTTGGGCTGGGGGATTGAAAGTTTGTGTTTTTGTTCCTTAACCCAAACTTGTACAATAGTCAGTATATATATGCTCCATCTTACTAATTGCCACGGGCGTGTATAATGCCCCGCTTGCGGAGCTCTTGTTATTGTTGCAATGGAGACCAAATGCAGAGAGAGAGAGAGAGAGAGAGAGAGAGAGAGAGAGAGAGAGAGAGAGAGAGAGACGAAGAAAGAAACGAAGAAAGAAAGAACGAGGGGGGGACGTTGATTGATTGATTGAGGTTTAACGTCCCCGTCAACACTGAATAAGTCATTTTGGGGACGTTGCTTCCGATTTCTGGGACTTTTACCCGACATTGAGATCTCAAGCCGTGTTGCACAATGAAACCATTTAAGGTGTATAAGGTGTATAAGCATGGATGGTCCGACTGTCACTCGCGCCGCGTTGCCTTGGCAGTCTTAGATCCCATAAGCGGTTTTCCAGTACTCGTGTGCGATCGGTTTCAGCTCTGCAGCGTGGAAGCATCATGCAGCCGATATACCCATATATTTCTTCAAGCCCCGATGGGCGGGGGTCGAAAGAGAGAGAGAGAGAGAGAGAGAGAGAGAGAGAGAGAGAGATTGTCGAAGAAAAAAATCAACTCGCGCTGTTAGCGGCTTAAAATGAGTGAGAGGTAATTAACCGTCAACAATTTACGATGGAAACGGAAAGAAAGAAAGAAAAGAAATAATAAAAAAACCTTCGGCGAATTATTATTTATTTATTTACTTATTTATACACGTTGTTAATGGCAACCAAATCAGAATGACATTAATCAGGCCTCAAGCTTCAGCATCGTTTAGCATTATAAACTTGGGTCAGATAAAAACGACAGGTGCATTGTTTACGTATGCACCGCCATCAAGATCACGCAGTTGCGCAATGTACATGTATGTAAAAACCGAAGAGAAAAAAAAAATACGCGATATGAAAGAAAATGCACTAAAACGACAAGATAGTTTATGCGGTATAGTTTATAATTTCATACATAAAAACATATTCCTTTTCTTGTGTCAATGCATTAGAAAAACCAAGAGGTTTGTGCACCTGTTCTCTCCAGACTGTGGCCAAATGGAGACACCCATCGAAATTCGTGTTTTTTTTTAAATAGGCTGAATCCAGCCGTAGGTGTAGATTTTACCCGAACAGGAAAATAGGAAAATAAAGAAATCTACACCAAACGGATGGGTGGCCAGCCTACTAAGGATCATTCCTGTGAAGTTTGGTCAAAATCCGATCAGTGGTTTAGGAGGAGATGTCGTTTGAAGAAATTGTTTACGCACACACGCACGGACGAAAAGTGATCACAAAAGCTCACCTTGTCACTACGTGACAGGTGAGCTAAAAAACAAACAAAAACACACACGCATAGTCTGACATGGTGCGTGGGAGACTTACCCCAGTATCATTGTCTCAGTGCCTCGCCTTGCATTGTATGACGTAACATAAACGTCATGGTTGCTTAGCCAGTATGGAACGCCGCTGTGCCATCGCGAGGAACTTTTATTTGTTCTTTCTTTCTGCCACGTTCCAGTACGTCTAAACCCCCGAGAGGAACGTGGTATTGCTTGAATTGTGAGGCAACTACAGCGCAGATCCAGATCAGGATCCATACTATTTGTCATGCAGTTTGTGAAATGAACGAAAACATTACTCGGTATATCAAGTAGATCTAATTCTATTGGTGGATAGCCAGAAACCAATTTTTTCAGATGTATGTAGGCCTACCCTTTGGAACTGTTTTTACGGCGTAGCCGTTATGGTTTTGCTTTTGTCCTACATTTTTCGTTATTCCATTGGTCAATAAAACCACATGTCCAAGGAGATGACCATTTCATTGGTCAATGATTTGCATAAATAAATCTACTCAAAAGTACGACAGTTTACTGAAGTTTTAACCTAGGAAATGTTTCGTTTTTTATGCCGGTGAGACATGAATGAAAAATATATACAGTTTCGGCTTGCTCACCGTCTTGTCCTTTGATGACCATACGTCATATGTATAATTGTGTTTCTAGTGAATTCTGTAACTGCTGCGGTGAAAGGTTCCTTTCGCGAAAGGAAGAATTTTCTGCGAAAGGAAATTGTTTGTTTGATTTGAGGTTTAACGTCCCCATCAACATTGTGTAGGTCATTTTGGAGACGTTGCTTCCAAGTTTGTGGGACTTTTACCCGACATTGAGATGAAATGACACCCAAGCCCTGTTGCCCAATGAAACCAATAAAGAGATATAGCATGACAAAAACATGTAATAATCGCATTACAAATTAACAGATGTTTAATTTACAATATATGCTAAATAAAAGTTGAAGTGTATCATCTGTCTTCAGCATACTTTATGTCCTCCATTTTAACACAAAATGGACATTTTCGAATATCATTAATGTTATATAAATTCTGAAAAGGAATAAGTGTAATTTGAGTTTTAATTAGGTGCACATACGATCAAGTTTCCGTCCGTTTGTCTGCTCGTCCGTTTGTTCGTCCGCCTATGCGTTTACCTTCACCATAGCGACAACCCGAAATGTTAACCCTAGAATTTGTGTTCAAAAACAGTAAATGATAACGCATTCTTATTTGTTGTGCATATACTTGAGATCATATGCTCTTGAAATGAGGTCATGTTTTTAACCTTGACCTTTTATATTGACCTTAGCTCAAACAGGCGGGACACCGCCCTCAGCAAAGCTATCTTTCCTCGCGTGAAATCTGAATTGTTTGAATACAGTAAACCAGTTCATAGCTAGACAATTGTTGCTGTCACTATTGTAGCTCATATTGCATGACCCGCAGAAAAAGCGACCGACTGAAGTCGGTTGATTTTCTAAGAGTGCCCTAAAATAACCGTGTCATTCTGTCAGTCTGTCTGTCCGTCCGTAACCCGTTTGTGAAAATTGGTGATAGTGACTTAACCGCTTGGAATATGTAAACAATTTTTGGCATACTGATAGATATCAATGAGATCTAACCATGAACTTACGAAATATTATATTCCATTTAGTATAGGCTCGCCGAGGCGAAAAAATGTGAAAATTTTCGAACTGCTTCTCCTCGGAAACCGTTGGGCCGATTGAAGTCAAATTTCATATGGAGCCTCTATGGGATGGGGGAAACCAAAATTTGCTCATGGGGTCCAGGTCACATGACCCAAATGGCCGCCAAGCCATATATGGTCTGTCTGCCTGTCCGTCCGTAACCCGTTTGTGAAAATTGGTGATAGTGACTTAACCGCTTGGAATATTTAAACAATTTTTGGCATACTGATAGTATCAATGAGGTCTAACCAATGAACTTGCTAAATATTACATTCCATCTAGTATAGCCTCGCCGAGGCGAAAAATGTGAAAATTTTCGAACTGCTTCTCCTCGGAAACCGTTGGGCCGATTAAAGTCAAATTTCATATGGAGCCTCTATGGGATGGAGGAAACCAAAATTTGCTCATGGGGTCCAGGTCACATGACCAAAATGGCCGCCAAGCCATATATGGTAAAAACCCTTCAAAATAGTCTTCTCCAGAACCACTTGGCAGATTTCCACGAAACTTGATAAATAACATCTGGGACGTAGGCCCATCATAATTGCTAAAATGGTGACCCTGGGTTGACCTTGACCTTATTTGTGCCTAGGTCAAACTTTGACACATATACTTTTGTATTGGAAAAGTGAGAATTCATTTTATCCTGCAAACGATTCAGAATACAGTACTAAAGTATTAGATAAATTTTTGCTCCTTACGATAAGGCGCATTTATTTGGGGAACCGTTTTAGGTCCAGGTCACATGACCAAAATGGCCGCCATACCCATATATGGTAACACTCATCAAGCTAAAAGCATCCGGCGGGTCGTGCACTTCAGCTGAAGCACTGGTTTCTAAACAACCTTCCAATTAAATCTACGCCGCATATCTTTTTTAAAGATATTTCTTGTTTTTTTTTTTTTTGTTTTTTTTTTTTTAATTTCATTTTTCTCCTCCAAAGAATAAAGAAAAATAGCTGTGCAAACCATGTCGACCCGGATTAGATGGCTCATACACTGTTTTCCATTTTTATAGGCAGTGTTACATAAGGTCATGTAATTTTCCTCCAGATATTTGCTCCGAGTTTTCTCGTCCACCTTTAATTAAGGACAGACTTATTTGAGATACATGAATATACGAGTACGTAGTATTGAATGGCACGCAACACCAGGAAAGAAGCTCTTGTTTTCAGGTTGTCCAGGACACATTTCGATACTTTAACTATTTGCCATCCTATTACCACGCCATATTTTCACAGTCACTTGAAGTAATCCCTGTAATTAGACCATTGTGACTAACGAAGGCTCAGGTCAGCCTGCGCATCCGCACAGTCTTCTCTGCTACAGACGCTGGACTACCCAAAGATAGATAAGCGAAAACTCCTTTACTGGATAGATATATATGCAGGTTGATCTGAGTCGCAGATTTTCATTCTATTTGCTGTCGTGCGATGGCTCCGTAACACTGATATACTCGCCCCCGCCCATCGTGGCTTGAAGAAATAGATAGGCTTCCACGCAGAGCTAAAATCGATCGCACACGAGTACTGGTAAACCGCTTTGAGGAGCTAAGCCTGCCCAGGCAAAGCGGAGCGAGTCGGACCGCCCATGTTTATAAACCCTTTTGGTTTCATTGGGCGACAGGGCTTGAGAAGTCATTTCATCTGAATGTTGGGTAAAAGTCCCACCACATTTGATGCAACCACTCCAAAATGACCAATACTGTGTTGACGGGGACGTTAAACCTCAACTCAAACAAACAGATCACAGATATACGTTTAGGAGCAATTATTGTATGCGCCTATGGACCATAGACGTTGGGTTTAACACGGCAATACAGCCAATAGTTACCCACAATGCAGGTTGACCTTTAGATTTTATGCAACAACACGTATAAGCTTTCACAAGAAGAAAAGGGTGGCCCATAACAAGAATAAGCTTTCACACAACAAGAGACCCAGCACAGATCTAGCCAATTGCTATCACATTTCTACAAGCCCATATTTGCTATCATATTTGTACTATGGTTTGTTATTTCCCTTGTCAACTCTTAAGATGCCACGAAAGACTGCATCTGAAAACGTCGTCTGTTTATGTCCTCTGATGTATCTTCCTGCAAACTTTGTAAAACTATCTTTGCATACAGGCGAACAGTGTTGTCCCGTATCAGACCGCTCATAGAGGAGCAGTCTGGTCTGAGCCACACTGTTCGCAAAAAATGACTCTCAAAGAAACCAGCAAACAACAATTAAGACGACAATTGTCACGATAGGCATTTAAAAGGTTTTGCTGAAGCAGACTGCCTTTCTGGTATAGGTAAAGTAACATTGTGTTTATAGTGTTGTAATTGTACGACCCAATGAAGCGCTAAGCTCATATCGGACCCGTTAGTTACCTATACGTTTTCTGAATAGGCTTAGAACCTCTTAGTGATTTGCCATTTTAGTGAGACCTCTCCCCTCACCCCACCACATGGACACGTCAGTAACTGACAACTGTTGGTGGGTCAACGGCCGACTCCTCAAGCAACCGTTTGTCTCATGCTGTCTCCCAAGAGATGGGGCATTAGAAAAGGGAAAGGCAGGAAAGAGTTGAAGGAAAAGAAAAATAAAGAAAGAAGAAAAGAAAGCAGCCCCCATTCCGCACCTGCTGCAAGCACAACATGCCCTTGGCCTTCTGAAGCCAAAACAGTAGAGCGCAAGGGTACTGAAACCTACACAGCACCTTCAGACCGACCCCAAACCTCCAGACTGTGTAAATGGGAAATTCACAAGGCATACTGAGCAGTTTAAAAAGCCATCCCACATGGGCACAGCATCTTTGTCGTTTATGCACATCTGACAAATAGTCACTTTGTTTAGGGAAAAGGTTTCTTACACTCTTGTTGTTTTCAAGGGAGGCAACGTTACTTTAACAATCCTTGTTGCAAAACTGTGTAAAGACCGGACTGCTCAGGTTCCACACGGTTTGCTTGTATTCAAAAATGTTTTGAAAAGGTTTGCAAGAAGACATAAGAAGACGACATTAACAGACGACTTTTAAGGTGCATTTTCCTTGGCATCTTAAGGGTTAAATGTAACCATCACGAAAACACTCCTATATAATTTTGACCCCCTTGAACACACTTTTATAAAGTAAAACTGGGGTTTCCGGGGGTATACAACGTCTCCAAAATGACCTTTACAGTGTTGACGGGGACGTTAAACCTCAAATCAAACAAACAAACATATAAACGTCCCATGTCGCGGGTCCTGAGTATGAATGTCATTTGACCTGTCACCAGTTACAATTCTGATTCTGATTCTGAGTTAAAATGGCCATTCATTGCACAACTTTTCACACGATGCTGCGGCAATAAAAGAAAGATTTCTATCTGGTACAGTTTTCCCTGAAACTGTCCATAAAAATCACGGTTATGAACGTTCTGAGAGTCGCTCCAGACACAATTATTACTAGAATTAGTGCGTTATCTTCAAAACCCCATAATAAAGCCATATGTCTAAGAGCTATTATTTTGTCCCAAGGATACACTAAGAGCTTTTATGTAATGGAAATTGGTAAGGACTGGGCGAGGATAATGGATGCTGAATCACGTACTTTATACGGATTATTTTCTAATTTTTGTTTTCTGGAAAAAGTCACGTGATGTTATCGCATTAGTATATTTGAGCATAAATTTAAATAGGCAATGGAAAAAAACTATGATTTATTCTGCAATATATACATTTTCCAGCTTAATATAAACCTATATAGAAAACAATGAAGTTTGTTTGTCTGTATTGGTGTTTAATGGCACAGTCAATACTATTTAGGTCATTTTTGAGCCGGTCAGTTTACCTATATACACTTTTCCTGGGCACGCTTATACGTAAGCGGTTAACCAGTACATTGCACATTCTTTCGTCAGAAACTGACAACTGCCCTTCTTGAATCAGCTGAAGGGAGAGATTGACCGTAGAAAAGATTTCATGATCAATCTCCACGAAAGAATGTTGCCGACCCCTGCAAGTATCGAACCCGCGTCCTCCTGATCACCAGTCAGACGCACATCCGACGGAGCTACCGCGAGGCCGGCAACACTGTAGTTCATACTTCTATAAACGCATAGATTCACATGCTTTTCAGTGACGTCAAGTGACGTCAGTCTAAACCATGGTTCTCTACGATCTCATTCGGCGTTGGCGACGTCAACTCTGTTCTGCTCATTATAGAAAAACAGCGTGTAAATGTTTTTTCGCTTTAAAAGTTTGCCATTTAAGCATTTTTTCGCCCGGTGATGAGGAGCAAGGAATGTAAATATAAGAAATAAACTTATTTTTTTTTTCTGCTGTTCATCAAAGTATGAACGACAGCGGGTCGCTATCTAAGTTTTCATGAACCCCGAAACTGCTGTTCATGAAAGTATAAACGACAACGGGTCGGGGTTCATGTAAACTTTGCTAGTTTTATACTTTCATAAACAGCAGAACATTTTGTGTAATGTTACTGTTGGTTGGTTTATTCAAAGATTGCTGATGAGACCGATTCTAGCTCTGAAATGCCTGTTGCAAATAGAACAACAGAGGCTAGAGGAAGACAGCTCTGTTGGGGATATCTTAGCTCTGGCTTTGCGCGCGTTTCTGTCCAGCTTCCCTCGTGTTTACTGGCACCAATTCTGACGAGACCTCACCACTTTGCTCTGTCCTGTGCACTTTTCCCCATGACTCTGTTGTTATGTTGAAGTCCCTGAGGGAGGCTTTGAGGGTGTCATTGTAGCGCTTCTTCTGACCTCCTTGGGAGCGTTTGGTTTGCCCATTTCTAGTTCTCCATGGAAAATTTTCTTTGGCAAGTTTTCCTCAGGCATTCTAGTAACATGGCCTGTCCAACAAACATAATGACAAACAGTGTAGATCGTAAAGAAGCTATCTGATCTGGATATAGGCTGCTCAAAAGTTTCGAACCGTACCGTTGAGAGACCTATGGAAGAGTTTTAGGGCCAGGTATACTATTATTTCCTTTGATAGTGAAAATTTCGACTTAGGATTTCGAATTAGTATCCCGAAATTTCATCTTTTTAACTGACATCTCGACTTACTATCTCGAAATTTCGACTTAGTATCTCGAAATATGAACCTAGTATCTCGAATTTATGACTTAGTATCTCGAAATTTGGACTTAGTATCTCGACATTTCGACTTAGTATCGCGAAATATCAACCTAGTACATGCATCTCGATTTTATGACTTAGTATCTCGAAATTTCGACTAAAAATCTCGACATTTCGACTTATTAACTACGACTATCTCGAAAGTTCTACTTAGTATCTCGAAATTTCGACTTATCACCTAGACATTTCGACTTAGTGTCTCGAAATTTTGACATACTAATAATAATGAGACAATAAATCGAAATTTCGAGTTATTAAGTCGAAATTTCGAGTTATTAAGTCGAACTTTCGAGTTTGTAGGTCAAAATGTCTTGATAGTAAATCGAAATTGCGAATGAATAAGTCGAATGTCGAAGTTTCGAGATACTAAGTCAAACTTTCGAGTGCCCTAATACTCTTTCGTAGAGATCCTAATGATTCGACGGGGTTTCTTTATATGAACCTGGTAAGGATGTGGTACTTGCAAAGGAAATGAAAAGAAAAGAAAAGAAAGAAAGACTAAGGATAAAAGTTTCGTAAACAACTTATTCTGCTTGTTGTGAGAGCATCAAACGACCAGTTTTCAAAATTAGTGCTTCAACATACCGCCGATTGTAAAATACTTTGCCCTGGCATTGATTAGACTTGGACCTTGACAGTCGGGGCTAGGCGAAATAGACTGGGCAGCAGGTTGCATCCACGCAGAGCTGAAACCATAAATAAACCATGCCAACTCAGGGTCAAGGTCACAGGTGAAGGTCACAAGGTTGAGCCTTGATATTAAAGTGCGGCGGGGGATTTGGCTGTCCCTCAGGCTGCTTACTTGCTTATATTAAGACCACCTTTGGGGCTGTTCAAAAGTGTACTTAAGAGCACTCTTGAACAATCTCAACGATGGCCTCATACTAGATGAAATACTGGAACCTTTCAAATACAGTGAAATTCCGCTATTAAGACCACCTAAAATTAGGACTAATTCTGCTTTAAAAAGCTTATTTTGAAGGCTACACTTATTTTTTCTTTTTGTTTTCTGCCTACAATGTCCTCTGGTCAGGGACCACCTTTGGGACTGTTCAAAAGTGGTCTTTAAGACCACTTTTGAAGAGTCCCAAAAGGTGGTCTTACTGTACGTTTTAAAGAAGAATTAGTCTTGATTTTTAGCTGGGCGTAATGAGAGAATTTCACTGTAGTCGCTAAAAGGACGAACTTGTACATAGTAACAGTACATAGTGCCTAGTATCATAAAATTATTGCCAAAGTATTGCTATTGTTGTTATAAAACTCAAAATAGAAACTGTAATGGGCTGTAAATGGCAGTGCCAGCAATAACGACAGATGAGCCGTATATAGCGAGCGAAACTGTGTCGCAGACAGGCGTGCAGGGTGAAGACAACAATCAACATGAGCACTCGATAAGAAGACAACCTTCTCTTAGTGTCCGCCTGAAGAATCTATGGCTAAATGCATAAAGATAAAACGCCAAGTATAGACCCTGATCAGACTGCGCATGCGCAGTCTGATCAGAGTTTACACTTGACGTACATATCCGATGACATGTACAGTGAATTCCGCTATTAAAGCCACCTAAAATTAAGACTAATTCTGCTTTAAAGGCTTATTTAGTAGGTTGCAGTTGTTCTGTCTTTGTATTTTTTTCTGCATACAGTGTCCTCTGGTCAGAGACCACCTTTGGGACTGTTCAAAAGTGGTCTACAAGACCACTTTTGAACAGTCGCAAAGGTGGTCTTAAATTAGGATTTTTACTGTGTTTGATTGTTGCCGCTTACTTTGCCAAGACTCTTTTGTCATATATATGGCAGTGTCGATATGTCAACATTTAGGTGCGTCATGTTGAGTTTTTCTAGAAACATTTAGAAATGGCTGAAATAGTTGCAAATAGCGACGACCCTGATCAGACACCGCTTTCTGCCACTTTCTAATCTTGACACTATCCTGGTTAGGGGTTTCGCGTATAAAATAAGTTAATAGCGGTTATAAATATGGCAGAGACACTATAAAATGCATGAAGTGTTATCATTATTGCAGAAGGAATTCGTTTAGTGTTCTTCTTACAGCAATTTGTTGCAACTTACACACGTTTGACACACTCTCTTTAAAGGTGCATTATTGAGCTACCGGGTCTCAATTTTTTTTTCTGTTTTTTTTATATTCAATTCATACTCCTCTGTAATGTGTACACTTTTGGAGCCAAATAGAGCTTCAGAACTTTGTGAAAATGGTCGTTTTCATTCGTGTTTACCCTTCGCTCTGAACATGTGTTCGGAATTTCTGTTCTAAAAATAAATCTGTCACTTTACACATACATGGCGACAGTATCGTCTCTGAGTTTCGTAACTTATGGCATGGTATTCAGTGTCATATTTTTTCCCATTCAGGCATGGCCTAAGCAAACAAGGCCAAAAATGAACGTCGCATAAAGTCATATATGGGGATTCTATTTTTGTCACGAACTAAAAATAGATCTAACTAGTGTGCGAAACCTAGTTAGGGAATCCCTCTCAAATGCGTTTACCTGTCATCATAATTTTTCGCATTTTTGCATAAAATGCACTCATTTGTATTGTTTTAAAGAAAAATACCGGCTATATGTATTTTATTTTTGGAAGCATTTTTTACCGATAGCTCAATAATGCACCTTCAACCCATTGCATGCAGATCGCGGCGTCTGACCAGGGCCTGCACTATTTGCTAATAAAATTTTCCGTCAAAAATAGAATAAAAACAAAAACGAAAACATAGACCTGACACCCCTTATATGACATATGGACTTGTCCAACATATAGCAATGGAATAGTCCACTAGCATACAATTGGTTAATATAATGGGGCCCTGTCATGAGCTATAGGTCTTATTAATACTTTGACAGGAACGATTCCAATAGTATACAGGGCAGTGCTTTTTGGCTGAACTGGTTTTTAAGGTAACCGGACACTATAAGCACATAGGGGCTACCCCAAGTGCTTTTTGGCTCGACGCGAAGTTATATATACAATCAAAGTACTGAAAGTACTGAGGAAAGTTGGTTTGTCAGGCATTTTTACAGACCAGTTTCCTTTTGAGCTCTAACGGGTGTCTAGCTATTTTGTTGATAAGGTCCCAGAAAGAGCGTCAAAACAAAACGCTCTTGTTAATTTCTCATGCTAACGTCCTAGATTTTCTAAAATATGTGACGAAAATACCAGTATCAACAGGTAACTAACATCACCACCCACCCCACCTCCTTCCATCTGCCCTCAATTGTTTTTAATGGCGAGGGATAAATACGACAACGCTTTTATTTGAATGTAGTCAATAAAATCAGAACATAAACGGTTCCACAGTAATAATAGGTGATGAACGATTAGATGACCAGACGGATTACCAACAGTCTTTAACCCATTTAGTACCAGAAACCCCTAAACGGGTACCCTGGCAAACAGTGCAAGCCCAGATCAGACGCCACAGAACGCGGCGTCTGATCAGGGCCTCCACTGTTTGCTAAAAATCAGCCATTTTCCAAATAAATTTTCATGAAAATACAACCTGACACCCCTAAATTTTGACAAGGACTCTTGCTATATATAAGGAGGAAGATTCCATTTGATACAAAAAGGGTTAATTTGTACTTGATAAAAAGAACAGCCTTTTTAACTGGAATCTATGGTTGTCATAACTTTTGTCCAGAATTCTTACACTTCAGTATTGTTGACACGCTAATTAAACGTGCACATGATAAATAAGAGACTACGCTAAGCGTAGACACAAGCTTTTTGCGTAAAACAATGTTTTGTAAAAGGGGGTACTTGTAATAGAGTACAGATCTATACCTGTGCAGCTCTTCAAGATCCAAGGAAGACGGTGCATTGCGACGAGTTTTACCAGAGTTTGCACTGTTTGCCTACACACTAAGAACCTAGGCTAAACCTCCCTTTTGCAAAAAAAGAAGAAGATACATATGGCCAAATATCAAAGCAATGAGTACAATTAAGAAATCGGGAGTTAAAGAGTCATTTGCAGAAGATAAGGGCTTATAAATATGGTTCGTGTGAACATTTCTTGTTTCTTCTTCTTTTTTTTTTTGTATTTCAGCGCCATTATATTTGAGCCCCGCCAAGCGAATTTGTGTCTTCGAGCATTCCGTCATGACAAATTTTAAATGCGCATGCCCAGCCATTCAGAGGGGCCAGGGATATGGCTTTCTGTCTGAAGGTTCCTCTTGATTTACTGCTTGTATGAGCGAGCAGCGAAGGTTCTGGCGAGACTGCGCGGATGCGCAGGCTCGCCTGAACCTTCGCTGCTCGCATAGGCGATAAGTACCAAAATCGCTTTACGGGGCCCATTTAAAAAGCATGTATAAAATCTTATGAAATCAGGTCTTTTGATAATGCTAACCCAGTTATTGACAAGTTGGGTCTTAAGGACTATTTTTGAGACGGATAAAGGCGGAAAAGCGGTTAGGCGGCCCGGTACCGGATATAGTATTGCGTTAACATAAAAACTTGATCTACAAGATACTCTTATGCTGATCTTCACGTGCTAAAGGTTTGTGTATTTGTTTGAATTGAGTTTTGACGTCCGCGTCAACACTTCATATGCCATTTTGGAGAAGTTGCTTCCTATTTTTGTGGGGCTTTTACCCACACTAAAATGAAATGACAGCTCAAGCCCTGCTGCCCAGTGAAACCAACTGTGTTTATATGCATGGACGGTCCGACTTGCGCCACTTTGCCTGGACAGGCTGACACCTTCTAAGCGGTTTACCAGTACTCATTTGCGGTCGGTTGCAGCTCTGCATGGAAGCGCAATGCAGCCCAATCTGTTTCTTCAAGCCCAAATGGGCGGGGCCATTAATGAACGTTAAACGCACGCAAACGAGGCTAAACGTTTTTTGTAATATTGAATCCTTTCTGGAATTATATACACTACAGTAAAAAAAATCCCCTTACTCACAATGTAAATTGGGGCATATTCAATGTTCTACCACATTTCAGCAAGTCTAATGCTTCCATTATGAGGCATATAATTTGACAGGCTGACCATTTACCTTCCAGAAGAAGCTAAAAAATATGTATGCTGTGCGGCATATTTTGGCCTTTTTGGCAGCCAGTGTCAACAAACCCATACCGCAGCGAATAAATCCAGGCATTTCCAGTGGCCAGTCAGCACAATTTTATGGTTCAATTTAAATCAGCTGCATTTTACAATAGCAAACACCTACTAATATTTCTTCTAATAAACAATAATACTTCTCAGAAAAATAATGACTCAGCACCAGATCCAATCAGAAGCAGCAGAATATTCAATTCTGTACTGAAAGCTCTCCCCAAAGCAAGTGCAGCTTTCATAAAGACCAATTATTTACTGTAGTGCAACCTACAATACCTTTGGAGAGATTCAGTTACAATATTTTGGATGTCAGGTTTATTCTAGTAGTTGTGATGTTAACCCGATTTAAACAGTGAAAACCCTGATCAGACACCGCGCTTTGTGGCATTTATTCCGCGTCTTTACTGTGCCTCTGTGGAACGAACACCCATGTAAACCCCATTTTATATAGAGAAAACTAGGGTTTTCAGAGGTATATAATATTTTGCTTAATTCTGCTCCAAGACATGGGCCATGGGTACTCGAAAGAACCGCCTCAAAGAGGCGGTTCTAACGAGCACCCGCAACGTATAATAGGCTTTAAATTCGGGAAATATCACAAATTGTTATCGAAAAAAGTAACAATTCTGATGATATGAAAGGCTGCACTATATAACACGGGTATGTTATCGTAATGGTGAGGTGACGCACAAGAATCTGAATACTGCAGAATTTGATTTTCATCTACGCTAGCAGTGCCCAACTCACCAAAATCTGGCAACATTTTATTGTCAGTCAGGCTGCGACTACATAGTGAAAAGACAAATGAGCCCCGCCAAGCGAATTTGTGTCTTCTAGCTTTCCGTCATGACAAATTTTAACTGCGCTTGCCCAGTCATTCAGAGGGGCCAGGGATATGGCTTTCTGTCTGAAGGTTCCTCTTGATTCACTGCTTGTATGAGCGAGCAGCGAAGGTTCTGGCGAGACTGCGCGGATGCGCAGGCTCGCCTGAACCTTCGCTGCTCGAATAGGCGATACGTACCAAAATCGCTTGAATGGGCCCAAATGAAACGATTTGTTGTATTGTTCAGACGGATTGTGACTCACCACACGAAATCATTCAGGCTACCACGCCGAAAACAAATACGCCGACCAGTAAGAAAATGCATCATGTAATGAACACCCCTCTATAGAGAAAACTGGAGTTTACCCGTGTATACATTATTTTCCTTATTTTTTTGCTGCGCGACATAGGTTGTGTGCTTGTTAAAACCGCCTCAACGAGGTGTTCTAACGAGCATCCCCAGCCTCTGTTTGAAGTATAAATGGGTAAAAGATCACAAATTTACATCAGAAAAAAGACCCTTAAAATGCACTCTGTCACACGGATGTTTTATCGTAATTGGTCAATAGTAATTTTATATATATGTTGCACGAGCCAGCCCATAGGACTAGAGTTTGACTTCTTGTATCAAGTTATCTCACTGTCTCCTTGACCCCGCCCATCGGGGCTTTGAGAAATAGATTTGGTTGCATGACACTTCCACGCAGAGCTGAAACCGACCGCACACGAGAACTTGTAAACCTTTTAGAAGGTCAAAGCCTGCACAGGCAAAGTGGTGTGGTTCGGACATAAACCCTATTGGTTTGTTTAGGCGAGAGGGCTTGAGATGTCATTTCATCTCAATGTCGAGTAACTATCCCACAAACTTGGAAGCAATGTCTCCCAAAATGACATGAATAGCGTTAACGGGGACGTAAAACCTCAATTCAAACAGAACCTCAAGGTCCCCGCTACATATCTCTGAGCAGCAAAGACACTGTTTAGCGAGACAGCGCTTATGCACAGCATCGCCTGAGTCCATGTAAACCAAGTGACCCTTTGGGCGGGCCATTTTTGACCACAAAGCTATGATTTGAAAAGCTTGGTAGCAGTCCACTAAATGAAGCTAAAGGCTTTGATCTTCTGGCTTCTTAGAGTCCCCCATATGGATCTATGAAAAAATAATAATAATAACCCCCCCCCCTCCAAAAAAAAAAAAAAAAAAAAAAAAAAAAAATGGGAGCAAGGTCTCCAAAATAACATACGAGTTGACGGTGACGTTAACCCTCAAATCAAACAAAAACCGTTGCTCCGCCTATCGGGGCTTGAAGAAATAGATTGGGCCGCATGTTGTTTCCACACAGAGCTGAAACTGACCATACATTGGTACTGGTTAACTGATTAGAAGGACTAAGCCTGCCCAGGCAAAGTGGCGCCAGTCAGACCGTCCAATGCATATAAGCCCTGTGGTTTCACAGGGCGACAGGGCTTGAGATGTCATTTCATCTCATTGCCGGGTAAAAGTCCCACAAATTGGAAGAAGCGTCTCCAAAATGACCTACATAGTGTTTAAGGGGACGTTAAACCTCAGTTCAAACAAAACAAACAGACCAAAACCAACACATTTCTGTAGATAAACCTCATATGCAACTTCGATAATAGCGCCCCCAGGTATTAGACCTTCTGCCTTGCCGTGGCCCTGGGGGCTCAATTCCCACTGGGCACATTGCCGCTGTGGTCTCTGTGCCCACTGGGAAGAGCTAAAGGAAGTACCACCCGTTTGCCGTGGGTGGCGTCCTGTAAGCCGGAAGAAGGGATCCTGGAGGTTGAGGGTTACCTGAGGTGGCGGTGCTTCAGGTACCCAACACGCCTCTTTGGCCTGGCTTTTCGGTGTAGACGGGTGGCCGTGCGGTCCGGCACGGTCAATCGGCTGGTCGCACCGAGCCCTAGAGATACCGCTTTGCTTTCTCTTCAATTCTTTTTGTATCTTTCCTGATACCAACCATATGCCCATTTACTTTACCCTTTTCTGTTTTTTTATCTCTAGAAGGCTGTGGCTAAACGGATCAATCGTGTACGCATTTTGTTTATACGAGTATATCTCACGTGTACCTCCAACACCTGCGAGTTGGATAACCACTCCATTATGGTGTTTCCTTGTAGGGCTCCACGGAGGGCGGAGAGCACTTGGGACGAAACTAGAATTTTTTCCTTATGGCTAATGGAAAAAAAAACATAACCGCAACGCACATAACCGCAACACAGCTAAACGTAAAAAAGACGAGGATTCATCCGAAACGGACGAACCCAGTCAGCAGTCAAGTCAGCAGTCTAGTCAGCAGTCTGAAACTCCAAAACACAACAATTATCCACGCCGCTTCTTGGTGATAACATCACGTGATGATACACGTACGGTGTCAGATTTATCACCTTTTGTGATCGAAAAAAGTATAATGTCCATTGCCGGACATCCAAAAAGTATCAAAAAGCTGAAGTCAGGCGATCTCCTCTTGGAAGTCGAGAGAGAACAGCAGGTCAAGCCTGCTTGGTACCACAAAGCTATTCGATCTCAACGTCAAAGTATCGTTGCACAAAACACTTAATTCATGCAAAGGTGTAATCCGCAGCCCAGAGCTACGTCCGTGCATTGATACGGAGATTATTGAGAATTTAAGAGATGAAGGCGTCATTGGTGTACGTAACATCCAAGTTCGTAGAGGTGGTGTATTAAAGCCAACAAGTACCTACGTGTTGACATTTAATACACCAGTTCTGCCCAAGAAAATAAAAGTTGCATATCTGTCTGTTAACGTAGAGGTGTATATACCAAACCCTCTCAGATGTTATCATTGTCAGGTTTTTGGTCACCACGAAGGCAGATGTCAGAAGAAACAACTCTGTCCAAACTGTGGTGAAGAAAACATGTCGATATGCATCAAAACTGCAAGAATGAGGCCAAATGCGTCAATTGTGGTGACAGGCATGCTGTTTTCTCTCGAGATTGTCCGGCATGGAAAAAAGAAAAAGAAATACTCACTGTCAAATACCAAAGGGGGATAACATACCCAGAAGCGCGAAAAATTGTTGATGAGCGATACACAACACCAACCACCATTTACGCCAGCATCACAAAGGGTGCTGGTGTAAAAGTTTCCAGCTCCGCAACACAGACTGCTGAATCATACATAGCTGAACTGAAAAAATCTGGTGCATGGAGTAGATCCACTCCAGCACCACAAAGTTCAATCAATTTATCAAATGGCGCAATCCAGGTTGCTCCGGCTCGGTCGACAGCGACCGTACCGAAGCCAGCGCCGCATGCAAAAGAGAAACTCGACTTAGGTCGAACTAATAAGGGATCAGAAGATCCGAAAAAACAACAACACATGTCTCAAAAACAGACAGACAACGTAAAATGGAAAAGAGACAATATAAAATTCCAGAACAGATTCGGATCTTTGAGTGACAGTGATATGGAGTTCAATGAAACTCCATCATCACCAAGCGGTAATAACAGATCGAGGTCAGCAACACCTAGAGGTGGTGGTAGCAGATCTATATCACCAATTGCAGCTCCAAAATAGTTTCTAGTCTAAATCTCTTCATAAAATGGATTTAAAACATAAAATAATACAATGGAATTGTCGAGGTCTTAAATCAAATTATAATGAACTTTTATTACTTATTTCGTTATTAAACCTATCGGTTTTTGTTTGCAAGAAACTTTTTTTATAAACTAATGCCAAGATTGATGTCAGGGGTTTCAATACATACAACTATATCTATTCTGATGGTAACAAACCATCTGGTGGCAGTTCAATTTTTGTTAAATCATGTTTACCACAAAGAGATATCAAATTAAAAACAGACCTACAAGCTGTAGCAGTATCGGTTTCTCTGGATAAAGAAACTACAATTTGCTCTCTATATCCCACCCTCATTTTCTTTAAAGCCCGAACACCTTGACTCATTGCTGAGTGAACTTCCATCGCCATATCTTTTATTTGGCGACTTCAATGGTCACAATATTCTATGAGGCTGTAAAGATATCAATAACAGAGGAACACTTGTCGAAGATTTTATTGCAAAGAGCGATCTTTGCTTGATGAATGATAAATCTTATACTTACCTTCACCCTGCGACAGGTCATTTGTCTTCTTTAGATCTCTCTTTGTGTCACCCATCTCTCTTCTTTGACTATGACTGGTCTGTTCATGATGATCAGTGCGGAAGTGATCACTTCCCTGTTAAAATTGAGAGCGTAAACGAACCAGATGAGGAATGTAACCAGAAATGGAAAATGAATAAAGCCGTCTGGGAATTATTCCATAATTTATGTGAAGAAGAGTTATCAGTTGATCACTTAAATGAATCATCTGACATTGTTTCTGATTTCACAGATACACTTATTAATATATCAGAACAATGCATTCAAAAGACCTCTACAAATACTAAGAAAAGCAAGCATTGGTTTAATAATGACTGTAAAGAAGCTATTCAAAAGCGCAAACAGGCTCTAAATAAGTTTTGAAAAAGTCCCGCTTCAGAAAAGCGAAACGACTTAAAAGTTTATAGAGCTAAAGCTCGGCGAACAATCCGAGCTTCCAAACGAAAGTCATGGAGAGAATATGTCTCCAAGTTGAACTACAAAACCCCCATTAAAAAGGTTTGGGATATGGTACGAAAAATTTCAGGAAAAACAAAGTCCCCTAGCTTTACACATTTAAATACTGGTTTGGACACAAAAGCTTCCACTAAAAAAGATATTTCAGATACTCTTGGTAGCACATTCTTGAGTAATTCATCACCGCGAAATTATTCTGACACTTTTAGAAATTTCCAAAAGGACCAAGAGAAAAGAAATCTAAACTTCAAATCCCACACTCACGAAGAATACAACAAACCTTTTAACTTATCCGAACTAGTTGAAGCCATTGAAAAATCACACGATACGGCAACCGGCCCCGATGAAATTTAATTTTCAGATGCTGCATCTGCCAAAAAGTTCTCTTTCAACACTTTTAGATATCTTTAATAATATTTTGGAAATTGGGGTCTGTCCTGAGAGCTGGCGTTTTGCTACAGTTGTACCAATTCCAAAACCAGGGAAAGATCATGCAGAACCTAGAACTATCGACCGATAGCTTTGAAAAGTTGTTTGTGTAAAACATTGGAGAGAATGATAAACACGAGATTAGTCTGGTACTTAGAGTCCAACAACCTAATTTCAGAATATCAGTCAGGTTTTCGTTCGGAACGTAGTACCAACGACAATATAATAAGACTAGAAACATTTATACGAAATGCTTTTATTAACAAAGAACACGTAGTAGCTGTCTTTTTCGACTTGGAGATAGCATATGATACCACATGGCGTAATGGAATATTGAGAGATCTCCATAACCTCGGCTTAAGGGGAAAACTTCCCAGTTTTATTCAAAGTTTTTTAGGTGAACGTGTATTTCAAGTCCGAGTGGGATCTATCTTGTCAGATCTCTATGCACAAGAGCAGGGTGTCCAACAAGGTAGTATTCTCTCAACTACGCTATTTAACATCAAAATAAATAATATTGTACAATGTTTGGACGACAAAACAGACTGTTCATTGTATGTTGATGACTTTTGTATATGTTACCGTTCAAAAAACATGAAAAAAATTGAACGAAAGTTACAACAAAATTTAAAACGAATAGAAGAATGGACTGATACAACTGGTTTCAAGTTCTCCAAGTCGAAAACGCAGTGTGTTCATTTTTGTAAGCTACGGAAGAAACACGACCATCCTTCCCTGTTTTTATACGGATCACAAATTCCTGTTGTTTAAGAAGCCAAATTTCTTGGGGTCATATTTGATCAAAAGTTATCTTTTATTCATCTCTTATTCCCCATATTAAATATCTTAAAGCGAAATGCTTAAAAGCTTTGAATCTTTTGAAAGTTTTAGCTCATACAAGTTGGGGAGCAGATCGGTACACTTTATTACATCTTTACCGGTCTCTGATAATATCTAAATTAGATTATGGGTCTGTTGTTTATGGTTCTGCCAGAAAGTTTTATTTAAAATCTTTGGATACTATTCATCATCAAGGCCTTCGTTTGGCTATGGGAGCCTTCCGTACTTCTCCCGTATTAAGCCTTTATGTAGAAGCAGGTGAACCATCTTTAACTTCGCGCAGAGAGAAACTTTCTCTTCAGTATGCTATCAGACTTTCTGCTAATCCATCTAACCCGGCATTCCAAATTTCATTTCCACCTGAATTTGTAGATAAGTATGAAACTAAACCCACAGCAATCAAACCTTTTGGATTACGAATTTTACCACTGCTAGAAAATTTAGGTATCGACCTTAAAAATATTCAAAAACATGAAACGGCCGAAGTTCCATCTTGGTGTATTAAAAAACCTTCTATTCTGTTTGACTTACTTGATGGCAAAAAATCCGAATCAAATCCAATGCTACTCAAACAAAACTTTCAGGTACTGCAGTCACGTTACAATGATTACCAGCAAGTCTATACTGATGGTTCCAAAGAAGGAGATAAAGTTGGTTGTGCGTCTGTTTCTAAAGATACTTACCAAACCTTGCGCCTTCCAGATGGTTCATCTATTTTTACAGCTGAAGCCAAAGTAATAGACCTAGCTTTAGATTTTATCAGTTCTTCAACAATTCAAAACGCAATTATATTTTCTGATTCACTTTCTGTGCTTAAGGCTTGAGACCATTCATCATCTAAAAATCCTCAAATACAAAAATTGATCGAAAAACATCATGAAATTTCTAAAACACACCAAATCTTGTTTTGTTGGCTTCCGAGCCATATTGGCATTGTCGGCAATGAGTGTGCTGACAAGAAAGCAAAGGATCGCTCACTCATGATCCGTCTGTTTTTAAAATTCCTTTTAATAATTTTAAATCATTTATCAACAGATACATCTTGTCGGAATGGCAAGGCGAATGGGACCGTACAATAAATAACAAACTCCATGCCATTAAACCTGTCGTTGGAACAAAATGCTCTCCTCCACAGTTTTCCAGGAAAGAGGATGTAGTATTTACACGACTGCGCATTGGGCATACTAGAGTTACTCATTCTTATATTTTGAATGGTGATGATCAGCATTCTTGTGTAGGATGTGATCAGCCATTCACTGTTAAACATATCTTTTAATTGAATGTGTAGACTTTTCACAGTCTCGTGACTTATACTTCAAAGCTGACACTTTGCAACAATTGTTTCAAGATGTACCTGTTCATAATATTATTTTATTCTTAAAAGATATTGGACTTTTTCATAAGATTTAACTGTTTCAGATTTTTATAAATAACATACTTACCTTTTTACTTTTAATATCCTAATAATTCTTCATGCCGTTTAACCATTAACCGCTTGACGCTTATGACCCACAAAGAGGGTTGACGCGTCGTTAAATCATCATCATCATCATCATCATCATCATCGATAATAGCGCGGCTATATGCTACTGGCCCGGATTTCCTACAAATCAGTGATAGTCACGTGGACTTTAGCACGGAAGAGGATTTGTATTTAGTAATTTTGTTAACAATCGACCCAAAAAGTCCCCCATTGGAAAAGAATTACAACACATTTCTCACCGCTGCTGTTTGGTGACAGATATGTCTTATTAGCTATTCTCCCGGGACCTAATATAAACGACCCATCAGTATGAGATAAAATTCATTTAGAGTGTAAATTGGACGTGTCAATCACATTTTGTTTCCATGGGATTTCAGCAAAGTGTGGAAAATATGCTAGGAAGTTGTAAATGAGGCCTTAGACTCACAAGTTTGGCGATTACCCATCACGCCGACAAGTCTGTGTAATGAACACCTCCAATAAACCCCACTTGATATTGAGAAAACTTGGGCTTACGGGGGTATACAATTTTTTCTTATTTCTTTCTCCAAGTCATAGGTTTTGGGTGCTCGTTAGAACCGCCTCATTGAGCACCCAAAACTTATGTTTGCGGTATAAATAAGAATAATTTCACAGATTTTCATAAGAAACATTACGAAAACATGCCTATACAAATACATTGCAAAAAAAAAATGAAAATTTTAAGATAAAAAAAATGGTGATATTTTTCTTATTTCTGCTCAAAATATAGATTATGGGTACTTGGTAGAACCGATAAGGAGGTTCTAACAAGTACCCACAATTTATAATTTTGAGCAGAAATAAGGAAAATAAGGTTTACCCCTGTAAACCCCAGTTTTACTACATAAAAGTAGGGTTCGAGGGATCAAAATTATATAGGTTTGTTTTCGTGATGAGTAGCTTTTTGGGAGAAGTGAAAAAAGCACTATGTCGCACAGGTGTGTTATTATATAGTAATCACGGTAGCCGGACAAAATCCTCCCCGGGACATAATCCCCCCCCCCCCCCGGACGAAATCCCCCCTTTTTGTAAAGGCGGACAAAACCCCCCTCGGACAAATTTCCCCCTGGACAAAATCCCCCTCGCTGTATGTCAGGTTGGACAAAATCCACCTCGGAAAAAATCACCCTTGCTCTAAATTGTTCTAGTTAATTATCTTTCCACTACCCACAATCTATGTTTTTGAGCAGAAATATGAAAAATATTTGAATCTGTTATCAGAATATGTCAATTTTCAATATATTTGAACAGACGTTTTTCGTAATGGAGGAGGTTCTAAAATAGAAGTGAAGGCAATGATCAGGAATCAATACTGATCAGGAATCTAAGATCTGGGATCTAAGTGTGCCTGGAACTAGGTTAGGTTAACTGATCATGCCAGACATAATCCTAATGGGTTGAGAGGTCCATAAAACCCCAAAGCACACATGAACAATTACAAAAAGTTAATACAAGTATGCCCTTTTTACTTTGATCTTACAAGCAACGTCTCCAAAATGACCTAGACAGTGTTGACGGGCAAAAAATTCTTCATGAGCACCAATATAGCTTTGATAGTGCTGCACCAAATCTGATATGTAATTTGCAGTTTTCAAAACGACAGACTGATTTTCAAAAACCAGTAATTGTGCATGTGAAGGTGTGCGGGATACTGTCCACCTTTATAAACAGCAGGGGGGATTATGTCTTGGGGGGGGGGATTTTGTCCAGGGGGGGGGGGGTGGATTTTGACCACCTGAACAAATGTTGGGGGGATTTTGTCCACCTTTAGAAAAAGGGGTGATTTTGTCCGGGGGGGGGGGATTATGTCCGGGGGGGTGGGGGGAGGATTTTGTCCTGGAATCTTGATGCTTTCTCGAACTGTTATGGTCTTTTTTTTTACTTTTGCACAGCGAAATTCCGCTCATTACGCAAACACGCCTATACAAATACATTGCCACCTTTATCGCCGAAAAAATGAATTTTTTATGATAAAAAACTGTGATATTTTTCTTATTTCTCGTTACGAAAACACGTCTATACAAATACATTGTGAACTTTACCTCCGAAATATCGTTTTTTTTTTAAATGAAAAAAAATGGTATATTTTTCTTATTTCTACTGAAAATATAGATTGTGGGTACTCGTTAGCACCGTCGCATCGAGGCGGTTTTAACGAGTACCCACAATCTATATTTTAGAGCAGAAATAAGAAAAATAAGGTTTACCCCTGTAAACCCTAGTTTTACTATATAAAAGTGGGGTCCAAGGGGGTTAAAATTATATAGGTGTGTTTTCGTGATGTGCTCCAAATATAAATTGTGGGCACTCGTTAGTACCGCCTCATCGAACCCACAATCTATATTTTAGAGCAGAAATAAGAAAAATAAGGTAAAACCCGATGGGCGGGGGCCGAACGAAATAGTCCATCACGAAAATAGCCCTATATAATTTTGATCGCCTTGAACCCCATTTTTATATAGTAAAACTGGGGTTTGCAGGGGTAACCCTTATTTTGCCTATTTTTGCTCTAAAATACAGATTATTGGTACTCGTTAGAGCCGCCTACAGATTGTGGGTAGTCGTTAGAACCGCCTCATAGAGTACCCGCAATTTGTATTTTGAGCAAAAACAAAATAAAAAAAAAAACTTAAAACTTCATGTTTTCGGCGGTAAAATTTACAATGTATTTGTAAAGGCATGTTTTCGTTACACTAAATACCGACTCAGCGCCATTTCTTTGAGCTTCGGGCCGCATGCACTATCAGTACTTTGAGTGTTACTGTGATAACAAAAACGTTATTATGAAATCATCTAAAACTCGACATTCCTAGTGCCATGCAGGATAATATTTAAACCAAAAAGAAACTGACACTCTTACAATACATTGCATAATAAAGACAGCTAGAATATCAATATGTCTGGTTTAGTCAGTATAAGTTATTCCAAAGTCTTTTCAACTGCAGTGACAGTGTCTGTCTGAACCATACAAATACAGTCGAACTTCAATGGCTCGAACACCTTTGGGACCTCGAAAATCTGTTCGAGACTGGGGTAGTTCGAGCCACTGAGGTTACTGTCAGGAGGCATAACGAGATACTTTTAGACATCTTTTCGGTGTTCTATAATGAAAATGTATGCTGTGTGTACTCATTAGAATCGCCTCGATTATGCTGTGTGTACTCATTAGAATCGCCTCATCGAGGCGATTCTAATGAGTACACACAGCATACATTTGCAAGATAAAAGACTAAAATCTCCTTAATTATCCCCCACTATTTCTTATGTAGAGCATTTCGCTAGGGACTCAAGAATTGGTTCGACGCATCCATGGTAAACGAGCCATCGGTGTTCGAGCCATCGAAGTTCTACTGTAACACCTGTTTCAGGAAAGAGCTTTTCATCCATTTGCTTATTGTGTTTCCAGTCGGATTAAAAATATATTGGCATTGACGCCAATTCATGAGCATGCCTATGCAATATGTGCCTCGGTAAAATCGGCTGGGATGCTCATCCTAGTTTTTAGCTTACCCGGGGGAGCTTAGCGGATAGGCAGTTGTCCGTCGGCGGCTGCGTCTTGTCCTCGCGTCAACCTGACATCTCCTCTGAAGCCAATGGGCCGATTGGGCCCAAATTTTGTTTGTAGCATCCTTGGGCTGGGGGATTAAAAGTTTTTGTTTCAGTTTGTTTAAATCAACTCATTAGTTTGATTGCTATGGCAACTTAGAGTTTCCATAGATTAATAATGGGGAAAATTGAAAGAAAAAAGTATTTACAGCCTCTGCAGATATTTTGACAAAACTTTCATAGAAATGTTGCTTAGCAGTCTACTATCTGCCATATGATTTTAGGCCTACTGCTCATTTTTTATTGGTTGCCATGGAAACCAAAATGCAAAAAATAGAAAAAAAAAAAACATACTTAAAAAATAATCTCCTCAGAAACCATAAGCAGAGACTTTATAAAAATATTCACCATATTCGCCTTTACAGGTTTCGTGTTTTTATGCCCCCAACTTCGAAAAAGTTGTGGGGCATATTGCTTTTGCCCTGTTGTCCGCCCATCCTTCCGTCCTTCCATCCTTCCGTCCGTCCCGCATTTTACTGCATAGCATAACTTTTCAACCGTGCATGCTAGTTTTTGAAATTTCATATATGGATTCCTTCTGAAAAAATAAGTGTTTTTTTTTCTTATCAAGATTATGCCCCTTTCTGGAGTTATGCCCATTTGCAAAAAATGCTATGAAATCTTGTAAGCAAAATATCTCAAAAACCATTAGAGCTATTGCGCTGAAACTTTACATACTGATTGGGGATGATGAGACGATGAACTGATTAACTTTTGAAAAAAAAACTGCCTTTTTTTACTTTGGCCCTTTGACACTTTGGGCGTTTTAAGCTTGTCAGCAAGATATCTCAAAAACGATTTCTGCTATTGTCCTGAAACTTTACAGACTGATTCGAGATGATGAGTCAATGAACTGATTAACTTTTGGCTAAAAAACTGAAATTTGTTTCTTGAGTTATGGCCCTTTGGAACTTTGGGTATTTTAAGCTTGTAAGCAAGGTATCTCAAAAAACATTACAGCCATTGCCCTGAAACTTTACAGACTTATTGGGGACGATGAGAAGATGAACTGATCAGCTTAGGAAAAAAATCCGAATTTGTTTTCTTGAGTTATGGTCCTTTGAAATTTTGGGCATTTTTAGCTTGTAAGCAAGATATCTAAAAATGATGATGGGTAGATGAACTGATTAACTTTTGAAAAAAAAAACTGATTTTTTTCTGAGTTATGGCCCTTTTGAACTTTGGGCATTTTAAGGTTGTAAGCAAGATAACTAAAAACGATTACATTTATTGCCCTTAAACTTTACAGACTGATTCCGGATGATGAGAAGATGAACTGATTAAGTTTTGAAATCTTGAGTTATGGCCCTTTGGAATTTTGAGCATTTGAAGCTTGAACGAAAGATACCTCAAAACAATTTGAGCTATTGCCTTGAAACTTTACAGACTGATTGGGGATGATGAGAAGATGAATTGGTAAACTTTTGGAGAAAAAAAAATCTGAAATTGTTTTCTTGTTACTGGTTGCCATGGAAACCAAAATGGAAAAATAAAAATAAAAAAAAAAATCTTAAAACATCATAAAATTAGAAACCATATGCACATATGCACTATGAGACTGAGAGTTTACGGAAATATTCACAATATTTGCGTTTAGAGGTGTTTTGTTTTATATGAAATTCGGCTCTGTTGTTTGGTTGCTATGACAACTTAGATTTTCCTTAGACTTTTGATGGAGAAAATTGAAAAATGGCGTTTACTACCAAACCTTTGCAGAAATTGTGACAGAACTTTCATAGAAATGTTCCTTAAGCAATCTACCATCTGCTATGTGATTGCTCATTTGTTCTGATTGCCATGGAAACCAAAATGAAAACGAAAAACAAGAGAAAAGAAACTTACAAAATTATCTCCTCAGAAACCATATGCTCTATGAGACTGAGAGTTTATGGAAATATTCACCATATTTGCCTTTACAGGTTTTATGTTTTTTATGAAATATGGCTCTTGAGTTTGGTTGCTTTGGCAACTTAGATTTTCCATAGACTTATAATTGGGAAAATTGAAAAAATGGCATTAACTGCCAAACCTTTGCAGATATTTTGTCACAACTTTCATAGAAATGTTCCTGAAGTAATCTACCATCTACCATATGATTTTAGGCCTATTGATCATTTTATTGGTTACCATGTAAACCAAAATGATTAAAAAAAAAACTTAAAATAAAAAAAAATCATCTCCTCAGAAACCCGTTACTGTATGCTCTATGAGGCTACGTCTTTATGGAAATATTTATCTTATTTGCCTTTTCATGTTTTGTATTTTTTTTATGAAATTCGGCTCTTTAGTTTGGTTGCTATGACAACTTAGATTTTCCATTGGCTTATAATGGGGAAATTGGAAAATGGAATTTACTGCTACGCTTTCCAGGTATTTTGACAAGACTTTCCTAGAAGTATTTTTAAGCAATAGTCTATCTGCCGTATGATTTTAGTCTAACTGGTCACTTTATTGGTTGCCATGGAAACCAAAATGCACCTAAATAATAGAATAAAAACACACATAAAAATCGTCTTCACAAAAACCATATGCTCTATGAGGCTGAGACGTCTAGTAAAAGGAAATATTCATCATATTTGCCAATGCCTTCTTTGTGTTTTTTTTTATTTTTGTTTTTTTATGAAATTCGGCTCTTTAGTTTGGTTGCTATGACATCTAAGAGTTTCTATAGATTTGTAATTGGGAAAATTTGAAACTTTGCATTACTGTCAAGCCTTAGTAGATATTTTGGCAAAACTTTCATAGAAATATTTTTTAAGCAATCTTGTTTCTGCCATAATTATGATTTTAGGCCTACAGGTAATTTTTATTGGTAAACCATTGGAGACCAAAATAAAAAAAAGAACGAAAAAAAAGTGTTAAAACAATCATCTCATAAACCATATGCTCTTTGAGGCTGAGGCTTTGTGGAAATATTCACCATATTTGCCTATACAGGTTTTGGCCCAGAAAACATGTACACTCCATATGTTCCTGTTCTGTGGTGTATGTCTTGCTTCCAAAGGATAACCCTTTTTAGAACATATTTGTGTTCTTTATGAAATTTGGCTCTTTCGTTTGGTTGCTACGGGAAGTTAAGAGTTTCCATAGACTTCTAATGGGGAAAATTGAAAAATGACTTTAAACCTTTCAAAATATTTTAAAATCTTTCATAGAAATGTTCCTTAAAACAATGTTCTATCTGCCATATGATTTTAAGGCTAATTGGTTGCCACAGATGGTTGTCAGTTGTTGTTTGTTGTCTTGCAACAACACATTCAAGAGACATCAGTCCTGAAGCCACGAGACTGATTGTGTCCAAATTTTATCTGTAGCGTCTTTGGGCGCAGGGCTTCCATGGTTAATTAAACTAATGGCTCCCAGTGGGCAGTGCTCCCTGAGCTCTGGTGAGCACAGTGGCCCATGGGCCTCTTGCTATTTGACTACTCTCCATCGGTAGGTTTTTTCCCCGTGAATGCGGAAAGCTTTTTCTTGCTCAACAGATAAATAAATCCTCGATTTTATCTCAGGATAAAATTCTTATACTGCTCAGTTTATCCTGACCGGGGATAGGTTAAACCCGGGAATATGCGTACTTGTTGTATAGGAAGTCTTGTAAACCGTTGTTAAGGTTAACGTTATCGAACGTTGGTAGTACAGGAAAATCCAGTCCTTGCTTACCCCACAAAAATTAAAAAATGAGGCAATTTTTGTACCACATTCATTTCAGCCAGAAACTGTAACAACAATAACAACAGCAAGAAGAAAACAAATCAGAAAAAAAACTAAAAAAAAAAACAAACTAGAAATGTGTAAATATGACACAGACTCCCCCGCCCAGGGGCCCACCTCACCCCGAAATAGCATGTTGGAACAATATCTGTCATGAGACAGCATTGTTCACCTGGAAAAGAGTCCTTTAGGTCACATTTATTGCTGGGGGTATTGCCGATTAAATCATTGGGAAAATATCTATCATCATACCAAATAGGAACCCAATCCATCAAATGGTTTTGAAAATATTGTAAAATTAAAAATGTCTAAGTCGGTCACCTTGACCTGGAGGTTACAGACATAGAAAATGGTACGGGCGAATGGACCGGTATCCATCATAATTCCAAAAATGCAGCAAATCCGTTATATGATTTGGAATATATGAACACTTAAAAACATTTTCTAAGTCTTTGACTCACTCCTTGAGGTCAGGGTTGGGGCATTGCTGGATAAGACTATGGACCTGTAACAACCATCATACCAAATATGTGGCAAATCCATTACATGCTTGGGAAAAGATGAGCTTTAAAATTTTAAATCTCATCATTTAAACACGTCCGTGTATTAAAGACCCCTCTAAACCTCACTTTATATAAAGAAAACTGGGGTTTACGGGGGTATACATTCTTTTCCTAATCTTTGCACCACAACATGGGTTGTGGGTACTCGTTAGAACCGCCTCATCGAGGCGGTTCTAACGAGTACCCAAAACCTTTGTTTGGAATATAAATAAGAAAATATCACAAGTTTTCATCACAAAAAAATTTTTTTTGAGGTATGAAAGATGCATTATATCACACGGATGTGTTATAGTAATGTAAATTCAAAATTTTCTATGTCTGAGACCTTGACCTTAAGGTCACATGCATTGGTCGGGGTATTGCTGAATGTCACTTTACTTAGCCCTGAAATCTATCATCAGAGCAAGTATAAACCAAATCCATCGTATGGTTGGGAAAATATTAACTCGTAACATGTCACATTAAAAATAATTGTGTGTGACCTTGGCTTTGACCTTGAAGTCATAGAAATGGATTGGAGTATCGCCGAATAAACCTTTGATCCTGTATCTATCATTATAGCAAGTATAAACCAAATCCATAATATTGTTTGGAAAATATGGGCTCTTTAATGCCTTTAACTTTAAAACTTCCATGTCTGTGACCTTGACCTTCAGGCGGGGGATTGGTGAATTAAAGTTTGGAAATATATCTTTCATCAAACCAAATATGAACCAAATCCATTGTAAAAGTTCAGGTTCTACCCGGAGCGAATACCTTACCTGAGGTCCGTGACCCTGACCTTGAGGTCTCGTGCATGGGTTGGGGTATTGCGGACCTATATCTATCATCTTGGGGTATTGCTGACCTATATCCATCATCAAACCAAATGTGAATTAAATTCATGGAATGATTGGTAAATTATGAGCTCTAAAACGTTCAGGCTCTACCTGGTACATGTACAAATACCGTTACTTGAGAATTTAACATTAAAAAATTCTAAGTCAGTGGAATTTACCTTTAGGTCGAGGGCAACAGGGGCAAGGGGCGGGTATTGCTGAATAAAAAATTGGGCCTATATCTACCCTCAAACCAAACATTAAATAAATCCATAAAATGGTTTGGAAAATATTCAGACTCCACCTGGTACAAATGCCTACACCTGAGGTTACATGATCACTTGCGTATTCACACACTCGTACAGACAGGCGTACATATGTACGCACGTAAGCACGGACGCACGTACGGGAAACCGAAAAACTATATGCCCCGGCATCATCCGTTGGCGTGACCATACAAATCGTGGACCACATCACGTAAACACGCCTATATAGTTTAGACCCCCTTGAACCCCACTTTATATAGTAAAACTTGGGTTTATTGGGGGTAAACCTTATTTTTCTTATTTCTGCTCTAAAATATCGATTGTGGGTATTTGTTAGAACCGCCTCGATGAGCCGGTTCTAACGAGTACCCACAATCTATATTTTGAGCAGAAATAAGAAAAGTAGCAAATTTTTTCATCATAAAATTGTCTTCTTTTGTTTTTGCGGTAAAGTTTTCAATGTATTTGTATAGGCGTGTTTTCATAATCGCTTACCTGAGTACCGCGTGTATGTGGACTGTTTCGTTTTCTTTTGTTTTGTACTATGGCAGCTATCCTGGTCATGTGTTAAATTATTTTTTCCCCTATCCGATAAAGGCTTCATATGAAATTTGATTTAAATTTTCCTCGGCTGTTTTTTTTTTATATAAAAAATGAAAATTATTTCGATATTCGAATGACCCTAGACCAACATCACGTAAACACGCCTATAAAATTTTGACCCCCCTTGAACCCCACTTTTATATAGTAAAACTGGGGTTTGCAGGGGTATACCTTATTTTTCTTATTTCTGTTCTAAAATATAGATTGTGGGTACTCGTTAGAACCGCCTCGATGAGGCGGTTCTAACGAGTGCCCACAATCTCTATTTTGAGCAGAAATAAGAAAAATATCACAATTATTCACCTTAAAATTTCATTTTTTCGGTGATAGGGGTTACAATGTATTTGTATAGGCGTGTTTTCGTAATGAAGGCCGTTGAGCATCGTTGACCTTCGTCAACTCGTTTAACTTAACCGATCGCTTCCTTTACATCATCAATTGTTATATAAATAGTTCCAGTGATTCATAGTTTGGAGGGTGAAAGTCTGGTAGCGAGGCATGGCTGTCATCTAGCCTTGACTGCTAAACAAAGTAGCTGTTTAGGGCTTCGGCTATTTCAAGGTCAGATTGTATGATTTCGTCACCGATTTCAAGAGATCGTATTGGCTGTGTACTGTTTTGGGTTACAACAATATGGTTAAATAATCTGTGCCATCGTTTATAGAGTTAGTATTGCTGTTTATCAGGTGAGTAGTGAGTTTATCTTTGACATCATGAAAACACTCCTATATAATTCTGACCCCCCTTGAACCCCACTTTTATACAGTAAACTGGGGTTACAGGGTCACTTATGAGGCTTAATTAGCCGAAACTACGTAGTATGACCCATCTTCTTTCTTATGAATGTTTTCATTGCTCTTAAAGGAACTCATTTTTTATTTTTATTTGCCTTCACTGCAGCTGGTGTTGTGCCGTGTGGCGGCCGTAAAACGTCTCCCCGTACATCAACCATAGTGCAGTTTATATTTTACTTTTGGTCCTTTGAGATCAGCGTTAATATTCTGAGAAATGGGAAATAAATTATTGGTTTAGACTCATATTCTAGACAGGTTTTTAATTATTTGGACCCCATTTTGATTTATATCAGTCTTTGAATCGACTGCCTATTCGAAATTCGCAAAATTGCAGTGTTTCCTCTGGCTTTCTTTGCCGGATCATTACAGGGTCACTGATGAGGCTTTATTAGCCGAAACTACGTAGTATGACCCATCTTCTTTCTTATGAATGTTTTCATTGCTCTTAAAGGAACTCATTTTTGATTTTTATTTGCAGGTGTAAACCTTTTTCTCCTGTTTTCTGCTCTAAAATATAGATTAAGGTTACTCGTAAGCAACACCTCGATGAGGTGGTCATAATGTGTACCCACAATATATATTTTGTGCAGAAATAAGAGAAATATCACAATTTTTCATCTTAAAAATGTTTGTTTTTTCGGCGGAAAAATTCAAAATTTGAAATTTATATTATATGAATAGTAATTTAGTGATTTAGTAATGAACAGTTTCTTTGAATCTCTTATCGTTTCGTTTTCTGTTTGAACCTGTTCTAGCTAACACTTGTATTTTTACGTTTGGCGTTTTAGAATAGGCGTTACCGTTGTCTTATTTCGCGTTTTATTTGTGTGTTTATCCAATCAGGCTCGCTGGGGCTAAGAGTAACTATTTTATTTGGTATTGAAGCCTTCACCATGAAAACATGACTATATAATTGTGACCCTCTTGAACCCCACTTTTATATAGTACAACTGAGGTTTACAGCGGTATAAATTATTTTTCTTATTTCTGCTCAAAGATATAGATAAAATATAGATTGTAGGTACTCGTTAGAACCGCCTCAATGAGGCGGTTCTAACGTGTACCAACAATCTATATTTTGAGCAGAAATAAGAAAAATATCACATTTCTGAAATATTTCATTTTTTTGGCACAAAATGTACAATGCTTTTGTATAGGCGTGTGTTTTTTATGAGCATCTTTTAAAATCGAATGTTTAAAGTGATCTGAATTCGTTTATATTGTTAGTTACAAATACTTTGTCACAGTTCACCCGAGTCAAAATTTGTCTATACTCATTAAAGCCACCTCTGTCATATAGCCAGATATGTCGCTTGTATGTCTTACCAACAAGTTTTCGATACTTTAAATACAGGACAGTACACAAGATTTGGAATGAAAGGTGATACGACTTCACAATAGAGTACGTTTTCATCCTAGTGTAGTCCTTTGGGCGTGGAACTTTGAAAATATTAGAGGGTCACTGATGAAACTTAATTGATCGACATTAGCTACGTGGGCGAGCCAATAAAAACAATCTAACTTATTTCTGGGTGAGGTCGATCTCTTCTTTTTATGTAATTGCCCTCTAGAATGATACACTGGGACCAACTCTGTTCCATTGCCATCAGCCCTGAACTGAGGAAGACAGGGTCCTTGTCTCCGACCCTCCTCAACTGCCGTCACGACTTCTTCGTGAGACCGGAAATGACATCCACGGATATCCTTTTTTAAGTTTGGGAATAGGAAATAGTCACTAGGTGCTAAGTCCGGACAATAGGCAGGGTATGGTATTAACTCGTACCAAGAGGAGGGAAGACTATTCCACTGAGGAATAGTTCTAGGGAAGAAGGAATTCTTCAGGGCATCACTATAGGCCTGGTACCTACGATATTGACTGTTGTTTAATTTTGATGCCCTTGTTTGAGTTAGTAGTCACAGGGGTCAAATATTTATCTTTATTAAGAGACACTGTGTCAGAGTGTATCTTATAAAAGAAGGTTAAAGAGGACTGCTCGCGACGGGCTTCAACATCCTTTGTCTGCCTAGGAGCAAAAGCCAAATTGCGTCTAAGAAACCCTAATGTCCTAGTTGCCTTAGATGTAATCTCAGAAATATGTTGACCCCAATCAAGATTATCAGTGATGGTGATACCAAGATATTTTGCGGATTGGACATGTTCCAATGTATGCTGATGAAGTGAGTAGTTGAATTTAATCTGCTTGTCTGGAGGGTGCCGTGACACCCTCATTGAATGACATTTGGCCACTTTGAACTTCATTTGCCAATCGGCCTCCCAACGTGCTAGGCTATCCAGGTCATCTTGTACGATAAGGCAGTCAGAAGAAGTATATATATTCCTATACAAAACACAATCATCAGCAAACAAGCGAACAGATGGCCTGATATTATCAGGAAGATCATTAAAAAATATCAAGGAAAGGACCGGTCCAAGTACCGAATGTTGTGGGACACCAGACAAAACAAGGACTGGATCCGACGCTTGACCATCAAGTACAACTTGTTGTGTGCTTCCAGAGAACCATGACCTAACCCAATTTAGTGTTGATCTTCTTATTCTTTAATGATCCAATTTGTACAATAGCCTCCTGTGAGGTACCTTGTCGAAGACCTTGGCAAAATCCATGATAATCAGGTCAGTCTGTTTGTGGCCACGATTAATGGCCCCATCCAGACTGCTCACTATACCGTGGTAGAATTGAACTTGACAGTCAGCAAGAATGCTTTGAGAGGCTAGGTGATTGTTAATGTTGCTTACTAATATATGCTCCAGGGTTTTGCAACAGATATATGTGAGCGACACCGGGTTGTAATTTGCATTATCATAGTTTTCTCCTATCTTAAAGACCAGGGTTACGTTTGCTTGTCGCCAGTCATCTGGTACAGTGCCCTGAGCAAGTGATTCATTGAAAATAAAGGCCAGCGAGGGAGATATTTCAGCACTACATTCCTTAAGCACCCTGGCATGCAGACTGTCGGGCCCAGATGCCTTATGTATGTTGAGCTTGTCCAACATGTCCATCATAGAGGGGAACGGGCTTTTACCTTTTGATGGTAGCTCACCGTCAGCTTCACGTGTAAACGCCGATTGAAACTTCTTATTACATATATTTGCCTTGTCGCGCGATTCAGTTTTCAAAATTCCATTTTCCATAAGTGAAGTGACCCCCAAATGATTCTTTTTCAGGGACTTTACAAATGACCAAAATTTCTTAACTTTTCCATTCTTCTGGGGGCCCTCGGGATCAAAATTTTCATCATCAAAGGTAAAGATGCTAGAAACATGCTTCCAATATGCATCTCTAATTACCTTTTGTACATGTGCTCTGAACCTTTTGAAATGGTTCTTCACATCGAGATTCTTAGACTTACGAGCACGAAAGTACATTCTGTCACGCCTTCGGATTAGGTGTTTGATCGTGTTATCGATCCGTGGTACACTATGTTTTGTTTTGGTCATTTTTATTGGTATGTACCTTTCCATGGCCGTCGTGAGCTCGGTCTTAAAACTGACCCACAAGTCATTTACTGACATGCGAGAGAGGTCAGAGGAAAGGAAGGAATCCTTAAATCGCGCCACATGGTCTCGCAGACCATCCATATCCGCACGCTTTATAGATATATTTTACGCGGGACCTGTCGGATTCGCTTTGCTTTTATATCATACTCAATATAGACTATATCATGATCGGTCTTGCCGATCGGGGGCATTCCTTTGACACGACTAACGGGGGATGGGGAATTTGTGAATAGCAAATCTAGGGTTTTTTTCTTGCCGGGTGGGTATATTTACAACTTAGGAGAGGCAATGTTCTTTTACTATATCCAAAAGTTGTTGTTGTTTTTGCCTTTTTGGCACCCACGGGGTACCTACTGGTTGTTCCATTCGATATCACCGCAATTGAAGTCCCCTCCAACCTACCGATCAATTTTATTCAGTGTATTAGAAGAAACACAGCTATGTTTTACGCCTTATGGGTGAAAAACGATAAGGGACCCGGTGCAATTGTGTCCTCATGCCTACAACATTTATTGAAACGAGGCATGAAAATCGTGGTTGTCTCGGTCAATTTAAAATGGGATAGGCCGGTTGCTTAATGACTTGCACTCGTAGCCTGGCGCAGAAAACTGTACACTCCGTACTTTTACGTTCTGTGGTGCATTCTTTGCTTCCGAAGGAAGAACATTTTAGAACGGTTTTTAGAACATATTTACTGACAACGTCTCCAAAATGACCTTTACAGTGTTGACGGGGACGTTAAACCCCAAATCAAACAAACAAACAAAAAATGATATGAAATAGCTATTATTGTTGTCATACTGAGAAAATTGTATCCCTGCGAATTATGCTATTACGAGGAAATGAACTATATATAAGCCATAGGCTTCCATTCAGATCCTCATATATCTCGGATCTATGTATTTGTGTGGCTAATCTGCTGGAGTTTGTTTAAACCAACTCGTTTAGCTGTATTTAGCTGATTACATATACCAATTAAGTTCACAGGCAATAACAGTTTTCGAAAAATTATTCATTTCCACATTTCCCACACAAAGCACAAGTGACCAGATTCCACCTTGGTATGATATGGATGAATTTCAATGGGCCTGAGTCCCCAATGCTAAATTCGTAGTTTCAAGGCCAGAGACCCACTGTTTTCAGAGAAAACGATTTTTGAAGATGCTCTACCGTATATGGTCATGACGGCCATCGTGATCATGTGACCAGGACCAGCTGAACGAACAAAATTTCATTTCTTCCAACCCCATAATAGCTTTAAATGGATATTAATTTAAAATTTGATATCTGTGTGACCTTGGTCCGAGGTCAAGGAGTGATTTTGTCCTTTGATACCCATGTAGCTTCATCTACGTATTTAGTTGAATGCATACACAAATTTAAAATTCATATCAACAATACTTTCCGAAATATAAACAGTGCAACAATGTCCATTTGTTCCCATATCAAGGCACATGCTACCAAATCTGACCCCGACGTAAATTGGGTCAAGGTAAAGGCAGAATCAGCATTTAACAAATTACGATAGACCCGTCACCCAAATGTTTAAAAAGTTTAAAAGCAATCGGACCATTGGTTCAGCAGATAATAAGGACTTTGAAGTGTTTCACCAAATAATTTGCATGGCGGCCATACAAACTCATATTAATTAATTTTCATGTTTGGCGAAACGCATTTTGTATGTTTAATGCAAATTGAATATTTGTATTTTATTTGTATTGCATTGTTTCTAAAAGCTTTCATATGAAATTTTGTTACAAATTGCCAAATGGTTTCTGAGTATAACAATTCATATCTGAATATCCTTGGACCAAGGTGAAGGAATGACATTGGCCTTGAATACATATGAAGCTGCAACCAAAATCGATCGTGGCCTAAAATAGGTCAAGGACATCCAAGGGTTATTATTTGAAAAAAAAAAAAAAGTATGAATGGGTCAAGCCCCTAATGGTACATGCCAAGTTTCATTAAAACCAACTCACTAGTTCCGGAGAAGAAGATTTTTGAAGATTTCTTTACCTTCTACTGTCGTGTCTGCCATATTAGTCATGTGACCAAACTCGTATTAATTATTTTTTATTTACATTGTATTTGTTCCTAAATTCGGCGACTAATAATCCAGTGGTTTCTGGGAAAAACAAGTGCTGAATAACCTTGGGTCAAAATTAGGGACTGATCTTGACCTTGAATACTCATGTATGACCCCCGCCAATTGGGGCTTCGAGAAATAGATTGGGCTGCATGATGCTTCCACGCAGAGCTGAGCTGAAACCGACCGCACACAAGTACTAGAAAACCGCTTACAATGACTAAACAATGATCAGGAATCGATACAATTAACCCACATCTCCCATCAGAGACACCAAAGGGAAAGAAACACAAACATGAAACAACAGACCCCAATGGAAACATCAACAGCGGAAAGCCAAAAGGACAGTTACTTTCCCACAAAATGGCCTGCTCAGGCAAAGGGGCGCATGTCAGACCGACAGACAACAGACAGGCGTCAGATAACGGAGTGTTGCTCATCGATGAATAGCTATAAACGAATGTTACAACACGCAATTACGTGTATGTACATGGATAACACTGCAACAGACTGCATGCATGGTAGTTAACCCAATCACGGTTGGCAACTTTGCTTCCCTCTTTAATTGCACGCCGGTGGGTCAGGCCTCAGATTCTATGACGGCTCCAACGTAAAGGCTTATTGAAAATTAGAGAGATAATGTTGGTTGGTGCCCGATGCTCTGTCTCTGGTCGGGCTCATCGGAGTCTAACTGTTGGTTTTCTTTTGCTCCAGCATTTCAGTGGTTTCTTGCTGTCGAGTCCTCACCGTTGTCTCACCTCTGTGGTTCTTTGATTTTTGTGTTCACGGAGATGTTGCACTGATGAGTTAGGAGGCCTTCATGCGGACTGAACAAATTATTTGTCTAAATCGCGACGGAAGTAAGGGCGAGGATTGTGGCCACGTAAAATCGATTTAAGCCCCCCAGTGGAAATCTTCCACTGACCGTTCCAAGGCGGCTCTTCTGTGGCGATTTATTTATGTTGTTGTTTGTTACTTACTGTGTGTATCACTTGTGTCTTTTAATTTTGGATGGCCATATGGCCATTTTGTGGGAAAGTAACTGTCCTTATGGCCTTCCTTTGTTTAGGTTTCCATTATGGTCTGGTCGCTTAATGTTTGTATTTCTTTCCCTTTGGTGTCTTTTATGGGTGGAGTAAGTTAATTGTATCAATTCCTGATCTTTGTTTTACTTCTACTTTTCATGTATACAGTAATTTTAAGCCAGACCTGTGACATCATTTTGAAGAACGTAATTTTTTAAAAGTCTGTGGTACGACAAAATTTATACGCATGGACTGTAATAAACAAATATATATGGTTCTACCTCTCACTGGGCACATGGCAACGAAGAACATCGATGCAACGTAATCATCGACGTTCATACGTAACGTTGCTTAGACATTGTATGCCTGTAAGGCATTATGCCTGTTAGAATGCAATCCATTAGCACATGCCAAAATAATGGCTCGGTATTATAGGTTTCATTGAGCAAATACTGTGATTAAGTCTGCTTTCTCTGTAAGAATTGCGTGATCCTTTCCTTATAAGAAAGCACGCTTGCGTGACGATAAATACATTCTGGTAAGAAATTTTGCTTTCCTATTGTTATATAACCCATTGAGTACTGGAAACCAACAAACGGATGACTGGCAAACACGGCAGGCCCAGATCAGGCGCCGCATAACACGCGGCATCTGGTTAGGGACTTCATTGTTCGCCAAAATAAAATCAGCGATTTTCCAAATAAATTTTGAAGAAAAAAAAAAAACCTTACACCCCAAAATTTTGAAATGCCTAGTGCTATATATAAGGTGGAAGACTCCATTCAGTACAAATTTGGAAATAAACATTGCCTGTATTTTCTGTTGTGCCGTTTGATTCTAATTGTTGACAATAAAGCAGAGAAGTTGCAACTAAAATGGCAGGGTGGGGGCAGTCTAGATGTTTCTAATTTATGTCCAAAAAGAGTCCAAAATAAGAATCGGTAGCGTGACTTTCGCGTGCGTTTTGAAAGCCGACTGAACGGCTCTTATATAAACTGTTATGATATATTTATGACAAAGGAGCAGTCTCTAGAAGGCTATTTTCATGGCCACAACCGATTTCCTTTAAACTTTGTAGCTTCAAATTGGTACATATTGGCTGTCTAATGGTGAATTTTTAGACTCTTTGGTCCACTGGTTTTTGCTGTATACACTATTAAAGTGGGTGGGGTAATGTCACCCCATCAAGGGTATACCAACAAAAATGCTATTATTTTTGTTCAAAGTGCATGACTGGAGGCGTTGTTTGCCGTATGCTTACTACCCTTTTAGGCATAACAGCGGGTGATAACAGTCTTACAAATATCAAACAAGAGAAGAGTTTATACGGGCTTGTACGTGTACCCAAATATTAGTAATTTTTATTCCCCAAATTTACGAAAAACCACAACACCTTTACAGTTTTTAACTTATTTCGAAGATCTTTCATAAATATAATGTTGATGTAATAGTCATTCTAGGTATATGTCAGAATTATTGTTAGTTCATAAAACTTAAAGAGTTACCTGCCCCTGAAATTGGATTTTACCCATTTTTTAAAGCAGAGTGCATTTATCCGTTTGTAGTACTCACAACTTCATTTGGAAGTGAATAAACTGATTCCATGCAAATATAATTAAATAGATGTGGACAAAGAAGTCATTTGATTTAATAGTGCATGCTAGCAAGTACATGAGCACAACATCCCACGGTACGAGCACCACTTCCTCACCAACAGTACCATCCAGTGATTGGGTTCAGTCCTTGTGGTCTAAACACATCGCAAAACGAGCAAACAATTCTTACATAGTCGCCAACATATGGTATTTTACTATTGGATATTTTGTTGCTAAGGCCTTCCACTTTGTAATTCTCCCATTAGCTGTTTCGACAACCTATCTCACTTTGTACCTAGCCTTGAATCATTCGCCT
Organism: Lucinisca nassula; assembly: GCA_963580285.1. Taxonomy (NCBI): domain Eukaryota; kingdom Metazoa; phylum Mollusca; class Bivalvia; order Lucinida; family Lucinidae; genus Lucinisca; species Lucinisca nassula. The sequence goes on from OY757021.1 coordinate 125,764,274, forward strand.
CTTCAGTCGTATATTGCTTCTGAGATTTGGTTAGGAAGTGAAGCATATGAGAATTGATTTCATAACCCTTTAGTATTTCTCTAACATCCCTGAATCATACATCAACTTTTGCAAATGTCCTATTTGGGGATTCAAATTCTGATGTTGCAATCGCAGTGGCTGATGGAACATACATATATATTGAGAAGAGTTGAAACTACTCATTTCAGAGAAGACCTTATTCCGTACATAAAGGACAGCCTTTGCTGAAACCTATGATGCTTGTGGCCGCTGATGGTTTCATTTTGACTATGATGGGACCATATCTTGCAGATGGGGAAAAAACACAGATGCTAAGATTACCGAACATGTTAAAGACTAATGCAGAAAATATTACCGACTGGTTATAAGAAGATGATGTTCTCGTTGTAGACCGCGGCTTCAGGGATGCTATAGATATACTAAAGGATTTTGGAATCAATTCTCATATGCCTCACTTCCCAAACAAATCTCAGAAGCAACATACGACTGAAGAGGCGAATGAGTCAAGGCTAGTTACAAAGGTGAGATGGGTTGTTGAATCAGCTAATGGGAGAATTAAAAAGTGGAAAGCCCTTAGCAACACAATGCCCAATAGTCAAATACCATGTGTTGGCGACTATGTAACCACCTTTGGTAACAAGCAAAGACTCAGGCAAAGTAATTGCTAGAATAATGATGGCCCTAGCAAAAACTCCAAAAAAAGCTGCAAGATAAGGTTGTAACAAGAATTCCGCTAAAGGCTATGTCGCGCCTGTGGGGGCGCAAAGTCATCGAACCATGATATATATGTCAAGGTCAAACATAGATGCTTGCTCAAAAGATCCCATTTTCAAATGCAAGCTTGTACTAAGTATCATTAATGAAGCTCTAATTATTCTTGAGAAATGAACTTCACCATTACGGTGAACGCAATAGGGTGGTCACAATATTTTACAAAGTCAGTGAACCATGAATTCAGGTCAAGGTCAAATATGGATGCTTGCATTTAAGTTGCCATCCCCAGATTCAAGTTTTCACCAAATATCATTAATGAAGCTCTTATAAATCTTGAGAAATAAACTTGACCATTAGGGTGAACGCTAGGGTGGTCGCAATATTTTACAAAGTCAGTGAACCATGAAATATAGGTCAAGGTCAAATATTGATGCTTGCATTTAAGTTACCATCCCCAGGTACAAGTTTGTACCAAGTATCATTAATAAAGCTCTTATAGTTCTTGAGAAATAAACTTGACCATTAGGGTGAAAGCTAGGGTGGTCGCAATGTTTTACAAAGTCAGTGAACCATGAAATGTAGGTCAAGGTCTAATATGGATGCTTGCATATAAGTTGTCATCCCCAGATACAAGTTTGTACCAAGTATCATTAATGAAGCTCTTATAGTTCTTGAGAAATAAACTTGACCATTAGGGTGAACGCTAGGGTGGTCGCAAATGTTGACGCCTTGACGAACGGACGAACGGAAAACCGGGAGCCTATATCGCGCCATGCTGAAAGCAGGCGCGACAAAAAATGGCTGGGATAAAAAACGGGTTATTTGGGAAAAGATCGATGATGAGAAACTTGAGAATTTCCAAGAGATGACTGAGGATGAACTCAGGGATTTGAAACTGGGTATTTACCAGCTGAAACAAGCCAAATCCTACACAGATGAACATTTTACGACAATTGATCATATGAGATAATGGCACACAAAGAAGATGGTGTTCTCAAAGCACAGATACGTTCTCGCCACACGTCTAATAAAACATATAACATGTGGGTTGAATATACACAAGGACTGAACCCAATCACTGGATGGTATTCTGGGTGCAGAAGTGGGGCTCGTACCGTGGGATGTTGTGCACATGTGGCTTCTGTTCTCTGGTATTTGGGATATTACCGGAACAAGACAGAAAATAGTGAAGCAAAACCAAACAATAATTCTGACATATACCTAGAATGACTATTACATCAACATTATATTTATGAAAGATCTTTGAAATAAGTTGAAAACTGTAAAGGTGTTGTGGTTTTTCGTAAAGTTGGGGAATAAAAATTACTGATATTTGGGTACAACTTACAAGCGCGTATAAACTCTTCTCTTGTTCGATATTTTTAAGACTGTTATCACCGGCTGTTATGCCTAAAAGGGTAGTAAGCATACGGCAAACATCGCCTCCAATCATGCACTTTGAACAAAAATAATAGCATTTTTGTTGGTATATCCTTGATGGGGTGACATTACCCCACCCACTTTAATAGTGTATACAGCAAAAACCAGTGGACCAAAGAGTCTAAAAACTCACCATTAGACAGTCAATATGTACCAATTTGAAGCTACAAAGTTTAAAGGAAATCGGTTGTGGCCATGAAAACAGCCTTCTAGAGACTGCTCCTTTACATGTATAATTACAGTGCAATTCCGCTATTAAGACGACCTAAAATTAAGACTAATTCTGCTTTAAAAAGCTTATTTAGAAGGTGGCACATATTCGTTCATCTTGTGTTCTGCGGACAGTGTCCTCTGGTCAGGGACCACCTTTGGGGCTGTTCAAAAGTGGTCTTAAAGACCACTTTTGAACAGTCCCAAAGGTGGTCTTGATATAGGAATTTTACTGTATATAGTTTTTACCTTTTGTCTGTCTTTATAAAATTATCCAGGTTCTGTTTTAGATGCTTGCAGCTCACGTGACCTTCGTCACAGGCAACAACGGTGGCGTCGGGTGTGTCTTGTGGAGGGTTATCTTCGGTGAGCGAAATAGATCTAGTGATTGGGTAATAAAACAAGTTTCTATGGCAGTTTTGAGTAGAGAAGACTATGTCACCTCGTGCAATAATACCAGAATTTGTTTATCAGAAAAATTTGGATTTTTTTTTGTGGAAAACCGATGTTGGCAAGTCTATATAATGAAGAACCCCCACCGCTAAACCCCACTTATACAGCAATTAGTGGGTCCACACATATTCTTTTATTTGAGTTTCTAAAACATAAACAATAAGAAATGAGAAAAAGTCATATTTTTACATACACACAGTAATTTTCACAGCCATAAGTTAAGACCAATTATATCAGTGACAAATATGGGTAATTGTATTATAATTGTCATCACTAGATGCAAGCTTGTTACAAAGTTCATTAAAGAAACTCTTATAGTTCTTGAGAAATAAACTTGAATGGTAGGATGGTCCCTAGGTTTGACGCAATATTTTACAAAGTCAGTGAACCGTGAAAAGTGGGTCAAGGTCAAATACGGATGCTTGAATTATCGCTGCCATCCCAAGATGCAAGTTTGTACCAAGTATCATTAATGATCCTCTTACAGTTCTTGAGAAATGAACATAAATAGTGGGATGGACCTTAGGTCTGACGCAATATAGTTTATCAAGTCAGTGAACCATGAAAAGTAGATTATGGTCAAATATAGCACCAAACGAGGATCTTACAATATTTTCCGGGAATCCCGATACCCCCATCAACCCCTTTATATACCAAAACATATCTAACATCAATACATAGGGCTTGAAAAAATAAGGGCAAACGACCCAACAAATCAGGGCGAAACGACCCACGGGCGAAACGACCCGGGGAGAAACGCCCCACGGGCGAAACGACTCACGGCCGAAACGACTCACGGACGAAACAACCCGTGACCAGTAGATATGAGTAGTTACGTTTTTACACGAACATTCACGATCTGCTATGAGGTCTCGTGCACAAGAATAATGCGATTTATTCAGCGATCTGCTCTTGTACAGAGTACATGTAGTTACAAGCCTTTCCTAGTATTTTAGAGCCTTTTAAAGATGTCACCCAAGGGTACTAGAGGCAAGAAGGGGGCAAGGCTGTCCCATCACAGGAGCCATAATCATTACAGCCAGGGAAAAGGCCATACTGCCATCATCCGTAACTCCTGTCATCATCAATGGTTTCGGGTTAGTGTTTATACTGTAAAAGGTCAAGAAACAATGAAGTTCATGGTAAGTCCAGCTGTATATATATATACCCGGCGGGGTCCAGTCGTAGCTCAAATCGTGATCACCCTCGACCAGAATCGTGAAAAACATCGAGACCACAGTCGTATGCTGTCGCAACGGAGCGCATCGGTTCGTGAAAAGCGTATCCGCACGTATCAGAACGTATCCGCACGTATCAGATCATCCCGTTTCGGGGAACCCGATCGTGGTGATCGTTCATATCGAGACCCAATCGTAGTCTCGATCGCAACAATCATATCGGAACGCATTTGATCACATCTGAACGCTGATCGTGACACCTGAAATTGACAAATCGTGGCTGAACTGCATCCGAGCGCAACAACTCGTATTAGAACCTATCGACTCTCATCACCTCGTATCCAAACCTGGAATTTCAGAGAAAATTACACGACCAGCTACGAATGGTTCGCACGTCAGTTCGTAACGGATCGCACCTCAGTGGGAACCTAGCATTAACACCAGCTGTGGTGATGTTACGTGTTCAGTAAAAAGGGTAATCCTCTGGAAGCCAGGACTACACCACAGAATTGAAAGCCATGGCGCGTACATGGTTTTCTGCGCCAGACTAGCTCGTTTCGGCCAATTAGACCTCATCACTGACCCTCAGATAATTTTAAAATTCCTCAGTAGAATCAATGATCCCAAAGGACTATAAAATATAACCCATACTATGATGAACGGCAGGGAGACTTTTTACGGCCGCCACACATTCCCTTAACACCAGTTGTGGTGAAGTTAAATGCTCTAAAAAAAGTAATCATTTGGAGGCAATGACTGCAGAACAGAATTGAAAACCATTGCGTGTACAAGATTTTTCTGCTCCAGACTAGCTAGATGGCAGTATACTAAAGTGTGTAAAAAAGACAAAAATAATAAATTTTGCTTCTTACTGATACCATAAGCTGAGGCAAGTAATGGCTAAATGAATTCTAACTCATTAAAAAGTAATCGTTGTCGCATTGACTGTCATTTCCAATGAATATTAGCTTGCCTATCAAATCTGTAGGGAAATAAAAAGTCTGAGAGAACTAGCTCTCAATACAAGTCCTTGATCTTACACTTTTTTTTTTTTTACACACACGTACACTTAAAACAAAAGAAAGGGTAAACACAGGCGCTTGATGAAATAGATAGGCTGCATGATGCTTCCATGCAGAGCTGACACCGGCCGCACACGAGTACTGGTAAACCGCTTAGAGGATCTAAGCCTGCCCAGGCAAAGCGGTGCGAGTCGGACCGTCCATGCTTATAAACCCTATTGGTTTCATTGGACGATAGGGTTTGAGGTGTCATTTCATCTCAATAACGGGTAAAAGTCCCACAAAATTGGAAGCAACGTCTCCAAAATGACCTATACAGTGTTGACTGGGACGTTAAACATCAAATCAATCAATCAGTTAATCAATTATACAAGCGGAGCTTATATGGCGTTGTAGGAGACCTCTGTGTGCCCCTGTCGAGTTCCTGTAGCGTTGTAGGAGACCTTACTGTGCTGCTATGGCAACCTTACGGCGACCTCACTGCGCTCTGATCAGAACGCCGAGCGACGGCGTTTGTTTTGAGCATGCTCAAAATGCGCGCCGTCGCTTGGCGTTCTATGCGATCCCAACACGCCTACTGGCGATGCCACTGCATTGCTACGGCGATGTTTGCGATCGTACTGCGCGCACCTCGGCGTTCTGCATTTTTCTTGGACGCCGTGAGAACGCAGCCCTGGTGTGACGGGGTTTAAGTATCACTAAATACGCTTTACTTAGCACAAGACAAATATCAAAGCACTGAGAGTACTGGTTGATCGTTTGTCGGACTGAGATTTAAACTATTTTGTTTAACCCTTAAATTCCATGTTTTAAATAACAGTAAAACCCTGATCAGACGCTGCATTTGCGGCAGACCATTTAAATTCCTATACCGTAAGCAATCAGTGTTGGTCCTGTTCAGACGCCGCGTCCTGCAGCGTCTGATCTAGGTTTGCACTGTTTGCTAAGCCCAGCCCATGATTCCAGCCTAGATGCTATAGATAACCGTATTTCGCAACACGCTGACCTCACAGCGATAAGATTAACACTGTGATGTTCTATAAATAAGTTTTCTGGATTTCCTATAAACTAGTCACGTGGACTTCAGCACTGAAAGAGATTTTGTGCTAAGTAACTTTGGGTCGATTGATAAACAATCGATTGATAAATAACCGACCAAAAATATAACCCGTATATGACCTCATTTTATCGTGTGGCCTGGCGCTGTGACCCTCTGTATGCTGTTTTTTCAGCAGACGGCAATTTACTTATTCTTCGTACTTTTTCATAAATGACAGTATTTGACAAACTGGAGACAATTTGCATGAGATGTCAAATCCTGTTTTCTGGGAAAAAAATCAACAATAGGTCGGCTGCTGAATTAGCGACGACAGTGGTAGAGGTTTATAAACAGGATAAAAGAAGAAGTGCATCTCAATGGGATGGAGGTGAGTCGTCTGCATTTACAAATGTAATGTAGCCGCTTAGAATTTTTGATGTTCAGTGACACATGTTTTTATTTTAAAATCGGATAGGTTGCCATCAGCCAACTACAGTAAAATTCATATAATAAGACCACCTTTTGGACTGTTCAAAAGTGGTCTTTAAGACCACTTTTGAACAGTCCATAAGGTGTTCTCTTTCTAGAAGACACTGAATTCAGAAAACGCACAGAAAGTATGACTGAAACCTTTTAACTATGCTTTTTAAAGGAGAATTAGGCTTAACTTTAGGTGGTCTTAATAGCGGAATTTCCCTGTATTTTTGTCTCATCAACAGCTTAAACAATGTCTTCAAATTGACATGCAGGCGACCACAGTCTATGTTTTAGCAGGAATAAGGAGAACGTCCTTAACCTTAACCACTCTCTTGGCTGATTCAGCAGACAACAAATTGTGGATATTTTTCTTATTTTTGTTTGGCGTAAACATGGACAGGACGCTTTCGCGGACAAAGTTGTAGCAGAAACAGAAATGTTTGGTGGCGGATCTGTCATGGTGTGGGGATGCTTTAGTCATGACCACACACTTGATCTTGTCATTTGTAAAGAGACTTTTTGACAGGTCAACGCTATCTTGAAAACATTCTTGAACCAAAAGTTTACCCACATTTTCGCGCACAGCGTGCCGCACGTCCCATATTTCAAGACGACAACGCGCGACCACATAGGGCACGTATTGTGACAGATTCTCTGGCTCAGGAAGGAATCGAGAAACTCCAGTGGCCGAGTAGGAGTCCCGATATGAATCCCATTGAGCGTGTTTGGGACCGTCTTGGACGTAACGTCAGGAAACGTAGTGACGTGCACACGCTCGATGACCTTGCACGTGCACTAGTCGACGAAAGGAACAATTTGGAGGCAAGATTCATTCGAAAATTGGTTCAGGGAATGCGCCAGCGTGTTCAAGAATTACACGAGCGCCGTGGAGGGCATGCTCACTATTAACGACGTTCCTGACTGACAATAACCATTTAGAACGTCCAAATGATGTGTGTTACGTTTTTCAATAATTAAATCTTAATTTTCAAGCGTTTCAAAGTGCTACTGAACTCGACACTGCATTTTTCCGACTTCAAAGTGATACTTTTTTACACTCTGAAAATGTGCTTCCACAAAAATGTGCATTTTGTGACATTGTGTTTCCAGAATCATATCAAATTTGATGATTTTGTGTTCGTTAAACATTGACATTTAAGATAAGATTTTGTTTGTTTGAATTGAGGTTTAACGTCCCCGTCAACACTGTAAAGGTCATTTTGGAGACGTTGCTTCCAATTTTGTGGGACTTTTACCCGACATTGAGATGAAATGGGAGAAGAACTATATAAGTACTTGTGCTTTCGTTCTAATCCCAAATTGTATAATAACTTGTCACATATTGTAATGATGTTATTGCTATAGTAATAAAATATGTTTTAACCAAATGACATCTCAAGCCCTGTCGCCCAATGAAACCAATATGGTTTATTAGCATGGACCGTCTGCCTCGCACCGCGGTTCCTGGACAGGTTTAGATCCTCTAAGCGGTTTACCAGTACTAGTGTGCAGGCCGGATTCAGCTCTGCGTGGAAGCATCATGCAGCCCATATATTTCTTCAAGCCCCTATGGGCGGGGGCGTTGATAAAATTTATCTGAATTCAGTTGTTGAAATAAAAATAAAGCCTTGGTGTTTCTAAGAATCTTGTGTATGCTAAGTTTTTGTCGACCAGTATATATCACAAATGGTAACGTTATTTTATTCTTATTTATATGCAAAACATAGGTTATGGGTGCTCGTTAGAACCGCCTCATTGAGGCGGTTCTAACGAGTACCCACAACCTATGTCTTGGAACAGAAATAATAAAATAATGTTTACCCCTGTAAAGTCCCGTTTTCTCTATATGAATTGGGGTTTACGGGGTTGTTCATTACATGGTGTTGTTAATATAATGACTACAACAATCGGATCTGTCAGGTTATACCGTGCTCCGAGAATTGATTATATGTGGTTATAAATCACAGAAAAGTACAATAGGTTTGATCAGTTGCCTCTGCCTGTTGTATTACTTATTTCCCAGAGGATAGTGAAGTGATTGTTGTTGGATAAATAAAACCACTTAAATGCGAAATGAATTTTCAAGTTTTCCTCCAAAGAACAATTCATTCTGAAATAACAAAATGTATTTTCTGACTTACTTAAATCGTTCAAATTGACAATTTTTAAAATCTATTCATGTCGCACTGCCGCTAATAAATGCACATGTCGTCTCAATAATTACAGTAAAATTCCAATATTAAGACCACTTTTGGGACTGTTCAAAAGTGGTCATAAAGACCACTTTTGAACAGCCCCAAAGGTGGTCCCTGACTAGACCACCTTGAAGGCAGAATACACAAGGAAAATTTAAGTGTACCCTTCAAAATAAGCTTTTTATAGCAGAATGAGTCTAATTTTAGGTGGTCTTAATAGCGGAATTTCACTGTATTTTGTCATGATAAGGAAATAGTTTGATAGAAGGGGTAGAGACCTTTAATCTGTTTTCATTACTATTCTGCATACTCAGATGCAGTTTATATTGAGTGCAGAATCATCAACACGTGCACTAGTCCGTGAAATGAATACCCATCTAAACCCTATTTTATATTGGGAAAACTGGGGTTTACGGGGGTATACATTATTTTCTTATTTTTACACCAAGACATAGGTTGTGGGTACTCGTTAGAACCGCCTCATTGAGGCGGTTCTAACGAGCACCCACGACCTATGTTTGCAGTATCTATAACAAAAATATCAGGGATTTTCATCAGAAAAGTAACTATTTTGGAGACGAGAAATACGCACTATGTCGCACGGGTGTGTTATCGTAATGTTAACACCTTTTTTGCCTTGTACGAACGGTGAAAATGTTAGGTTAGCATACACTTAAGTTCCATACCACCATACACAAACGACTAATATTACAACTGATAGCCCCCGCCCAATCGGGGCTTGAAGCAATAGATGGGCTGCACGGTGTTTCCACGCATAGCTGAAACCGACCGCACACAGTACTGGTAAACCGCTTAGAGGATCTAAGCCTGTCCAGGCAAAGCGGTGCGAGTCGGCCTCCGTCCATGCTTATAAACCCTATTGGTTTCATTGGGCGACAGGGCTTGAGATGTCATTTCATCTCAATGTCGGGTAAAAGTCCCACAAAATTGGAAGCAACGTCTCCAAAATGACCTATACGGTGTTGACGAGGACGTTAAACCTCAAATCAAACAAACAAACAGAGCGTTAGAAACCTTAAATCTGTTTTGATTTTTATTCTGCATACTCAGAATCAGTTTGAATAGAGTGCAGAATCATTAACACCTTTTTTGCGTTGTACGAACGATGGAAATGTTAGGTTAGCGCACACTTAACCCTTTTTGTACCAAATGGAATCTTCCTCCTTATATATAACAGGAGTCCATTTCAGAATTTAGGGGTGTCAGATTGTATTTTCTTCAAAATATATTTGGAAAATGGTTGAACTTTTAGCAAACTTTGGAGGCCCTGGCCTGCACTGTTTGCCAGGGTACCCGTTTGGGGGTTTCTGGTACTAAATAGGTTAAGTTACACATACGCCTAATATTACAACTGCATTAAGATCACCTAAAATTAAGACATATTCTGCTTTAAAAAGCTTTTTAGTAGGTTGCAGTTATTCTTTCGTTGAGTTTTCTGCATACAGTGTCCTTTGGTCATGGACCATCTGTGGGACTGTTCAAAAGTGGCCTTAAAGACCACTTTTGAACGAACAGTTCCAACGGTGGTCCTAATACTGTATCTTCTTGTAAACAAAGTGTACACATCGCCTACAAGTGTAAACAACTGAAAGGCTAGAGCTTAGGCAATGCTGGTTTTATAAGCTATAAGGGTAAGGTGCCTGGTAATGTTTCTCCAAGACCACTAGACCAATCATGGGCACATTTAATTTTGAGCTTCAATGATCTAGGGAAACGAAATTTTGTTCGTGACGTCTGGGCCACATAATCAAGGTGGCCGCCATGCCATTTAAGCTAAAGACCCTCAACGAAACTTCTTCTCCAAAACTAAGAGAGAGAGAGAGAGTGTTTGTGTGTGTGTGTGTGTGTGTGCCAGCATCATCGTCAGTTTAACGTCCAATCCACAGCTAAGGTCATATGGAGACGGGGCCTCGTTTCAAACTAGGACTCATCCTACCGAGAGAAGCCTGGTATCGAACCCAAGATCCCTTGTTTATGAGCAGAGTAGCTAGCCCTCTACGCCACGGAGGCTTCTGTATCCAAGAGTGTCATTAATAGCCTCGTCCGATAGGCGAAGACTCATGTCAGACTGCGCAGATGCTCAGAACGAATCGGTTGGTCGCACAGGTCTTCCCGTGTCAAATTAGCGCGAAGAACATCTCAGCACGCCTATTCCAATAGCTTAAAATTTTCAGATTTTTATATTATTTATATTTCATATTTCTGCTAGAAACATAGATTGTGGGTACTCGTTAGAACCGCCTCGCAGAAACATGAAAAATAAGATACACCCATGCGAACTCCAGTTTTACTGACTAAAAGCAGCGTTTAAGTGGGGTCAAGATTATATAGGCGTATTTTTCATGATGGGCTGATTCTTAAGCATCAATAGCTCGGGGCTTGAAGAAATAGATGGGCTGCATGATGCTTCCACATAGAGATGAAACCGACCCGCACATGAGTACTGGTAAACCGCTTAGAGGATCTAAGCCTGCCAAGGCAATGCGGTGCGAGTCGGCCCGTCCAAGCTTATAAACCCTTTTGGTTTCATTGGAATGTCATTTAATCTCAATTTCAGTTAAAAGTTCCACAAAATTTGAAGTAACGTCTCCAAAATGACCTTTACAGTGCTGACGGGGACGTTAAACTTCAAATCAAACAAAAAGCTTAAGCATCATATTATATCAAGCTACTTGGACAGGGGAAGTATTTGAACAGATTTATTAAATGTTCGGTTGAGAATCTGCTCTGTTACATTTAATAAGCGGAATCAATCTTCGCAGATTCAAGAGATTTATCTAATTAAATAGCAACCAAACTGAATTAGGTTGCAATAAATCACAAAAAGCACACCATATCCAATCATTTTTGTTCTTATTTGTTGTTTTGTATCCTCCCAAGAGACTGCTAGTTGATGTTATACTGTATACTGGCGTAACATATGGGTTTGGGCTCAAATCTGTAAGAATATATCGAGGGCCTTCAAGTCACGGCTCCCGCCCATTGGGGCTTGAAGAGATAAATGGGCTGCATGATGTTTCCACGCAGAGCTGAATCCGACTGCACATGAGTACTTGTAAACCGCTAAGAGGATCTAAGCAAGCTCAGGCAAAGCGGTGACCGTCCATGCTTATAAACTTTATTGGTTTCATTGGGCGACAGGGCTTGAGATGTCATTTCATCTCCATGTCGGGTAAAAGTCCCACAAAACTGGAAGCAACGTGTCCAAAATGACCTTTTAAAGTGTTGACATGGACGTTAAACATCAAATCAAACAAACTAATCAAGTCACGTTAGCCATCACGAAAACACTCCTATATAATTTTGACCCCCTTGAACCTCACTTTTATATAGTAAAACTGGGGTTTCCGGGGGTATACCTTATTTTTCTTATATCTGCTCTAAAACATAGATTGTGGGTACTCGTTAGAACCGCCTCGATGAGGCGGTTCTAACGAGTGCCCACAATCTATATTTTGAGCAGAAATAAGAAAAATATCACAATTTTTCATCATAAAATGTACTTTTTTTCGGCGATAAAGGTGGTAATGTATTTGTATAGGCGTGTTTTCGTAATGACGAATCATTGAAATCCTCGCATTATAGCACTCACAATCTATGTTTGAAGCAGAAATAAGAAATATATTCAAAATTTCGTCAGAAAAAAAACAGCTTTAGGGACAATGTCGCACGGGAGTGCTATCGCAGTGAAGCAGTTACATCACGTGGACAAGTCCGTGTGAAATCACCACCACCTAAATCCCACTTTATATAGAGAAAACTAGGGTTTACAGGGATATACATTATTAGCTCGGCTGTTTTCGAAGAAAACGACGAGGTATTGTCATAGCTCTGGCGTCGTCGTCCTGCAAAAACTTGGACATTTTCGTCTGCGTCGTCGTCGTGCAAAAACTTGGACAGTTTGTAATATCTCTGTTAATACTGAACATATTTACTTGAAACTCGGACTAGTTGTTCATTATGAAAAGGGGCTGCAGCCGAGCGTTGGCATCCGCATGAGGTGCTATTGTTTTTGTTACTGATCCAAGACATAGGTTTTGGGTACTCGTTGAGGCGGTCCTAACGAGTACCCAATACCTATGTTAGACGTAAAAATAAGAAAAATATATCGGATTTTCGTCAGAAAAGTAGCCATTTTGGAGATAGGAAAAGTGCACTGGTCGCACGGGTGTGTTTTCGTAATGCACGTAAATCCCTCCCAGTTCTCAGCAAGCATCAATAAACGTATGAGGGAACTCTTTTTCATAATAATTTTGGGTTGATTGTTTGTGTACTAGAGCAGCAATTTTCTTCTCCCTGTGACGTCAGAGCGCTGTGTAAAAGGGTCACTGATGAGGCCTAATTGGCCGAAACTAGCTAGTCTGGCCCAGAAAACATGTACACTCCATATTTTTTGGTTCTGTGGTGTATTCCTTGCTTCCAAAGGATAACCCTTTTATAGAACATATTTGACTTCACTACAGCTGGTGTGTGGGAATGTGTGGCGGCGGTAAAACGTCTCCCTGCCCTACATCATAGTGTAGTTTATATTTTCTTGTCCTTTGGGATCATTGATTCCATTGTGGAATTTTGAAAATATCTGAGGGTCACTGATGAGGCCTAATTGGCCGAAACTAGCTAATCTGGCCCAGAAAACATGTACACTCCATATTTTTGGTTCTGTGGTGTATTCCTTGCTTCCAAAGGATAACCCTTTTATAGAACATATTTGACTTCACTACAGCTGGTGTGTGGGAATGTGTGGCGGCGGTAAAACGTCTCCCTGCCCTACATCATAGTGTAGTTTATATTTTCTTGTCCTTTGGGATCATTGATTCCATTGTGGAATTTTGAAAATATCTGAGGGTCACTGATGAGGCCTAATTGGCCGAAACTAGCTAGTCTGGCCCAGAAAACACGTACACTCCATATTTTTTGGTTCTGTGGTGTAGTCCTTGCTTCCAAAGGATAACCCTTTTATAGAACATATTTGATAGTTTGTAAAATCTGGAGCGGACCCGTGCCCAGGGAGAATGGCAAACAGTGTAGACCGAGAGATCAGATGCCTCAATATGCACTAGATGATCAAGTTCTACACTGTTTGCATTAAATACAGAAATCTAAGTGTTAAACTCCCCGAAAAAACCAAATACAATCGACCACCAGTGCTGCCAACGTTTAATTGTCCTCTCTTATCAATAGCAATCTAGTCTTAAGGGGAATGGGAACACCTGGCGTTTTCTTCCGCCATTTTTCAAAGGGAGACAACTTTCGGGACTTCCTGTAAGCCCTGTCGCACTGGAAAATGGGTCTACTCTTAAAGGAAAGAATTTGCTCTTAAGGAGCAAATTCTTTCCTTTAAGAGCTGACCCCTATTGACACGGGAGACAAGAATACTTTTGCAGGAGTTGTCTCCCCTGAAGGTGTAACCATGCCCCTTAAGAGAAAGAAGAGAATAAATGTGGAACCACACTATCATTATCACCAACAACAAACTAACGGGAAGCCATGGAAGATGTGTCGCTTCTAAAATATATTTCTGATGAATCATTTCGCCTGAAGTATCTTGTTTCAATCAAACACACCAACACGCACATCGACATGCACACGCGCATGCATACAAACACGCACATTTGCACTCATCCGCTCACGCGTATTTGAACGCGTACACACACGAGCACGAGCACAAGCGAACAGAAGTACTCAGATAAACAAAAATGTACGCATATTTCTCAAGATCTAATAGCACAGAAAACCACAATAAAGTCAGAGATTACAATTTGTTGAAGGTGCTATTGTCATCTACTGACATTAGCTTCCAGGCTGGATCTTGTCAAGTGAAAGTGTTTCTTTTTCGGAAAGTCCGTTCGGCTAAGGCTCCAAAACGGCTTGCAAACACTTAGTTACACGATTGAGTCAACGGAAATCCCTTTAGCGCACAGCGCAGACACTCTGATGCGCAGACGGATCTGAGTCTCGCCTACACGCACACGCATAAAACAGTAAAATTCCATTATTAAGACCACTAAAACTGACACTTAATCTGCTTTTAAAAACTTATTGAGAAGGTTTCAATTATACTTTCGTCCTGTTTTCTGCACCTAGTGTTTCTTTAGAAGATACCACCTTTGGGACTGTTCAAAAGTGGTCTTTAGACCACTTTTGAACAGTTATAAAGGTGGTCATAACGTAGGAATTTGCTTGTCTCGACCCAGCTGTAGTTCCCTGGCGACACTACGTAATCGAGACATCAAGTTCCGATAAAACTCATTTATAATTTGAAATGGAAAGTGTCGCTCTCGCTCTGGCACCAGACAAAATGACATCGCACAGCAAGAGTTACTGTAGTCGCAAATGAACCTGCGCATTTGCACTGCTTAACAACCTTCCTCTCCCTTCGATTTTTATCAGTCATTACTTACGCACACAGGGAAATGTCTGCGAGGCTTATCCGAGTTTTCGCAGTATGCACATGAGATTTAGTAGGCTTAGCTTAGAACCCGCCCATTTTGTCTCCAAGAGACATGACGTTCTGTGAAAAGAATTATGTGTTTAGCATAGTTTTGTCGCAAATTATTTCAGATCGTTTGTGCAGGACAGTAACTCATACTAAAATGAGCTCGTTTACATGCAAACATACACCATGACATGCGCGTGCAGCCAAAATTAGAATCAGACTGCGCATTTATGCAGAACTATCGTCGTCATCAAGAAAGCATCGCAATAAAAATTTTGCCTCACCCCTACTCCTCCTTAAATCCTCCTTTTACATAGTAAAACTGGGGTTTACAGGGGTAAACACTATTTTTCTGATTTCTGGTCAAAAGCTTAAATTGTGGTACTCGTTAGAACCACCTCGTCGAGGCGGTTCTAACGAGTTCCTACAATCTATGGTTTGAGCAGAAATATGAAAAATAAACGGATTTTTTTTATCTGAATTTTTTTTTTATTTTTTGCTTTTCTGCACAGTCTTCGCTGGTCGTACCTGCGAATTTGCACTCTTTCCATGTGCAAAGGATGACTGCGTCAATCATGGTCAAATGATGTTCTTATTCTGCAGAAACTAAACACAACAGTGCACATGACCTTCCGTACTTGACGTCTGGGCTCGAACCAACAGCGGTGAGAGATCTTGTGATCAAGAGACAACGCGCTTACCCATTAGACAGCGGAGGCCCGATGCTGCTTCTGCTGCTGAAGATGATACCAACAACAAAAACCAGAGGACCAGTGGTCCTGTAAACGCTCACCTGACACCTGGTCCTGGTGTACATTTGACATAGCCATAAAATAGGTCAAGGCCATCCCAGGGTCACCATTTTTACAAACTATGATGGGCTCAAGTACCAGATGCTACAAGCCAACTTTCAAGGTCATTGGCTTCATGGTTCTGGAGAAGAAGATTTTTGAAGGCTTTTTACCATATATGGGCATGGCTGCCATCTTGGTCATGTGACCCAAACCCCGCGAACAAACTTTCGTTCCCCCATCCTACTGAAGCTCCACATGAAATTTGGCTTTGATTGGCCTCCCTGTTTTGGAGGAGAAGATCTTTGAAAATGGTGGACGGACGGACAACGGATGGACGGACGACAGACCATGGCTATACTATAAGCTCACCTATGAGCCTAAAGGCTCAGGTGAGCTAAAATCAATTATTTTCACTTTTTCCCAAGCAAAAGCCTAAGTCCGCAAATTTGACATTGCCGTAAAATAGGTAAAGGTCAACCCAGGGTCACCATTTGAACAAATTATGATAGGCCCGTGTACCAGATGCTTCCTGCCAAGTTTCAAGGTCATTTGCCTTACGGTTCTGGAGAAGAAGAATTTCGAAGTGTTTTTACCATATATGGGCATGGCCACCATCTTGGTCATGTGACCTGGACCATATGAACAAATTTTCATTTGTTCATCATATAAAGGATCCATATCAAATTTCACTTGAATTGGGACAGCGGTTTCTGAGAAAAAACTGTTTGAAATATGGAACCTGGTTAATCTTGGTCCCAGGTCACTGAATGATGACTTTTCTTACCCATGAATCTTCATGTATTCATTTACTTTACCTGATCTACCAATTTGGTGACATTGTCTTCAATGGTTTCCTAAAAATCCATTATTTTCACTTTTTCCCATGCAAAAGCCTAAGTTACAAATTTGACACTGCCATAAAATAGGTCAAGGTCAACCCAGGGTCAGCATTTGTAAAAACTATGACGAGCCCGAGTACCATATGATATATGCCAAGTTTCAAAGCCATTGGCCTTACGGTTCTGGAGAAGACAATTTTTGAAGGCTTTTTACCATATATGGGCGTGGCGGCCATCTTGGTCATGTAATCTAGACCGTACTGGCAACTTTTCATTTGTTCAACTCACAAAAGCTCCATATTGAATTTCGCTTAAATTGGCTCAGTAGTTTCTGAGAAAAAAATGTTTTTTTTTTTTTTAAATATGAAATCGGAGTGACCTTGGTCTAAGGTCAATGAATGACCTTGACCTTTCTTACCCATAGATCTTCATGTATTCAGTTACTTTACCTAATCTACAAATTTTGGTGACACTGTCTTCAATGGTTTCCCTAAATATCCATTATTTTCACTTTTTCCTGTGCAAAAGCCTAAGTCAGCAAATTTGACATTACTGTAAAATAGGTCAAGATCAACCCAGGGTCACCATTTGAACAAATTATGATTACCATATGCTACATGCCAAGTTTCAAGGCCATTGGCCTTACGGTTCTTGAGAAGAAGAATTTCGAAGTTTCTTTACCATATATGGGCGTGGTGGCCATCTTGGTCATGTGATCTAGACCATGTTGGCAGCTTTTCATTTGTTCAACTCCCAAAGGCTCCATATTGAATTTCACTTCAATTGGCTCAGTAGTTTCTGAGAAAAATGTTTGAAATATGGAACCTGCGTGACCTTGGTCTAAGTTCAATTAATGACCTTGACCTTTCTTACACATAGATCTTCATGTATTCAGCTACTTTACCTTATCTACTAATTTTGGTGACACTGTCTTCAATGGTTTCCTAAAAATCCATTATTTTCACTTTTTCCCATGCAAAAGCCTAAGTCGGCAAATTTGACATTGCTGTAAAATAGGTCAAGGTCAACTCGGGGTCACCATTTGTACAAACTATGATGGGCCTGAGTACCATATGCTACATGCCAAGTTTCAAGGCCATTGGCCTTACGGTTCTGGAAAAGAAGAATTTTAAAGGCGTTTTACCATATATATAGGCGTGACGGCCATCTTGGTCATGTGATCTAGACCGTATTGGCATTTTTTCATTTGTTCAACTCACAAAGGCTCCATATTAAATTTCACTTAAATTGGCTTAGCAGTTTTGGAGAAAAAAGTGTTTGAAATATGGATCCTGAATGACCTTGGTCTAAGGCCAATGAATGACCTTGACCTTTCTGACCCATAGATCTTCATGTATTCAGTTACTTTACCTGATCTACAAATTTTGGTGACACTGTCTTCAATGGGTTTCCTATAAATCGATTATTTTCACTTTGCCCCATGCAAAAGCCTACTTCGGCAAATTTGACATTGCTGTAAAATAGGTCAAGGTCAACCCGGGGTCACCATTTGTACAAACCATGATGGGCCCGAGTATCATATGCTACATGCCAAGTTTCAAGGCCACTGGCCTTATGGCTCTGGAGAAGAAGATTTTTGAAGGCTTTTTACCATATATGGGCATGGCGGCCATCTTGGTCATGTGATCTAGACCCCGCGAACAAACTTTCGTTCCCCCATCCCACTGAGGCTCCATATGAAATTTGGCTTTGATTGGCCCTGCAGTATAGGAGAAGAAGATCTTTGAAAATGGTGGACGGACGGACGGACGACGGACGGACGGACGACGGACCATGGCTATACTATAGGCTCACCTATGAGACTAAAGGCTCAGGTGAGCTAATAACAATAATTACATATAATAGAATTAGACACCTTTAATGTATACTGAAAATGGAAGGCTGAAAAAAAAAATCACCAATAATCACGTTAACGCGTCCGAGCAATAATTATCTTTGTAAAACTTTTTATAGAGGAAATGGGCCTTATTGGGATATATATTATTTTGCTCAAAACAAATATTTGGGTACTAGCTGAAACCGTGTCAAAGTAGAGATCCAACGAGCACCCGCAATCTATGTTGGGACAGAAATAAGAGAAATATCACAAATATCTACGAGTAAACTATGAAAAAAAAAACAAAAAAAAAAAAAAAACAAAAAAAAAACAACAACAACAACAACCACAAAACAAACAAACAAAAAAAACAAAACAAAACAAAAAAAACGACATAATAGCACATGGATGTGTCATTATAATGCATTAACCCATATATGACAATGTGTGTGTGTGTGTGAATTCGGGTTTAACGTCGCTTTCAACAATTTTTCAGTCATGTCACGACGGTGACTGGTTGCGACAGGGAGCTCAATGCTCACTTTTATAGTACTGCCTCACTGAAGTATCATGTCCCAGACACACTACATGATACCACACCCAGTCACATTATCCTGACACTGGGTCGACCAGTCCTAGCTCTACCCCGTAAATCTGAGAGCCAAGCGAGGAGCAGCTAATACGATTTTAACGACTTTGGTATGTCGCGGCCCGGGATCGAACCCGTGACCTCCCATATATGACAATGGTATCTCCCACAAAATAAGTTTGGAGTGGTCCATTTCCAGTTATATGCGTGTCAGGTTTTTGTTTGAGGTAAGTTGTAAACAAGTGCGTGTACGTACTTTGAGCAAAAAGTGTATACTCAGATCAGACGCCACGTTATGTGGCGTCTGATCTGGGTATACACTGTTTGACAATGTCCCAAAAAATGTGACTGAAAAGCTTACAATAATTTAATGCTTTCAACTCTAAAGTCTGGTGAGATACTTATGCAAATGGTGTAGATCCAGATGAGACGTCTCGCATTACGATAACACACCCATGCGACATAGTGACTTTTTTCACATCTCTAAAATGGCTACTTTTGAGATGAAAATCCGTGATATTTTTCTTATTCAAACTGCAAACATAGGTTGTGGGTGCTTGTTAGAATCGAGGCGGTTCTAACGAGTACCCACAACCTATGTCTAAGAACAGAAATGTGAAAAATAATGTATACCCGCGTAAACCTCAGTTTTCTCTTTATAAAGTGGGGTGTAGCCGGGTGTTCATTACATGGATTAGTAAAGGTGATGTAACGATGTGTCGTTTTTTGCTACTTCTATATAGTAAAACTCGGGTTTACAGGGGTAAACTTTATTTTTCTTATTTCTGCTCAAAATATAGATTATTTTTCTTATTTCTGCTCTAAAATCTAGATTGTGACTACTCATTAGAACCGTCTAGATGAGGCGGTCCTAACGAATACCCAAAATCTATATTTTGAGCAGAAAAAAGAAAAATATCACATTTTTTCATCTTAACTTTTCTCCTTTTTTTCCGGCGGTAAAGTTTATAATGTATTTGTATAGGCGTGTTTTCGTAATGGTGTCGCCTTGAAGATTGAGGATACCGATAAAATCTTACCTTTTTCTGCTAGGATGCCAAGTCACGAAAGAAGAATAGTCATTTTCCGAATGAAAACATGCCGACGACGTCTGAAAAATATACAAAAGAGAATAATTGAGCCGGCAAGGTTGCATACCATTACGAAAACACGCCTAAACAAATATATTGTAAATTTTGTCGCCGAAAGAAGAAAAATTGGGATATTTTTTCTTATTTCTGCTCAAAAAATAGAGTGTTGGCACACGATAGAACCGCCTCATCGAGGCGGTTCTAACGAGTATCTACAATCTATATTTTAGAGCAGAAATAAAAAAATAAGGTTTACCCCTGTAAACCCCAGGTTTACTATATAAAAGTGGGGTTTAAAGGTGCATTATTGAGCTGTCGGAAAAAAAGTGCTTAATTTTTTTTTTACATATATCGGGTATTTTTTGTTTAAATAATACAAATGAATGAGTTTTATGTAATATTGCGAACAATTATGATCACAGGTTAAGTTTTATGAGACGGTTTTCCTAACTATGCTACGAACACAGTTAGTCTATTTTTAATTTCGCGACAAAACTACAACGCGCGTGAATAATGACGTCATGCGGTAAATACCTAGAAAGGTATGCAGGGGTCATCTCAACATCGTGACACACGCAATTGTTGTGACAGAAATCGTAGATCGTAGTATAGTGAAATTCTTTTAAACTTTTTATGCGAATTCCAATGTGTAAAATGGAGTGAAATTCCGTCATTCTCTCTCTCTTTCTCTCTCTCTCTCTCTCTCTCTCTCTCTCTCTCTCTCTCTCAGCATGCCATGGCGTACACGTTCCCCAGTGCTCTCTCTCTCTCTCTCTCTCTCTCTCTCTCTCTCTCTCTCTCTCTCTCTCTCTCTCTCTCTCTCTGAAAGTGCCATGGCCAACATGTTGCTAAGTTTTTATTTCTCTCACTCATTATGGGCTACATGTTGAAACAGTGGGTCAACATCGGGCCGACAGCGATACGACGTCGCCATGTCGTATCGCTCTCGGTCAGACGCACCGTTCAGGCGATTTACTCTCTCTCTCTCTCTCTCTCTCTCTCTCTCTCTCTCTCTCTCTCTCTCTCTCTCTCTCTCTCTCTCTCTCTGCCCTTCATGTTGCTCATTAGTCTCTCTCTCTCTCTCTCTCTCTCTCTCTCTCTCTCTCTCTCTCTCTCTCTCTCCGTGGCCTACATGTTGCTCATTGCTTTCTTATCGTGGCCTACATATTGTCCATTCTCTCTCTCTCTCTCTCTCTCTCTCTCTCTCTCTCTCTCTCTCTCTCTCTCTCTCTCTCTCTCTGAGTGTGACGCGCATGTAGCTAAGTGCATGGTATCTAGGTTTTGACGGTGCCAGAGGATCCCAGTTAGGTCTTTTTTTAATTTCGCGAGTAGTAAGGGGGCCACTTGGGCGCCATGGACTGCGCATGCGCAGCATTTGTATCACTTCCGGTGAAACGTAAGCGAAACGATTAGATGACGAAACTACCCTAAATATCGGACGAGTGTTCGAATGACGTAACTCGCGGTAATTACGCCGTAAGTATCCTAAATTTTGAGGCGAAAGATGTTCCCGCGGATTGGCAAAGTTCGCCGTCCCCGATTTGGTCGGGGGTGATCGGGGTCTACCCCGTTCGCTCGAGCGATCCTATCCCAATATTTAGGGAGATACTACCCCGTATAGTATCGATGAAATTAAGTCTCTCACCCGCAAAACAATTATCGCCTCGAAAACCGGGAAACAATGGAAGGTGTTGGAAGAGCTCGACTCGATGCGAGAAACTAGTAATGGACCGCGTCCCGGAAAAAAAAAGTTTGGTTCGTTCGATTTTAGGTTTAACGTCCCCGTCAACGCCGTATAGGTCATTTTGGGGACGTTGCTTCCAGTCGCGCGAGACCTTTACCGTGCATATCTACAACATTTGAATCTCGGAGAATCTTTCTCGGCTACGGAATTTATACGGATATCGCGGGGGCGTAGCCAGTATGCATTATGAGAGTGGAGCGTAAAATGAGAAGCAAATGATGATAGGATTTTTGATCAGCTGTAATTACCCTAAAAATTGGGGCACCTGAAGGGAGGTCACCGTAAATATCCTAAAGTTTGATCTCAAGCGATGTAGCAAACGTGTTCTGGTGGAATAGTGGAATGACAAACAGTGCAGACCCTGGTCAGGGTGATCGGGATCTACACTGTTTTTTTCTGTCCCAATATTTAGGGTAATACTACCCGGTGCAGTCCTGCGATATTGACAAATCGATTGTCTCCGACACTCAGTGCGAAACACTTATCGCCTTTAAACTAGAAAACAATGAAACTCGCTGGAAGATAGCGTTTAGAAGGCTGATGTTATCGTTTAAATTTCTAAACACGCTCGCTTCTGAATGGGCTGCAGCTGAGAAAAAAGTTTTTATCAAACATGTTTGTTCGATTTGAGGTTTAACGTCCCCGTCAACATAATTTAGGTCATTTTGGAGACGTTGCTTCCGAGCCGACATTGCGCTGAAATGACATCTCAATCCCTGCCGCCTAATAAAAACGATAGAGTTTATACGCGTGGCCGGGCCGACTCGCAGCTCTAAGCTCCCGATGGGCGGGGAGGATCAATCATTTTGCCCCGTTTTCGACATAGAAATATTTTTACCCAAACGAAATAGATTTAATACGTCCGCAAAGTCTGCGCGGTGTGACGGGACTTTTTAGGCCTTATACCGTTACGAAATTCCGCCCACGCAAATATATGGAAAAAATTACTAACCAAAAACTGAAAAATTTCGGGCGAAAAAATATTTTTTCTTATTTCCGCTTCAAACAGTAATATTTTTTTTTTTTGGTTCGGGTTTTACGACCCTTTCAAGACTATTTTACTCATACCGAGTCGATCGTTATTCAGAGGTGGGCGAAAACCGGAGTGCCCGGAGAAAAAACACCTGACCTTCCGTTGCTGAACTCGGCGTCACACGCGTGACCCATACATTGCGGGTACTCGATAGAACCGCCTTAATGAGTCGGTACTGAAAGGAAAAAATCGATGACGCGACGTTGGTGCAACGTTGTATACCACGGCGTCTTATACGCGCGCGCGCGCGCGCGCGCGCGCGCGTGCGTGCGTGCGTGCGTGCGTGTGTGTGTGTGTGTACTCGCTTGTCCGTTTTATGTCCAACCAACGACTAAGGGGCATAGCGGAGACGGTGTGAAATGTAAAGCTTGTCCGGAGCGTACCTGTGATAGTTTTAAAGGCAATTTAGTGAAACTCGATACACCGATAGGGGGCTATGAGAGAAATCGCGGAATGCGATAAACATAACCCTGCTAACACTATTTACGGAGTTACTGCCCTTCTTAATAGGACCCCGCACAGTATTTTGGGTGCCCTAAAGAAATCACCGAGTCAGTCAGTTTGTCGCATCTAAACCAAAATATTTAACCGGTCATTACTTTAAAAGTATTTACCCTACGCTCACGAAACTTCGCATACATACCATCACAAGACCCTACATTCTGACAAACGGTCATAACTGTATTGATTTTGGGTGCGCGTTTGTCAGGCCAAAACCAAACGACTTAAACTCGGTCATAACTTCGAAAGGATTGGTCCTGCTGTCACGAAACTTCACACACACATACTAACCATCACAACGGCCCCCCGCCCATGGGGCTCGAAGAAATATAGGGGCCGCGTGATGCTTCCACGCAGAGTTGAATCCGGTCCGCACACTAGTACTCGTAAACCGCTTAGAGGATCTAAGCCTGTCCAAGCAAAGCGGTGCGAGTCTGTCAGTTCGCGCTAATAAACCCTATTGGCTTCATTGGGCGACAGGGCTTGAGATGTCATTTTTGTAACAGACCAACGTCTGAGGGCATAGCGGAGAAGGAGCGATATACGCGCTCGATCAGGGTTAGCTCCGTTTGGTCAGGGGCAGTCGGTCAGTCGTTCTTGCAAATTGTTGCGCGTGTTAAACGAAACGACGCCGTTTTAACGTTGTACGCGCGGCGTGTGCCAGTGCACGGCAGCAGCACTCTTCCAGTCCAACATTTAGGATATAACTACTGTCAAACGCTGGTGCGGTGTCATGGTCAGCTTAATAAGTGGGATGTTTGGCCTAGACCCTCTAAGCGGTTTACCAGTACTCGTGGGGGTGAAAGACACGCGCAGCCCGATCTATTTATTTGAGCCCTAGAGGGACGGGGAGCTAAATATCCCGTACAGAGGGTCCTCGCTATAACGACAGTATTTGTTCCCTTCTATGGCACCGTTATCCTATATGCCGTAGAAAGAATGTGTTGTATATCGTTTGTCATTTGAGAAAAGTACACCGTGTGACTGTAGAAGACTGGTTGGAGAAATTCAATTTCTAAAGGCGTGAGAAACGTTGAACGATCAGGGTTAGCTCCGTTTGGTCAGGGGACAGTCAGTCCGTTTGTTTGTTTGTTTGTTTGATTTGAGGTTTAACGTCCCCGTCAACACTGTATAGGTCATTTTGGAGACGTTGCTTCCAAATTTGTGGGACTTTTACCCGACATTGAGATGAAATGACATCTCAAGCCCTGTCGTCCAATGAAACCAATAGTGTCTATAAGCATGGACCGTCCGACTAGCACCGCTTTGCCTGGGCAGGCTTAGATCCTCTAAGCGGTTTACCAGTACTCGTGTGGGGTCGGACTCAGCTCTGCGTGGAAGCATTATACAGCCCATCTATTTCTTCAAGCCCCGATGGGCGGGGGCGGTCAGTCAGTCCGTCGTTAACGCAAATTGTTGCGCGTGTTAAGCGAAACGACGTTGTTGTAACGTTGCACGGTAGCAGCAGTCTTCCATCCCAACATTTAGGATATTACTACTGTCAGGTGCAGGCGCAGAGAAAGTCATCTTAATTAGGTTAACTCCATCAGATATAAGCTGAGCACGGGAGAGCTGTATTCGATACCTACGAGCGGATAGAAAAGTCCCATGCATTTGAAAGACCCCCATTGTATCCTTACTGTATCCTGACTGTATCCCCATTGTATCCTGACTGTACCCCCCGCTGTATCCTCACTGTATCCCACCCGAGGTCCCGTCTCCGTATGACCTTAGTTGTTGGTAGGACGTAAAACTAAAACTCACTCACTCGCTAAGCTAAGTGTTTCATCTCTCAGATATTCTGTTACAAAAGCGAGTAAGTCTTTGAACCACTTTTCGTAAAACTCAATATCTTTCAAATGCATGGGACTTTTCTCTCCGGGCCTGTCCAGGAACCGCGGTGCGAGGCGTACCGTCCACGCTGATAAACCCTGTTGGTTTCATTAGGCGGTAGGGATTGAGATGTCATTGGCTGTGGTGGTGGTGGTGGTGGCTGTTGTGGTGTGCCTGTGGTGCTGGTTGTAGTGTCTGTGGTTGTGGCTGTGATGGTGGGCTGTGGTGGTGGCTGTGGTGGATTTGGAGGTCAGTTGTAAGTAGGCAAATCACGCGCGCTACGCGCTGGTTGTAGTGTCTGTGGTTGTGGCTGTGATGGTGGGCGGTGGTGGTGGCTGTGGTTGCTACGCGCTCGTGATTTGCCTACTTACAACTGACCTCCAAATCCACCACAGCCACCACCACCGCCCACCATCACAGCAACAACCACAGACACTACAACCAGCGCGTAGCGCGCGTGATTTGCCTACTTACAACTGACCTCCAAATCCACCACAGCCACCACCACCGCCCACCATCACAGCCACAACCACAGACACTACAACCAGCACCACAGGCACACCACAACAGCCACCACCACCACCACCACAGCCAATGACATCTCAATCCCTACCGCCTAATGAAACCAACAGGGTTTATCAGCGTGGACGGTACGCCTCGCACCGCGGTTCCTGGACAGGCCCGGAGAGAAAAGTCCCATGCATTTGAAAGATATTGAGTTTTACGAAAAGTGGTTCAAAGACTTACTCGCTTTTGTAACAGAATATCTGAGAGATGAAACACTTAGCTTAGCGAGTGAGTGAGTTTTAGTTTTACGTCCCCACCAACAACTAAGGTCATACGGAGACGGGACCTCGGGTGGGATACAGTGAGGATACAGCGGGGGGTACAGTCAGGATACAATGGGGATACAGTCAGGATACAGTAAGGATACAATGGGGGTCTTTCAAATGCATGGGACTTTTCTATCCGCTCGTAGGTATCGAATACAGCTCTCCCGTGCTCAGCTTATATCTGATGGAGTTAACCTAATTAAGATGACTTTCTCTGCGCCTGCACCTGACAGTAGTAATATCCTAAATGTTGGGATGGAAGACTGCTGCTACCGTGCAACGTTACAACAACGTCGTTTCGCTTAACACGCGCAACAATTTGCGTTAACGACGGACTGACTGACCGCCCCCGCCCATCGGGGCTTGAAGAAATAGATGGGCTGTATAATGCTTCCACGCAGAGCTGAGTCCGACCCCACACGAGTACTGGTAAACCGCTTAGAGGATCTAAGCCTGCCCAGGCAAAGCGGTGCTAGTCGGACGGTCCATGCTTATAGACACTATTGGTTTCATTGGACGACAGGGCTTGAGATGTCATTTCATCTCAATGTCGGGTAAAAGTCCCACAAATTTGGAAGCAACGTCTCCAAAATGACCTATACAGTGTTGACGGGGACGTTAAACCTCAAATCAAACAAACAAACAAACAAACGGACTGACTGTCCCCTGACCAAACGGAGCTAACCCTGATCGTTCAACGTTTCTCACGCCTTTAGAAATTGAATTTCTCCAACCAGTCTTCTACAGTCACACGGTGTACTTTTCTCAAATGACAAACGATATACAACACATTCTTTCTACGGCATATAGGATAACGGTGCCATAGAAGGGAACAAATACTGTCGTTATAGCGAGGACCCTCTGTACGGGATATTTAGCTCCCCGCCCCTCTAGGGCTCAAATAAATAGATCGGGCTGCGCGTGTCTTTCACCCCCACGAGTACTGGTAAACCGCTTAGAGGGTCTAGGCCAAACATCCCACTTATTAAGCTGACCATGACACCGCACCAGCGTTTGACAGTAGTTATATCCTAAATGTTGGACTGGAAGAGTGCTGCTGCCGTGCACTGGCACACGCCGCGCGTACAACGTTAAAAACGGCGTCGTTTCGTTTAACACGCGCAACAATTTGCAAGAACGACTGACCGACTGCCCCTGACCAAACGGAGCTAACCCTGATCGAGCGCGTATATCGCTCCTTCTCCGCTATGCCCTCAGACGTTGGTTATAAAAATGACATCTCAAGCCCTGTCGCCCGATGAAGCCAATAGGGTTTATTAGCGCGAACTGATAGACTCGCACCGCTTTGCTCGGACAGGCTTAGATCCTCTAAGCGGTTTACGAGTACTAGTGCGCGGATCGGATTCAACTCTGCGTGGAAGCGTAATGCAGCCCCTATATTTCTTCGAGCCCCATGGGCGGGGGGCCGTTGTGATGGTTAGTATGTGTGTGTGAAGTTTCGTGACAGCAGGACCAATCCTTTCGAAGTTATGACAGAGTTTAAGTCGTTTGGTTTTGGCCTGACAAACGCGCACCCAAAATCAATACAGTTATGACCGTTTGTCAGAATGTAGGGTCTTGTGATGGTATGTATGCGAAGTTTCGTGAGCGTAGGGTAAATACTTTTAAAGTAATGACCGGTTAAATATTTTGGTTTAGATGCGACAAACTGACTGACTCGGTGATTTCTTTAGGGCACCCAAAATACTGTGCGGGGTCCTATTAAGAAGGGCAGTAACTCCGTAAATAGTGTTAGCAGGGTTATGTTTATCGCATTCCGCGATTTCTCTCATAGCCCCCTATCGGTGTATCGAGTTTCACTAAATTGCCTTTAAAACTATCACAGGTACGCTCCGGACAAGCTTTACATTTCACCCCGTCTCCGCTATGCCCCTTAGTCGTTGGTTGGACATAAAACGGACAAGCGAGTACACACACACACACACACACGCACGCACGCACGCGCGCGCGCGCGCGCGCGCGTATAAGACGCCGTGGTATACAACGTTGCACCAACGTCGCGTCATCGATTTTTTCCTTTCAGAACCGACTCATTAAGGCGGTTCTATCGAGTACCCGCAATGTATGAGTCACGCGTGTGACGCCGAGTTCAGCAACGGAAGGTCAGGTGTTTTTCTCCGGGCACTCCGGTTTTCGCCCACCTCTGAATAACGATCGACTCGGTATGAGTAAAATAGTCTTGAAAGGGTCGTAAAACCCGAACCCCAAAAAAAATATTACTGTTTGAAGCGGAAATAAGAAAAAATATTTTTTCGCCCGAAATTTTTCAGTTTTTGGTTAGTAATTTTTTCCATATATTTGCGTGGGCGGAATTTCGTAACGGTATAAGGCCTAAAAAGTCCCGTCACACCGCGCAGACTTTGCGGACGTATTAAATCTATTTCGTTTGGGTAAAAATATTTCTATGTCGAAAACGGGGCAAAATGATTGATCCGCCCCGCCCATCAGGGGCTTAGAGCTGCGAGTCGACCCGGCCACGCGTATAAACTCTATCGTTTTTATTAGGCGGCAGGGATTGAGATGTCATTTCAGCGCAATGTTCATAGCGTTTTCTCAGCTGCAGCCCATTCAGAAGCGAGCGTGTTTAGAAATTTAAACGATAACATCAGCCTTCTAAACGCTATCTTCCAGCGAGTTTCATTGTTTTCTAGTTTAAAGGCGATAAGCGTTTCGCGCTGAGTGTCGGAGACAATCGATTTGTCAATATCGCAGGACTGCACCGGGTAGTATTACCCTAAATATTGGGACAGAAAAAACGGTGTAGATCCCGATCCCTCTAACCAGGGTCTGCACTGTTTGTCATTCCACTATTCCACCAGAACACGTTTGCTACATCGCTTGAAATCAAACTTTAGGATATTTACGGTGACCTCCCTTCAGGTGCCCCAATTTTTAGGGTAATTACAGCTGATCAAAAATCCTATCTTCATTTGCTTCTCATTTTACGCTCCACTCTCATAATGCATACTAGCTACGACCCCGCGATATCCGTATAAATTCCGTAGCCGAGAAAGATTCTCCGAGATACAAATGTTGTAGATATGTCCGGTAAAGGTCTTGCGCGACTGGGAGCAACGCCTCCCAAAATGATCTATAAGGCGTTGACGGGGACGTGAAACCTCAAATCGAACGAACCAAACTTTTTTTTTCCGGGACGCGGTCCATTCCTAGTTTCTCGCATCGAGTCGAGCTCTTCCAACACCTTCCATTGTTTTCCCGGTTTTCGAGGCGATAATTACTTTGCGGGTGAGAGAATTAATTTCATCGCTACTATACCGGGTAGTATCTCCCTAAATATTGGGATAGGATCGCTCGAGCGAACGGGGTAGACCCCGATCACCCCCCCCCCCCCCCCCCGACCTGATCGGGGACGGCGAACTGCGCCAATCCGCGGGAACATCTTTCGCCTCAAAATTTAGGATACTTACGGCGTAATTACCGCGAGTTACGTCATTCGAACACTCGTCCGATATTTAGGGTAGTTTCGTCATCTAATCGTTTCGCTTACGTTTCACCGGAAGTTATACAAATGCTGCGCATGCGCAGTCCATGACGCCAAAGTGGCCCCCCTACTACTAGTGTTATTCAATAAATAATTTTTCGGGCAACAGATTCAAAGAAGGGGAACTGACTGGCAAGAATATATCCAATATTTAAATTAAACAACAGGTAAAGTGCAACATTTTTTGTCAAAGAAAATGTCATTTTCGACTTTTACGTTCTTCCTTTCATTAAATGCATTATGTTTCTTTGGGATTTGTATCGGTGATTAACTTTTCTTTGAGCAATTTTAGAGGGATCACTACGGAGTAGGCATAAAATGCCGAGGAAAACAAAATTTATGCGACAGTTTCAAATGAATATCTCTTACACGATTTGAGAAAAAGACTCATTCAATTCACTGTGATTTTATTTGAAAGGAACTTCCAATTGAGTTTGAAGCTGTTTGTTTGAGTTTAATGGCAAAGTAATGATGGCGTCTTATCGATGAACATTCGTACATGACTTTTGTGGTGTGCATAGATTTGAATGTCATGTACAACACGAGATTTTTTTCGAAAATATTGATTATCAATTAAGGATAATAACTCCATCATGGATGACTGCAACAGGAAAAGAATTGGAGTTTTACAAACTTAGACGTTTGGGAAAAACGGACTTAGGCATAACTTATCAAAGACAGCAATATATAAACCGGTATTCCAAATCAAAAACTGTATACTTTTTATTGCCTCTGAGTATATGAAGGCTCTATCTTGAATGGTTCAAAAGTTGTGAGAAAGAAGGTTAAAGGTCAAGGTCACAGGTCAAAATTTTTTGTGTGGGTGAAAGTTGTTGCTACAAGGAACATACATGCCAAATATAAAGGCTCTACCTCAAATGGTTTAAAAGTTGTGATAAAGTAGGTCATATGTCAAGGTCAAGGTCACAAGTCATTTTTGTATGGCACAAGGAAACTACATGCCAAATATGAAGGCTCTATCTTAAATCCTTCAAACATTATGTCAAAGTAGGTCAAAGGTCAAGGTCATAAGACAAAATTTTTTGTATGGGTGGGAAGACCTTTTCACAAGGAACATACATGCCAAATATGAAGCCACTATCTCAAATGGTTCAAAAGTTATGATAAACTAGGTCAAATGTCAAGGTAAAGGTCACATTTTATGTATGAATAGGAAACCCTTGTCGCAAGGAACCTACATGCCAAATATAAAGGCTGTATCTCAAATGCTTAAAAGTTATGACAAAATAGGTCAAAGGTCAAGGCGATGGGGCAAAAATTTGGAATGGTTGGGAAAAATTGTCACAAGGAACATACATGCCAAATATGAATTCTCTATCTCATATGATTCATAAGTTATGATAAAGTAGGTCACAGGTCAAGGTCACAAGTCAAATACTTTTATATGAGTGGGAAGCCCTTGCCACAAGGAATCTTCATGCCAAATCTGGAGGCTCTATCTCAAACGGTTATGACAAAATAACCTCCTGATCTACGTTTTGATTTGACATGACCCATATTCGAACTTAACTGTGATATTGTCCAGATGATCATTCTGAGCAAGATTTATGATGATTGGACTAAAACTATGGCCTCTTCGAGGGTTCCCAGCGTTTTTTTTTTTATTTGACCTGCCGACCTTCTTTTTGAACCGACATGACCCATATTCAAACTTGACCCAGATATTGTCAAAATGATCATTCTAAGCAAGTTTGATGATGATCGGACCAAAACTGGGGCCCCTAGTGTGATAATAAGGTTTTTCTATGATTTGACCTACTCACCTACTTTTTGACCCCACATGACCCAAATTTTAACTTTAACGTGATATTGTCAGGATGATTATTCTGAGCAAGTTTGAGGATGATTGGACCAAAACTGGGGCCTCTAGAGTGTTGACAAGGTTTTTCTATAATTTGACCTACTTATTGACCAGACATTACCAATATTCGAAATTAACCGAGATATTGTCACATGACTATTCTGAGCAAGTTTGATCACGAACAGACCAAAACTGTGGCCTCTAGAGTGTTCACATTTTTCTATGATTTGACCTACTGACCTACTTTTTGACCCGACATGACCGGTTTTTGAACTTGGCCGAGATAGTGTCAAGATGATCATTCTGAGCAAGTTTGATCAGGACCAAAACTGTGGTCTCTAGTGTGTTCACAAGATTTTTCTATGATTTGAAGTACTGACCTACTTTCTGACCAGATACAGCCCATATTCGAATCTTCCTAGATATTGTCAAGATGATCATTCTGAGCAAGTTTGATGAAAATTAGACTAAAATTGCGGTCTCTAGAGTGTAAACAATGTTTTTCTACGATTTGACCTACTTTTCGAACCCAAATAACTCATATTCAAACTTCGCCTAGATATTGTAGATCATTGTGAGCAAGTTTGATGATGATTTGACCAAAACTGTGGCATCTAGAGTGTTAATAAGGTTTTTCTATGATTTGACCTACTGATCTACTTTTCGACCTGACATGACACATATTCGAACTTGACCGAGATATTGTCAAGATGATCATTTTGAGCAAGTTTGAGGATGATTGGACCAAAACTGTGGCCTCTAGAGTGTTAACAAGATTTTTCTATGATTTGACCTACTGACCTATTTTTTCGGCCGATATGACTCATAATCGAACTTGACCGAGATATTGTCAGGATCATTCTGAGCAAGTTTGAGGATGATTGGACCAAAACTATGGACTCTAGAGTGCTAACAAGGTTTTCTCTGGTTTGACATACTGACCTTTATGACCCGAAATGACCCATATTAGAACTTGACCGAGATATTGTCAGGATGATCATTCTGAGCAAGTTTGAGGATGACTGGACAAAAACTGTGGCCTCTAGAGTGTTAACAAGTTTTTTCTATGATCTGACCTACTTTTTGACCTGAAATGACCCATATTCAAACTTGACCGAGATATTGTCAGGATGAACATTCTGACCAAGTTTGAGGAAGATTGGGCCAAAACTCTGGCCTCTAGAGTGTGAACAAGGTTTTTCCATGATTTGACCTACTGACCTACTTTTTGACCCAACATGAACCATTTTCGAACTTGACCGAGATATTGACAGGATGATTATTCTGAGCAAGTTTGAGGATGATTTGACCAAAACTGTGGCTAACGAGAGCTAACAAGGGTTTTCTGTGGTTTGGCCTACTGACCTACTTTTTGACACGATGTGACCCATATTCGAATCTGACCGAGATATTATCAAAATGATCATCCTGAACAAGTTTGAGGATGATTGGACCAAAATTGTGGCCTCTAGAGTGTTAAAAAGGTTTTACTTTGATTTGACCTGGTGACCTACTTTTTGACCCAACATGACCCATATTCGAACTTGACCGACATATTGTCATGATGATCATTCTGACGAAGTTTGATGATGATTGGATCAAACCTGTGGCCTCTAGAGTGTTAAAGAGAAAAGTTTACGGACGGACGGACGACGACGCCGGACATCTCACAGTCACAAAAGCCCACCATGACCTTCGGTCAGAAGAGCTAAAAATCCATCAAGAAA